>WOFM01000425.1:586564-1035179 GCA_011428145.1 Ericerus pela
TAATATGATTGATTGACAATTCTAACACTTTTATGTTGGTCCGTATAAATTATTTCTGCTAGCAGTATTAGTTAATCACCTATAACGTAATGTTAAATACTTCTACGATGAAGTGATTGGTAGAATCAGACATGTAAATTGTTTACTTGGAGAAGTGTTGGTCTTGTAGTAAAAAATACCACAGGATATGCGTTAAACAATATTTTTTCTTCCTCCTCCTCTCCTTCACTCAAAACAACAAAAATATAAAACATGTGTTGCTCATAACTAAAGAAAATATGTATATGCAAAAACATATTTTTCCTATCGAATCCCTTAAGAAATATGGACGTTAGTTTTGCGATTCATAAAACTCTGTGTAAAATAGCCTTATAATTCTGTTAGAGCATATTTCTGTATTGGACATTGGGGGCTTGATGTCCATAATAAATATTTATTTATTAAGAATAATTAATAAAGAAATAACATCACTCCAGTACCGCACCAAGTAATCACTTTATTATATAAAGAAGAACAAGTAGATGTTAACTCTACAAGTACAAGAAGAAGAAGTAAGTAAGAATAAAAAATAAAATTTTCTTAGTAGTATTAACGGCGGTATCGTACATCAGTGTAACCAACAAGTGCTCAAACAATCAGGGTAACCCCACCACTCCCTCCTTGGTTGAGTGACGCAGTTGGTCCATTGAATTCTTGAATTGGTGCAGTAAAAGAACTGTTTGGAGAAAACCATTATTATGGAAAAACTCTAAATTTTCATCGAAAGAATGTTTACTCCTGTTGTTGAGGAAAAACCGTATAAACAGTAAAAAAAACTCAACTTAAATTTCTCCAATCTCTATTTTCCATACACCTATCTCCGTTTTAAATCTCCTTTAGAGGAAAATTTGTAATCAAGAAAAACCTCTATTTCTCCGATTGTTACTTCTATTCGAAGAAACCCTTTTACTCCACAAGGTAAAACTTCGAGATATTGCCAAAAAAGAATATTTAAATTTGTGTATTATTCTTGTTATTATCGCTTAATTAGCCTTAAGCCACCATAAGACTAGTTAAGTGATTTGTTATTGTTTTTCGAAATAAAGTGTAAAGTTTGTACAAAATAATAAAATTCATATAATTAATAAAGATACAAAACGAAAAACAAAACAATTCAATAACACACAAATAATAATAATAAATGAATAATAATCACTCCTCCGGAACACAAACATATTTACAAATGGGTAGGTAGTACTTAAATAATAATGACTTGATTTTTGACAAGATCATTATTGAGGTAGTTGATTTATCTCCGTTTTGTCTCCAATCTACTGTTTTCGTGTCTACTGATTATCTGTAAATAAATTATTTTATGTTACTATTACTCCAGTAACATTCAAATCATAATACTCCAAATTTTAGTGGTCGGTGTTGTCCTTAATGTTTAATATTCTCCGTACTAATTTTTAAAATACTCCTATCGACAAAGGTTTAGTGAATATGTTAGCCTCCTTATCTTCTGACACTACTTTAACTAAATTTACTTTACCATCTTGTTGAGCTTGTCTCACGTAATGGTATCTCGTGTGTAGATATTTTAAGCCTGGTGCTCCTACCATCTGAGCTCCTTCGATAGCAGATTTGCTATCACAATAAATTGTCGCTGGTAAATAAGATACTCCTATTATTTTCTCCATTATTTCAGCTTGAGTTTCTATCTCCTTGGCTAATTTGCTCATGGCTATGAATTCAGCCGCACAAGTGGAAATGGTTACGCACCGTTGTTTGTAACATTTCCAAGCAATTACGTCTCCGAATAGTTTAAAAGCGTACCAAGCTGTTGAAGCTCCGGTTACTGGGCAATCTCCCCAACTTGCATCCGAGTAACCTTCTAAGTTATCACCTTCTCCAAGATAAGTTAGTCCTAAATTCTCCGTATGTTTAAGGTATCTAAAAATTCTTTTTAACTCCTGTATGTTCTCCAATGTAGGGTTTGATTGACAACTACTCATTAGGTTTACCGCCAATGCTATATCTGGTCTTGTTCCTCCAGTCAGATATAACAAACATCCGACAGCTTCTCTGAACGGATATTTTTCTTCAATTTGTGATTCCTCTGTCTGTTCGTAATTATTTTCATTTCTCCGTTTGACTTGCCTTGTCAACATTGGTGTTTTGAAAGGCTTACAGTCTTCCATTTTAAATATCCTAATAATTTGTTAATAAAACGAGACTGTTTTAGCTCCAATTTATTAATACTCCGATTTCTTTCTATTTCAATACTTAAATATTCTTTGGGTGTTCCCATGTCCGAATATTTAAATATTTTTTGTAAATTCTCCTTAAGTTGTTTAATTAACTCCAAGCAGTTTCCAGCTAATAATATGTCATCGACATATGCCAGAAGTATAACAAATTTATCTCCTTTTCTCCATTTAAACAGACAGGGATCCTTAACATCACTGATCAAGCCAATTTTATTCATTTCTGCGGTAAAAAGGACATTCCAACTTTTTGGACTTGTTCTTAAACCGTAGATTGATTTATTTAATTTGCAGATTTTGTTTGCCCGTTCCGAAGGATTTATCTCCACTCCTTCAGGAATCTCCATGTATATTGGAGTGGTTACTTCTCCATGTAAAAATGCAGTTTTCACATCCAGCTGAAAAATCTCCAGATTGTACTTATTTACTATTGATAATAAATTTCGTACTGTTGTCAGTGGTGTTACCAGCGCATATATCTCGAATAAACTATACTCCATTTTGTCTTTAAACCTCGTCCCACTAATCTCGCTTTATAGCGGATTCCTCCATGTGGTTCTGTTTTGGTTTTGAATAACCAACGAGAATCTATGACATTCAATTTTCTCCCATATTCATCAACGACTGGGTGGTCTATAATACTCCAGACCAGATGTTCATTTAACAAGTTTAGTTCCTCCTTTATAGCTTCTCTCCACTCCTGACTATTTGAGGAATTTATTGCCTCCGTATAAGTTTTAGGATCCTCATTTATTTCCGCCATAGCTATATATGTAAATTCGTCTGTATTATTCTCCAAATCTCCAATATTAACAATATTTTCTCCTTCAATATTGAATGCTTCAACCTTTTGTCTTTTCGCCTCAGACAGTCTCTTTGATTTTCTCCGTTTAACTCCTGTTGAAGTAGATGTTTCTTCTTCTTTTTCCAATTCAGACTCCATTTTAAATTTATCAAACCAGTCTTTGTCAATATGTTTATTTTTCTCCAATAGTTTATATTTCTCCCTATAAACTATTTTCTCATTAAAACGTATGTCTCTCGATTCGATAAACGTTTTATTCTCAGGACTATAGAGCAAGTAACCTGATGGAGTATATCCAACTAAGATGGCTGGTATACCACGTCCTGAAAATTTAGTCTCTGGTCTCCTTTTCACCTTAAAATATGCCAAGCAACCAAATCTCCTTAATTGGTTGAAATGGCAATTTATGTTAGGCGAGATCCTTTTTTTGGTGTTACATAATTTACTGATTTGTGGGGTGTACGATTGTACACATAAACAGCTGCTTTGACTGCCAAATCCCACATACTCCTGGGCAAACCTGGATCTAGCATTAATGCTCTTACTCTGCTCTGTAATGTTCGGTTAATCTCTCCGCTACTCCATTATATTGTGGTGTGTCAGGTGGTGCTAGTTGTAGGTCAATTTTCTCACGCTTTAATATATCCTTTGTGTATCCTCCAGTAAACTCCGTACATTGGTCTGACCTCAAGTAGCACACCTTAACATCGTCTCCGATTAAATTACGAGCATTACGTAAGAACAACTCCAAACATTCTCCAACCTCCAACTTGTGGGTCATGATGTGTGCTTGTGCATAATGTGGGTAGTCGTCAATAAACACTACTATGAATCTCAGTCCTCCAGGGAATTTTGCTGGTGAGATAGGTCCCATTACATCTGAATGTATCATTTGTAATGGTTTCTCCGTTCTCCATCTCGATTGTTTAAATGGTAGTTTTGATAAATTAGCTATAGCACCTGTTTCACAATCCCTGATTACTCCAGTGAACTGAACTCCTTTTAATTCGGGATGTGTATTAGCTAATTTCTTTAAATATTTCTCCGACAAATGACCTAGTTTGTAGTGCCAAAATAACTCAAGTGGTATTTGTTTATTTGTAATCTCCATGATGGTAGTAACAGGCATTTTATCTCCGTCTAATATATATCTATCACACTCTATATTTTCAGTGTCAGTAACTGATTTTTCATTTTTCTCCTCAACTCCCTCCGTCTTTTTCTCCTCAAGACTTTCTCCATCTTTCTTTATTTTCTCTAATTTCTCCTCATTATTATCACTGTCTCCTCTCTCCGATAATTGATTATCTTCATTATCCGATAGCGTAGGTGAACAATTCTCTTTATTGATATTTTCTCCATTATTACCATACTCTTGGTTTTTACTTTCTTCTCCTAAAATATCTCCTTTATCTCCTACTCCCTCCAAATTGTTTGCCAAAGCTATATCTCCTACATGAGCCTGGCTAAAAATCATACGATGGGCTAACTCCAAATTCTCATCGTCATAAATAGGCGGGCCAAAAGTATTATCAGTATAAAACTGTAAGTGCCAAAATGGTTTAGTATAGGGTCCTTGAAAATAGACTACATTTTGCTCCGAATTTGTGATATGTACTGACCTATTATCAAGGACAACTGTAAAACCTACGTCTACCAATTTTCATAGAGAAAATAAATTTTCTGAAAGATTAGGACAACACCATACTCCTTTAAATACTAATTTGTTGCCTTGTAAGTCACGAGTTAATTATGTACCTAACTCCATACATGGTAAACGTGAACTTACATCAGCACATAAAACTTCCTTCGTATAGGCTTTACGAGATTGTAAAGAATATGCAGTAGACATTAAGTGCTGAGTGGCTCCGCTATCAGCTAAAAATGATATTTTTTAAGTACTACCTGATGACTCAATATTTGGTCGTCTCTCCGGTTGACCAACCTCCATGGGGGTCTCCTCCAAATTGGTGGCTATTAGAGCCGACTCAAGTGGTGCATTCTCTGATTTGCTAAACAAAGGGGACAGGGCTCTGTGGCAGCGGGATATTTAAATACTCCGGAACGTACTCCACAGTGTCTGGCCCGATCACTCCGGTAATCGTCACCATTTCAGTCTCCGATTCAACTGTTGTCTCCGCTCCGATATCTAAATGCTCCTCAACAGCCGACTCGAAGATGAAAGACTCTTCACTCGAAGAGTACAGATCCTCCAGGTTCAACACATATTTCGCCGATGTATGTGTCGACTCCAATAATGTGGAAGCATCTCCTTGCTTCTTGAATACCATTTTACCGCATGCAGCAACTCCTCTCCAATTGCTAACTGTGCCCTGAGCTTGCTTGTTAATTCCTCCACTGATCCATTTCATCGGATCATTAATCAAGCCGCTCTGTTGCACAGGCGGTCTTACTCCACAACCTACTCCGCAGCCACGCAAAAATACTCCTCTTCCGCCAAGGTGTGTTGCTCCAAATCCAGTTCTCCGATACTGTATTCTTGTGTCCGGTACCACTGGTTGAATTTTCCCTCTTTTGGGACACGTTGCCGAAATATGTGTTGTTGTGACTACTCCGCACGTGTAACACATTCTCCCTTCCACCGCAAAATTTGGGCAATTTACTCCAAAATGCCCGTAATGTTGACAATTGTAACATAGTGTATTGCCCAGAGGGGATGGAATGCGCATTACTCCGGTTCGCATTCCTCCACGACCTCTGTAGACAATATTTGCCTGAGCTGCCACCGTAGCTCCTCATCCAACTCCATCAGGTTTCTTCTCCGTTTGTTTATTCGCCTCCGCCTGTAACATTAAACATTTCAACTCCTCAATCGAAAGGCGTATATTGTTTTGGCATTTCATAATAAAATTTATTGTTTCAATCATATTTGAGGACTTGGAGACAGCCATGTAAAAATAACTCCTCTTCTCCTTCTCCGTTAATTGATCATTCTCCTGATTACTCTCATATTGTCGTATAAATTCGTCAAATTGATTAAAGAATTGATACGGTTTCTCCTTCAAAGGATTGTATCTTAACAGTGCGAGCTCTTTTCTTAATGCCTCCAACGCCTTATGAGACTCACACTTTTTAAATTCTTTCAAAGTACTTAGGATTTTGCTAGGGTCGTTCTCCTATAAGATCATTTTATGATAATTATCATCTATGTGATTTATTATTATATCACGAACTAAATTTAATCTCAACTCCTTTTCTTTATCACTACATTTTTCTATCTCCTTCTCCAGGCTTTCTATAACTCCATACAAATCCTTCGATATTAACTCCGATCTAAGATAATCGAACCATAAATCATATCTCAAACTCCTCGTTAGTTTGTATTCATGTTTTACATTATCTCTCGTTAAAACTATCTCCGATTTTAATTTCTTACTAGACTCCTCAGGTAAATCACTTTCTCCTTTTAAAGCGTCAACGAGGATTTCTAAAAATTCCCTTTTAATATTTCTCTCCGATTTTGTAATTCTCTCCTTTGGTTCGTTATTTGTTGGCTTTTCTCCATCTCCTAGTCCTCTATTTACATTATTTTCTGTAATCTCATTTTGTATATCGACATCCTTATTTTGTTTTTCTATAAATACCTGTTTCGTAAACTCTGTTAGCGTACACTCCAATGACGCAATGCGGCGTTTTAACTCCAAAACCTCCTGTGACTCCGTTTATTGCGCCTCATTTTCTTTCTCCGCCACATAGCCTCAAAACATTCTCTCGCCACCTCAGCTGCCAGACTTCGGGCATCGGCCTCACGCAAAGTCATTGGCACTCCCTTTGAATTTTTGGATTTCTCCTCCATCGTCTTTTGAGTTGCGTGTTGCACCAATTCACGAGAAATTTTGGGAATTTTATAATTGGCGAGAGATTGAGTGGTCTTTTTCGTCACTGGCTTCTCCGATGGTCTTGGTTTTAATGTCGATATTTTAGCCACTGATTTTCAGGGAGCTCCCCCAGGTGTGGCTGCCTTCGACAAAGCCGGTTTCTTGCCCGACTTTGATTTCGGATTCTCCACTATCTCCTTTACAGCTGCTTTGGATAGGACTGTAACGAAGGGAACCACAATTAAATAGGTGTGACGTCACTTACTCCTTCTCCGCTTCAAAGCATTAAATATTATGAGCAACCCCAAAAATCATCACGGCTTACCCCGTCTCCATTCAACTCCTTCCTCAAGAAGGCGAATCTCCGTCTGTGGGTCGACTTCTTCATATTGGTCAGATTCACCGACCAAATCTTCCTTCAGATACTCCTCCACCACATACTCCAAATAAGACGAGGCTGAATCTGACATGTTGCCTTTGCCACCGCTCTGTTTGCGGCTTCACGCACTGTCTCCCTCTCCGGACTTCGCCTTTCTACCTCTCAGCATCTTACTATTTTAAGAATACATTATATTAGTTCGAAATTTTTACTCCTTTATTATATTTACAATATTATTTGGTTCGAAGTCCATTTGGCTCTTTCTCCTTTACGGGGTATTTATCTCCTTCTTCTCCATTTATAATTATGAGGGAAACGTACAACCTTGCTCCTGAACTATGACAACGAACATCGTTGTACATAACTCGGAACACCATCTCCTTCAATGTGAAGAACACACACACATCTACAGAGATAGTTAGTCAACTATATTTCAGTCCACGAATGCAACGTCCATCCATATAGTTATCCCGAAAACAAAGATTTTTGTGTATCGAGTGTATTTCAGCCTCTTATTATGTTTCTCCGATACGAGATGGATTTTTCTCCTTCACCTCCTTTATCTCCAAAAAGAGCCTATGGTGGTATTAATATTATTATTATAATTTTGTAATTATACACTCGATCCTACCACCATTTTAAATCATCTCCTAACTCCTAAAACACCGAATAGCTTTACTGTATTCTTTACTCCCTACAGTAAAGGTATTCTGAATAGTGGGGGAGCTATTTTTACGCATCTCCTTCTCCGATCCTCCATTAGGCAACTGTATGCGGTGGTTAACTATCAGGTTTTTACTCCAAAAAAAATTACGGTGGCACCCTATACATCGATGTCTATTATTGTTTTATAGTCACTCCCTATATTAAGCGCTTTAAATTTTTCCAAAGCATAAAACAATTATTCGAAACATGTTTCATTACACCAATTAACTCCTAGCATACGCAAATAATTTTCCTCCTATTTGTATTTAATTGTCTCCATCTTACTCGAGTAATTAAAGGAGAAGGATTGTCAAAGAGATCGAATCAAATTTAATAAAGGACTCCATGAATTTCACTTAATTAATTAAGAATCACTCACCGATCTTTCTACTTGCAAGTTAATTGTTATTAATTGATCTCTGTAGCTCCAGAAAATGGTAGTTTTATGTACCATTCAGGTACACGTGTGACACCAACAACAAAATTATTAACTTATTTAAAATGGCAAAAATATTCACAAAAGAATAATAAAACTAAGGATATCATAAACAAATACGCCCTTGATGTAATAAACAACAATAAAATACTAATAAGGAATAGATTCCAAATAATAAACACCATTGGTGTCACAAACTGGGAGACAACAACCTAACTCGACCTGTTGTTTCAAAGCGAATGAAGATTGCCAAAAATAGATCGACCTCACTAACTTCGCAATTAAAATGTTTCGACCTCGATCCTTTATCCTGATTGGCCAATTCTCCTTATCTGTTTTCTCCGAATTTAACGTAATACAAAAGAATGCATTCATATATATATATCTAACTCCGTCCAGCAATGATGAGGCAAGGCAGGCGATGAACATTCTCACGTTTATTCATGCACTGCGGATTGCCTATATTGATGAACTCGCAACGTATTTTACTCACACATACTCACACATACACCAGTGGAGTTGTGTAGTAGTGACCTCCATTGTCTCCTTTTTGTTTGTTATCCGTTTTAACATCGATGTTTCTCAAACTTGTCAAAGGATTAGGAATTTGCCGACATTGTAGCAAGCCGGCAACCAATATCATTGGCACCGACAGCTTGTTCCTTTGACCTTCTCCTTTTTTTTATTTATTTTGGCATCATTTTATTATCTCCAGGCCTATATTTTTCTCTACGTACACGATTTTTTATATTATATTTTTAATAGTGTGCGTAATAAAACCACGTACACTAGACAGTATTTTCTCCCCAAAAAAAATATTTATACTTTAAAGAAATATTTCGCCATCTCCAAATACACTGTTTCTCCAACTCCGACAATAATTTCATTTGAACTCCAACTTCTCCTTTCAATCTCCGTACTCCGTCTAGACATATATGCTGTTAAATAAATACAAAATAAATTAATATGTGCACATTCTCCGTCTCCATATAATTATATACACTGCAGTATAAAGTAATATTAAAAATAATCAATAAGTTGCTGTCGACAGACTTAAATTAATAAGGTACCTCTTATATAATTACACTAGTGTTAAACTCCACTTACCTCCGCCTCTGTCACCAAACAGCCTGAGAAAATTAAAAAAAAAAAATACTCACGAATACCTGCATTGCTGGGATCTTTGCCCTGGGATTCCAATCCCGTTAATTCTTCAGGTACCCGGCGCCTCCACCATATTGGACATTGGGGGCTTGATGTCCATAATAAATATTTATTTATTAAGAATAATTAATAAAAAAATAACATCACTCCAGTACCGCACCAAGTAATCACTTTATTATATAAAGAAGAACAAGTAGATGTTAACTCTACGAGTACAAGAAGAAGAAGTAAGTAATAATAAAAAATAAAATTTTCCTAGTAAGTAGTATTAACGGTGGTATCGTACATCACTGTAACCAACAAGTGCTCAAACAATCAGTATAACCCCAACATTCTGCATATTTTGGACATTTTTAACGCATATTAGTTAGCACACATTTGGCTGATTTTCCCATTTTTTTTTGGATTTTTTCAAAATAGCTTAGATTATTCAGTAATTAGAAAAATTTCAGATTATTTCTTCTATAGATAGGTATAGGTAGATAGGTACCGGATATTTGAGAATTTTTGAGAAAAAAAATTTTTCTTTCTAGCCTTATTGTTTATCCAACAAAACTTGAAACATTTTGCATACATTCGCATATTTTGAATTTCTTACGGAATATTTTTGCATATTTTCATAATTTCAACTGCATATTTTATGCGCTTTGTGCACAAATTTTACTGTTTTTGGCACGTAAAAAAACTTTTCTTACGCAACCCGATGGAATAGCAATGCAAGTGAAGCCTACTTAGGTACTTTGTTTCCAAAACAATGCATCACTTATCAATGTTGAACCAGTCAGCACGTTTTTTAAAACCTCAAACCCTATACATAACCGCTATCTTGATTTCCAAAAAGCTATGGATCTAAGGTAATAAATTTGCGCCCAATTTGGAAAGCATGACAAAGAAAAAGAAAAATTGGTAACCTATACCTACACCTCTGCAACTCTCACTGGAGGTTAACCTTACTTTGTTGAAAAGTGTTAAAAGCATAAAAAGAGAGAAAGACGAACGTAAAAACAGAAAGAGATAAACAGAGGCTGAGGTAGTGAGAAAAAAAAACATTATTATTCCAGAATGTGGCGAACTTTAATTTAGGAAATTGAATTACTCGATTTCGATCGACTTTTTTTCTTTTTGTTTTCTTTTGTTTTCAGACTACAAAACTAATCGAGAAATTCGTCAACCCTTCCTTTTACCTGCCTATTCTTCTTCATGCTCGTTATAAAAATATATTTCGTTATTTGTTTCGTTTTTGAACGGATAAAATGTAAATTAAATAGTAAACACGTTCCCATTTTAATGGAAACTGAAGGGGAAAAAAGGGTGAAAATAGTTAAATTGAGAAAAAATTTAAATCTGCTAATGCCTTTACCGAATTATGGTAGTAAACAAAATATTAAGTTCCACTTGGTAAGGAGGAAACGTTTTTATGGGAAGAAATAAATTTTTATTTTTCGTCGAAGAAATTTTACGACATGCATAAAGAAACCGAAAAAAAGAAAATTCGACACCTTATCGAGTATTTTAAAACTTTTTCTTTCATTCTGTTAGCAGTTTAAAAAGAATAAGTTTTAAAATTGAGACTCGTTAAGTGGATTTGAATGAGAACATTGGCCTTCCAAATCGTTGGTACGGTGACAACGTTGCTCGTATATCTCTTCGATTTTTTTTCAGCCAAACTTTTATGACAATTTTTTTCAAACATCAAGTTCTTTTTTAATTTTTGTTTGTTTTTGCTTCCAGGATTTTGTCGAGGGGGAGGGACGAAATGTTTTATCAGGAATGCATATGAGTGTAATAGTATTATCTTAAGCTTTAATAAGTTTTTTCCTCTTTTTTGGCTGGAGTGAGGGGTTGGTTGTATTTCTCTTATCATATGCAACTACTTTGAAAGGAATAGACCTGAAATTTTCAGGAAAAGTAGCCCTCATTTAGGACCAATTTTGATAGGAGTTTCGTACTTAATTGTTCTGTAGTTTCCAATAGAACTGGAGAACAAAAAATTCCTGGAAAAGTGGTATTTCTGGAGACACTTTACATAATATTTTACTTAGAACCGTAACAATGAAATTTTTGAAGATCAATAATAATATGTTGTGGTATATCAAAGGAGGGAGTGTTTCAATTTATAAGGAATTCACCTCCATGAGTGCCAATATCCTCTACAGCTGCTTCAAATTTTAACAAAAAATTAAAAAGGAGAAAAATATTAATTTTTATAGTGTTCGGTATAAGTCAGATGTCTGAATCTCAGATGAGAACCACCATTATTCTTGAAATCAATATTAAAATTACATTTATACTACCTCATTCACTGATCAAATTTCACCCTATGTCAACCCACACCAATTTTACCCCACGATTCAACCCATGATATTGTATAATATAGCATATCGCAAAAAGAAGCATTACACAGTTACAAACAATTATTTTAATTTCCAAAATATTTAAAATATCAATGCTTACCTTTCTAAACCACATAAAATTAATAATCAGTAATATATCAAATTGTAGGTCTGTCTGGACTGGGTATCAAACCAGCAACCTACAAGTTTAAAAGTATTGACGATATCCGCACCGCCACACCACCAACAAGAGATATTCATGTGTGTGTGTGTATATATGTTCACATCCCCACAATCACTCCCCCAGTGCACAACACAATAGAGGGCAGAGCTAGGCTGCTGATCATGTGGAAAACCAGCCAAGCCACACAGGCTTACACATCATGGCTTCTACGCCTCTCTATGGATGGGGGTTTGTGAACAAGAAGAGGAGTGCTGTTACAAATTTGTATTACATCGAGGTTACCATTTTGTAGGTCTGCCTGGACTGGGGATCGAGCCACCGACCAACAGGTTTAAAAGCAGTGACGGTATCTGCATGGCCACACCACCACCGATAGATACTCATGTGTGTGTGCGTATATATGTACACATCCCCATACAAATTATTTTATTTATTATTTTTACAGGAACAACGACGTACATATCCACAGAACAGGCACCTTCGCAGAGATCCAGAATTCTCCATGATGAGTTTCTTTCTTAAGAACTGATAGGTTTTGATACCATCAAATTTATTGATCCAGCTTTTTTCAGGAGCCATTAATTTAGATTTTGGGTACTGATCTGTCACAGTTTAAATTCTAGGAACAACAATTATTTTGGAATATTTAGGTTTTATTATTTTGGTCCAAAAAATTACCTAAAAAGGCTTCACAATTGCCGTTTTTTTCACAAAATAATGTTTATTCCAAAATCTTTAAATAATTAAAACTTTTTGGCACTTTAGAAAAACTTTTAAGAACTTCCAATATTTATATAAATTATTCATAACTTAATAACCTCTTCTTGTTCAAAAATAAAGAAAAGTCACTAAAAAATGTTATTAATCGTAGTGCACATACAAAAAAATTTTAATTACCTATTCAAAAAACACCAAAATATTTGGAAGTTGAATAGCCGACTACTTCACATCTTTATTTTTTTAATACTTCAAATGAAAACCAAACATAGCCGTTGCCCCAGAGACTTTTCACTATTTTTAATAGAATACTTTGTAACAGTATTTTACAAACTGTATGACTACCAGCCAACAGTAGAAAAGTAAGAAAAGGGTTTGTGTTCATCAGATTATAAAGAAAAATGTCACCTATCATAGGCCTCAGAAATTCGATTGGTCTTAATCACTCTAACTAGGGGACTGAATTTTGTAATTTCCTTTCAGAGAGAGAAACCAATAAAAATCAAAAGTTGAAAAAGATGAACATATTCAGGGAGAAGCTTGTCAATAAATTTTTATTTCTTTTTTTTTCCCGCCAATATTTTTCTCTCCTTTTAAAAAGAGACAAGTCTAGAAATTTTATAATGATTGGAGAGAGATGATAAATATTGAAGGAATCTATTTTTGTCCGTCGATATTAGTCAGAATCATCTAGAAAACCAATTTATTTGTTAAACTTAACCTATTTTTTACCTAAAAGGACTCCAAATCCACCGGATATTGTACAAAAATCTTTTCTAATTTTAATTTTACAATTTCGAAACATATTATCGGCGAATTTAAGAATTTTTAAGGTATAATTTTACAAACGACGAATTATCTTGGGATTATGCTGAAAGAAGATTTGAAAATTTTGGATTTTATAAGGGAGGTAAAAAGTTTTAAAATTTTAGGGGTGAGAGGATTTAGTTACCACAATGTTTGTTAGATACCAATAAGAATCGATAGTATTTTGCACCATTTTCATCAATTTGGAATTCAGGATTGTTTGTTGAATTGTAGCTGACGAACTGGGTTTTCTAGCGAAGTATTGCTACGCTCGAGTTCATCTTTCTCGAATTCATCAAACGAAGATAGAAGAAGTAACGAATGAAAAAGCTCTACAATGGAAAGGCTGTTTCATACATATGTATAAAGAAGAAACGACATATTCTTCCTTTTCTTGATTCTCACACGTTTGCACAAAACCTCTTGTTTTACACTTCTATCAAAAGAGTCAGCAGGTAAACATACCGGCTATAGTACGTACCTATGCAATACTTACGTGTAGGTATGTAATGCACAGCTGCTGTATTATGAAATACTTATACGTGTTCTTGATGCGGAGTTTGAAAAATGGCGTCAAGATGGAAATTTGTAGGAAAGTCGGCGAGACGAGCGGTTGCATTTCAAGAAACGAGTATTTTCTACGAATATAATACCTTTTTTTTTTTTTTGCGATGGGGTGGAGGTTTGACAAGGATAGGTATAGTCAAACAACGGGTGACGATGCAGAGAGGGCCCTGGTGCGAGGAAGCGGCGGAAATGCCGAAAACTCGTCGTATATAGAGCGGTAAATTACACTTTTCATTTTACACCTGATAATGCTTTTTCAAAGTACAGCGTTATCTATATGTATAGGTACACATACGACCCTATATAAATGGCGTGCTCTGGAATGTTAACTTAATGGTTTTACAAAACGGTCGGATGATTTGTTTCGCTCAAGAAATTTCGTCGACGATATATATAGTCGTTTTCCTGGCGTTAAATAATTCCGCCGATAGAGGTGGAAGAAAGTAGCAGAAGAAAACGCAGACAGATCATGCAGAGCATGTAGGTGTAGTACCATCATCTAAAGTACACTGCACTTAGCTGGAATGGTGGAGGTGGAACGGTGCGGCTGCCTAATCGCATTCATTCGGTGTTTTCCTTCGAAATCGATTGGGTATACGAGGAATATGAAGGCCTACTTGGCGACCGCGGATAACGACGTCCGAAGTGGAGTTGCTTCGATTTGTCCATTGTGTTTGGACACTTAAATAACGTTTACGAAATTACAAGAAACAAAAAAAAATCTCTGTGATTATTTAGGTCGAATTGTGTTCTCCCATTGGACAACTTCCGGTTAACGAATACTAAAATACGTATAGTATCACCTTCCTTTTGAACGATTCTGGCGAACTCATGAAAAACATATGATGCCTGTAGTGCTGCTGTTGATGATGCCGTATGTACAAATTAATAGGAAATTATGGGTAGGCCTTTCGAAAAATAAGGATAATACGATATGGATGGTATAAGAGCGTCGAAAGCGATTTTACAAAGATCGAGTAAACTATAAAATTGATTTTACAACACTAGAAATGGCATCGCTTCGAAAAGTTGCTAAAAATGCTGAACATAGGTACATCGACATCATTGATTTCCATCAGTTTCTTTGAGGGCTCTAAATTATTCGCAAAATATCGTCAGCTTTTGTGGAGCACCTATATTCATCAAATGCCTGTTTGTACAATGGTATACGGTGTAACTTTTCAAATAAAAGGATCAATTGTTTTGTTGTTGTTCGAAACAACATTGGTATTGGTTAAATACATCATCCATCACCTATACCTCGAGACAGATTGTTTTTTAGAAAATCTTCATCGTTAATTTGTTGTTAGAGAATTATGAATTATGCCAGGAGTAATTTTTTAAATTATTTTTCAGATTGTATAGAGTTCAAGAAAAAAGTTTCTGAATATATGTCATCATGTAACATATTTTATACTTACCTACTGTATTCTATGTACCTACATTCATAATTTCAGTCCAAAATAATGGTATAGAGTATTCTTAGAACTGATTTTATGAAAATGTATTAAATTAATTTTCTTTTCCTCAATTTATTTATTAATTTGGGAATTCTATTAACCTGTGTTGCGAGAATAATTGAATGTTTGAATTATCTCAACAAATAAGATAATTTCTAAATATTATCTTTTATTAAATTCGAACTTCAAATTATTACAAACATATTTAAACTTTAACTTATTACTGTTACTTAATAATAGTGAGACCTGATATCCATAACATCTAGTATGGACCTTAACATTTCTACTCGACTGCTGGTTCCGGAATGAATATGTCTTCGAATAGAAGACAAGACATCACCTTCGTTTTCTTTGTTATAGGTCAAAATGGTTGACCAAAAAGGGGGCGTGACATGGAACATCCGCCAAATATAATGACTCTATATTGTCAGCATAGTTGATGGTGTCTTTCCGTGAGAAGCAAGGTTTAATATAGACAGCTATTATTCCAAGAATTAGGAATAATAGTGATCTGTATTTGTTCGACACGTTTTTGTAGACGAACTGAATCGTCTGCAAAAACGGGACGGAACAATCTGCAAAGTAACACTTAGATTCTTATATTTTAATTATAATTTGTCAAAAACCCCTAATTACTTTTTTCAGTTACAGCATATTTTTGACCTAATTTGCATAATTTATGTCCGTATTCTACTGGGTACAACATACTATTCCAAAGTGTACCACAACCAGTTTTTAACATTTTTTAATTCATTTATCTCTAATTGTTAACAAATTCATTTTGAGCTTCAATCAGCTTGATAATCTAGATGCTGATGAACTATTTCCAATGGTATGTTTTAAAAATTATGATAGCAAAAAACGTTCCACTATGTACCACTCTCTCCTAGTGATCAGGAGCTCTTTAGTAGGGTCGTAGGTGTCTCATCCCCTATCTCGATCTTAATTAAAAAAGTTGTGCTAATTGATGACCATTTTATTTTTGTTTTATAATTTATATTTTTTCAAATGTTGGCAATTTTGTTATGAATATGTTAGAAAAATTTGGAATTTTTTCCCGTACTGACCATCAGTTGGGTTCTAAAACTTTATAAAGGGCTAATATTTATTCGTCTGGTAGATTTTTCCTTTTTTAATTTTTAAAACTCCAGCGCAGCAAGCCATGCTAGAAAATGTAGGTTTTTTTAGCCAAAAAAATTCAAATAAACCAATAAATAAATAAATAGAATGAAAAAACGAAAATATGAAAAGTATTTGCAAAAATTTTGAGTAAAAATTACATTTAATGATCAGTATCAAGGAAAATCATAATAAATTATATTGGGAGCTTATGAAATACGTGCGCAAGTTATTAAATGATTGATTGGAAAATAAAATAACAGTCACCCTGCTTTCCACTAAGCTTTTTTGTTTTATCCAGAATTATTGACAAATCTTAGCAATAGTTGAAGATTTTTTCAAATCACTTCTACGCATGAACCGTTCAACTAATTGAAATGAAATTTTGCAGAAAGATAGAATATAAGCATATAATATATTCAAGATCTGCATCAAATTTCGTGATTAATTCTCAGCAATTGCACATTTTAGAACCATTTAAGCTCCAAAAATGTAACATAATAGAATTTACCTGATGCACTATCCGGCAGATCTGGACCAAAAACAAAAAAGGTTTATTCTTGTTTAAATCCGAATAAGTGTACTAACTTTCATGAATATCAGAGGAAAATTGCTACCTATACCGAGTTAAATAGAAATGTGTAAATAATATGTACATATGAATTTCAGTTAATAGTGCCCAAAGTTTCCTGCGATCCTGAGATAAAAAACAAACCTACCCCTAATCCTGGGTCTCGATACCAGATCGATTTTAATATGTAAATTTGATTTTCTCCAAAAACCTACATAAAATCAGGAAAATTGTTGAATTATTTTAATGCATATGCAATAATGAACAAAATATGTCTCAGCTATAAAAACCTGTACTTAAATGTTCAATTAAAGAGAAAAAAAAATAATACAACTTTAATTGTTCGAAATATTTAAGTAGGTAAGTGCCTTGTAAGTTCGCGAATATCTAATAGTTTGTTTTATTATTTCTTTCAAGTTTTCCACTTGGTCGTTGTTTTACACAGCTGAATCTTAATCTTACATTAGCCTACTCTAGTTGCTGATGGTATGGTTATGGTGTTGGTTTTGTAGAAAGTGGATAAACCAATTCCATAAATAATTTTGGTCAGAACTACTTTTATGTCAAGTATTACTTCTACAATGACCAGTTGTTTTACTCAACAGTAATATTATGTTGGGCCAACTCCTCTAAAGTAAGCAATGTTGAAGAGAACGAACAATAAACAATTCCCTCACTCTTATGTGGTATTCCAAGGGACACATAAGACCACCACCACCCTCAGTCACGACAAAATTTTATACCTATTGAAATACGCACTAAAGAACCTTAGTAAAAACCAACTACACTGATTAGTGACCATAGAATCAGCACTGCCCAATCTTTATTGTCTGCCAAGTATTAGAGAATCTAAAGTTTAAACCAGGCTGATGTTAATTAAAGAGATTTTGAACCTTGACTATGGGCATATTCTTAAGAGAAGATACTTACATACTGAGATTATTTAACTTCAGACACCAAGGAACAAAACACCCCGGTGGTCATCGCTGCACGAAAATTCAACAAGCTATCATCTAACAACAGCAAGGTGTATTATAAAAACACATCAAAGGCTTGTATATAAAAATAAGAAAATTTCAAGTGTGTTCCTGTCTGTATAGAGAACAAAATTGATTTGTAACTAACAACAAAACATGTACAGTGAAAATGGTATGGGAAAAGTCTGCTCGTTCGGAATTTAAAAAAGTGGGGGAAAAGAAACCGATTAATTAGTATATTAAACAAATTAAGTTGTCAATCATATATATCTACGACGAAACCAAGGAAGTGGCAGAAGATGTTTGATCGAGAGGAAAAATGGAAGAATGAAAAGCTTAAATATGGTATGTTGCCTAAATATACGTATTTATGGCAGAATCTCAAATTTTTAATTTATTAATTTTAATTTTTAAAACATAGCATTAGGTATCTACGAAGATTTCCCAACGAATCGAAGAGTGAATAATAAAACATGATTTCTCACGACTGTTTTATTCTACTAATAGAATACAATAACAGATTTAAACTACAAACAGTAACATACATGAAACACACAACGAACTGTGTAAGTAACACAGTGGCGTTGCAACAACGTTACTTTCACGATTGTGTATGAAAATGCAGAAGGCAGGGTTGCCAGCAAACTGGTACCAACAAAGAGCATATGAATTATACTAGTGGCACAATACAATACGTTTTATACGACGTTCATTGAGGCCAACTACCCTCACTCCATTACACTCATACGCCCCATTTAAAATACGCAGGAAATATGCGTTTTTATTCGAATTTTTCGCTATAATTCTCCTATTTAATGAGATAACAACTTTTTCGCAATGAATGAAATTTTAGAGGAGGTTTCAGAAAATAAAATTAGTCGATAAACAAAAAATTTAAGCCTTCAGAAGACGAGAAAATTGAAATAATAAGGTGAAATCGTGCATAAAATTGGCTTAATTTGTCTATAAATTTAACCCTAAAGACAATTGATGATAAGGCTCGAAAACAGTGAATTCATAAAAATGAGTAGTAATCATTAGTTCTCTTTAGAGTTAATTTTACTGATAAAATTAAATTAGGCCGTTTTGATGCATGATTTCGTTTTCTTTTTCAATTTTCTCGGCTTCTAATGGCTTAAAATTCTTGTTATTGGGCTCATTTTATTTCATAAAACTTCCTATAAAATTTTATCTATTACAAAAAAGTAGCTATCATGTTAAATAAGATAATTATGGCGAAAAATTCGTGTAAAAATGCATATTTTCTATGTATCTATTTTAAATATAGGGCGTATCCCGGCAAACCATTCGTAAAAAAATTCGTGAACTTCGCTGCTAATTTTAGCGGTAGGTACTTCAGTATTCTCACAGCTAAAAACCAATGCTAAATTAGCCGTCACTCTTAATTTGGCACACTTTTTACGGCTAATAAACAGCTATGCAATGTCTTACTGCTAAATTAGCCATAAAAAGTGTGCTAAGTGGCTAATACACAGCTAGTAACGTCTCACTGCTAAATTAATCGTAAAAAGTGTGCCAAATTAAGAGCGACGGGTAATTTAGCATTGCTTTTTAGCTGTGAGAATACTAAACCTACCGCTAAAATTAGCAGTGGAGACTCCTTATTTTTTTACCAATTAGTGGATGTAACTGGCCTCACTGAAAACGAGCGAATTTCGCTTCTTGTATTAATTCATATGGTCGTTTGGTGCTACTCTCAGAGTGGGTTGCGGTGTTGCCACGAGTGCCAAAACCCAACATCTGCAAATCTATTCGTAACGTGTCGCATCACACTGGTTCCTAAATCGAGTTCATATGTTTCAAAATATGACATTTTTACACGTATGTTTCTCTCATAATTCAACTCGCTTCAGCGTTCGTTTAATTAATTTTTGACGAGATTGCCCTCAGTTTGGTCGTATTGGACGATAAAATTTTTGATCTTCGAAAAACTGAGATGCACAGCCAAAAATTTCCGATTCCTTCTGCTCCGACGCTTTCAGTCTTGGCCATTGGATCCCAAAAGTACCAACAAACCTTTTTTAGACCATTATATTTTCCGAAGCCACACACGACGAGTGAAAAAGAAACGATAGTGCAAACGAGAATCGTGACGAAATGTTGTATGAGGAAAGTTTTGTCTTCAATTTTGTTATAGGCGAAACGCGGCACACGTAAAAGAAAGAAAAGAATCGGAAAGGTCGGCCCAACTTAAAAGCCGACGATATATCATTGTCGCGTTCGTTTTCTCGTGCTTGTCGAATCCTAATACCAGGGATTAAGGAGAGGAGTGGGACAGATGGAGGGCAGGAGTCGATAACTTCATGAAAAAAGTACGTTATTCGCTCGTTTGGAAGACTTCTTCATTCTCTTCTGTCTTTTTTTTGGGGCTCTTTTCGTCTCCGTCTTTTCAGGTGGTAATCTTGTTCGGAACAATTTACCACTAAATGTCAAAAGTGGAGTCAACAGAGTGTAAGGAATATAATAAAAAATCCTTATAAGTGTGAAACGTATACTGCAGGAATGCGAGCAGACGATGTATTCGTTGCAACAATATTGTCGTAATCTACATTCTCCTCCTCCCTCCAAGATGACAATATCGCAATGTATTTTTAGAGATTGTGGTATTGAAACTTCGAGAACGAGCTTTAGTTTTTCGCCATGCATAGAAATCCGTCTCAAAAAGGAGTAGCTTTATGATTTTTTTTCTTCTTTCATGTTACGATTTCACGTGTCAACCTGAATAACCATGTTAGTGACACGCAACAGTAATAGCAGAAAACTTTGGTGCAACAATACTTCGCTGGAAAACCTAGTTTGCCAATTTTTTTCAATAATTCAAAAAAAAAATCTGAATTCCAAATTTCCGAATACCCACTTGGAAAAATCTCAAAAAACTATCGACAACTGACAATCGTATCGATCAATCGATATTTCATTGCTAGATTCAGGCAGAAAAATTACGAAAAACTATTGATAGTAATCGATTTTATCAACAAAAATATAGATATATTGATGTTTTATTGCTAAAAACCAATTTTCAGGAATTCTTTGTTTTCTAGTTTTCTCGAAAACTACATAGCCAATAGGCACCAAACTACTGTCAAATCTGGTCTCATATAAGGAATACATTCTGTTAGAATTTTCTTCTCATACATTTTGCAGCTTTTTAAAAACAGTAAACACAAATTTTTTTACCAATTTTTCTTCTCCATTTATCTCAAAAATTACCAAATTAATAGTCACCAAACTTCTATGGGACTTTCACCGAAATATAGATAATTTATGACAAAAATTTTTGTCGGATCCTTTTTGTTATTTTCTCAGATTGTGGGAAAAACAACTTTTCTTGGAATTTTTCATTTTCCAGTTTTCTCGTAAACCACTCAACCGAGAGGCATAGGCTCTCTTTCAGACTTGCTCTTATAGTATGAAAATTGTCTCTCGTACAAATTTCAGCTCTATCCATTTTGTAATTTTCTCATAACACCATACACAAAATTTTGGCGATACATATCTACATACATACATACATACATAGGCTACATACATAATATGTACCTACATATATATACATAATATAATTCAAGTACACGTAAGTATAAGTGTACATAAAAAAATGTATGTCAGTATGGGAAAATGGTACCAAATGTCTTCTTTTCTCACAAAACAGATAATTTTCATCATCGCCACCCTTCAACCTTTTGTGAGGTAAATTTTAATACCCTGTTTACAAGCAAACTGGTTAAAAAGTGGGTAACAAGGTGAATGAACTATTCAGAGCCAATATGTGATACGACGTTCGTCGAATTATCGAAAAGACAAATCAATATTTGGAAAGAAGTGTAGAATATTTTCTTCCAATTATTTGGAACCCAACAAAAACCTATTCATTTTCAAAAAATATTTCTGATCAATTCCGGAACAAAGGGATAATATAAAATAATTGGAAGAAATAAATCTTGATAAAAAAAATACCTATAAGTAAAAACGAATTAGGGTAGGTAACAACCTTTGATAATAATCTGACGAAAGAATGCTGTTAAATTATTTAACAATGGCATAAATTGGATAATTGTTTAATATTTTAATAGCACCCTTACCTACAGACGTGCAAAGAAGATTAAATTTAACGAAGTGCTGATGAAGGAAGAGGCTTAAGTGGAACGAAACAACGAAACGTTTTATTCGGTTGAATTTCTGCAGCATATATCTATTGTAACCATTTGTTAAAACAAGTAAAATTATCTTCGGAATTTTCTTTCCCTTCCAAAAAGAAGCTTAGGTCGATATTGACTTACCGCAGCTACATTTACGCATACAATTCTGTCTGTCGTCAGCCTCCACATAACTGACTAATTAATTATGGTTTTACTTATCTTTCATTTCTCCTTCGTATCCAACGGAAATAAAATTAATTACCTACCAACAATTTCTCAAGGCCCACGTATTCCTTCCGGAATGCGTTGTAACTCAGAATTATAGTTTTCGTTTACAATTACACAGATTTGTGAAAAGGACAAAAGAATGTACTTATATATCAGGATAAGGCCGGTTGTAAGAGAAGGATGTATGTTACGGTCCCCTCGGGCGCCAAAAAAAAGTTTAATCTCGATTTTTCACGTTTTACGTCAACGACATATGTAAAAAATTGTTAAACCATCCCATAAAAATTCACGAATATTATAAAATATGATTCTATCTCCCCTCCCCCGAAAGAAGAAATCCTAAAACCGGGATTGAATCAGAAAATCGAATCTTGATCAAATAATGACAAAGGCCTATATTCACAAATGTCACTTTAACCTCCCTTCACTTAAAACTCACTTTAATATGACTTTTGGCACAATTTTGTATTTAAGAGTGTGGTAACATTTTATTTTTACATTAGAACTCTCATGAGAAATACAATGTTCCCCCATTTTTAAGTACAAAATTGTGCGAAAAACTTATTAAAAGTGAAATTTAAGAGAAGGGAGGTTAAAGTGACGTTTGTGAATATGGGCCTAAGAGATCATTTTGATGTCTCAGTGTTCTTCATCCGTGAAGTTGGCATTAAGAGATATAACACATTCAACACAACAATTTAATGATGAAAACAGTAGGAAAGAATTTGGAATAGTTGAAGGTCATGAATAGCTCGATCATATGGGGTGTCCTCCTCTTCTCAACCGTCCCTTTGTACCCTCTCCGACCAGAATACTGCCAGCATATTATCACATCTATTAGTTTTATTTTAATTTTTTTTCATATTCATATAATAAGGATAGGGGTGTGGTTAAGAATGAATATCGAATTAATATTAGGAAGTAAGTAAAAAGGAAAACATCTTCACCAAATATGTCATTTGTTGAAAGTTGAAGAAATTTTGAAACAAAAACATACCGATAACCTGATTTGACCATCAATTCAAAATTGATATTAAATAAATTCAAAATTTAAGAATACTGGGAGTTTGTTTCAGTATACTTTTAAAAATGTGGTATATTTGTGGAGGTTCCTTCAATTCATAAGGAATCCACCTTAACCAAAAACTTGAAGAAAAAATAAAATTTTTGGAGTGTCCGGGTAAGCCAGCTGTCTGGATCTCGGAAGAGATCCTCCATAATGAAACCTAGTAATCATCATCCTCAAAACTAATGTTTATTACGATATTTATATTACCTCATGCTCATACTTACTCTCACCCAACATTAATGTATATCCACCTCACCTCACAAATGAACCCATTATAATAAATAATGTAGTACATTTCAATAAAATAATTTCACTGACTGAAAATCCGTTAATTTAATAGCGAAATTTCAGTTCTACAATGCTTACCTCTAAAACACCAAGTAAAGTTAAAATTTGTAAGTACAAAATTATTTAACTTTATCATTACTACTTTCATCGATGTTCGAATCTGGGAAGAAGTCTCCCAACTTGATCAAAGATGTATCAGATGAATTCTCTGCACCACAAACTAACAGGTTGCTTACCCACTCGAATGAACCAACTGACCTTTGATTTTTTGGAATTGGTATTGGACTGCAGGAGCTGACCCAAACACTTTTGATTGCCGCAACGTTGGAATTGTATGAAATATTTTTCGGCTTAAAATTATTTTTTGAATTTTTTGATATATTTGAAAAATTTGTAAAATCCTAGTTCATTTTCAGAAAATTTTATTTTCCAGAAATTTTTGTAAATTATTCTTCGAAAAAATTTAAGATTTAAATATTTTACCAAAAAACACACTGCAAAAATTTTTAAATGTACAAAGAATTTTCACTTTTTTTTTTGTCAAGTGGTGGACAACTTTTTGCCCTTTTTATTTTGTAATTTTAAATGAAAACTGATAAACTGTGGCTACAGTGACTTTTTCTCACTATCATCTGCCAGAATACTTTACAACAGTGCTGGGGTACTGTATGACTCTAAGCAAAGAAAATAGCCGGGAAAAAGTGAAATGAAGTTCTAGCATCCTGAGATTACGTAGTCGTGAATTTACCTAGCTGGTGCCTCAACTTTGGGTGGACCAGCAGCAGATTGGTTGAAACTTTTCTATATGAAAATCAAATTTTGCAGCATTTCTCAAAAAGAGACCACCATAAACCAAAATGAGTTAAAAAATGATAAAAGATACCCAAAGAGGTTCTTTTTTTCATATGAATTTTCCACTGGCTGCCAAAGATATAATTTTTTAGAAAGAGACAAGAACAAAAAGTCTGGATTATCAGAAAAATATGAAAATAAAAGGAGTCATTTTAAAGAGAGAAAAGAATAAAAAAGTATAACATTCTAAACGAGATAGAAAATTAAAGAGGGCAATATGTGGGCGTCGCCATCAGGCAAGATAAAAAAAAATACAATGTCTCTTTCTTAATTTTGGTGAAAACCTATGTATAAAAAATTTAGACAATATGGTGCAACTAATCAATGGTGCCTGCCCTTGGTGGGTACGGCCAATCGTTATTAATAATAATAAAATCTTAATGCCGCTCCCAAAGACGCATACTAAAAATGAATAAAATTCAAAATTAATTCCAAAATAATAAATTCGTTTCGAGTGTTTTCGTTAGGCTAACCACCTAGCCTAGGTTCGTTCACGACAAACACTTTTCCTCCCTCCATTTAGCTTATTTTTTCAATTGATTTTTTCTTTCCCCTTACATCACTGATCATTTATCTCCTCGATGGTGGCTGTACTTCCCACACTTGTGTACCTAAATATTATCTCTTATTATGTATCTATTTCTTTACTTTTTTCACAGAGCAGCCAATTTTAACATAATATTCAATGTAACTTTTTTCTGCTGCTCTGTTCAACCAGCATTTGTTGTTCATACAGGCAACATCATTGATTTTTTATCTTCATTTTTTTTACCATTATTATTATTTTCGAATTATAACATGATTTATTTTTTAATCATGTGTTAAAGTTTTCACTTACAATGGGCTACCTCGGATCAAGCCAAGGTAAAACAAGATGATGTCTTATTTTTTGAGCATCACCTCGGATGCACGGTCGTTTTGGTAATTTTTATTTGATGCATAGTATAAAATGGTAAAACGAAAACCTGACCAACTGTGAGGTTTAGGCTAGATTAATTTGCAACCATTAGACGTAGTTTATGGTTTGCAGCCTTTGTCTCCTGTTCATTGTGTTGTGGGTTAACTTGTGTGTATGTATTGAGTTGGTCTTTACCTACCCAGGGTCGCATACCACACCCTGTTGGTCGAAATAAAGATTTTTGTCCAGAGTAGATTTCACATTAGAAATATTTTCTCCTTTAAAGTTAAAATTTTTAAGGAGAAAACTTAGATTTCCGAATAAAAAATAGGGCTAAATTTTGACACATTTTAAAAATATTCTTTGGGAATTTGGGGATGAAATGTTTCAAAAAAATTTCGAGTTCGAAAAGTTAGTTCACCTCAAAAACCATCAAAAACTTATGTCGAATAGAAATTTTCTGTCAATTCAAGTTCAAAAATTTAAAGTATTTTATTTTTTTCACATTTTATCCAAGCAGATGTTTTTCACTAGGTACCTATTTCAGACCAGAATTCGACATAAAAATACGATATATAATATTGGTTTCTGATCGACCTTCGAATCGACGTCTACCAGAATTAAAAATTCATTGTTTTATAAAAAATAAAATAAATGTTTTTTCTTGCCGAAATTTCTCTAGCGAATTCAATCTGGAGGAGCGAATGAAATTATTCTTTAAATCTGTTTAAACATCTCTCTTTTATTGATGTAAAATAACGTACCTACCTACGTATTATATCGTCACTCATCGATTCTACATAGATTTATTGTATTCTTCTTCTTTTTTTTTTTCATCATTCGGTGTCTGGAAGAAACAAAAAAGTAAAACGAAAAAAAGGAAGAAAGAGAAACAACATCACCTAATAAAAAAATTCCATCTTCAGCACGTATTGAAATGTAGGAACCAAACTCATTTTCCAGCATTGATACCGCCGCTGCAGTTTCCAGCTATAAGGTTGACGATTGTAAACTAACATTTAGAATCGTATTTTATATTCTTCTCCGAATACGTCACGTCGACATACATTCGTAACCTCAAATTGAATATCGAATGAGAAAGGGATTATTTTTTTATTTTTTTATTTTTTCGGTTTACAAAATCGGAAATATAGAATACACGTACTTACATTTTGACTACGTAGCGACACTACGTACGAGAAATATATATTCGTGCAGCAGCACCGACGACATTGAATACTTTCGATATCTAACTTATTCTCATATTATCCGCGTGTAGGTATGACTTTTGTCTCCTTAAATCACCCCATAAGAAGAGTAATCTTTCGACGTTCACACGAAACGAATAAATAATCAAATAAGTTATCAGGCTAAGTAAAATTGTTAGCTTCCGTACTGGGATTACTTGCGAAAATAGTACCACTGCTATCCGATTCAATTCGAGAAATGTATTGGAGAGATACATTTTCAACCAAATACAATACAAAAAGATTATAGTTAAATCGGTGATATCTGAGAGTAAAAACTTTGTAATTTTGGTTCATTTTCTTCGTTGTTCAATTTCTCATCCATTCATGATTCATATGGCCTTAAAAGAGACTACTTATGACCTGGAATGGTAACCAGAGGAAATAATCGGTTAGTCAATAATTCAATAGAGAAAATTCAGATAAGGGTAGCGGTTCCAGGTTAACACAAAACAAAAAAAAAAAACAAAACGCCCACTTATTTTCCAACAAATTGAGACATACCTATTTAGGTTGAATCTTTACACATAAAATATGATCTAAACTAGACCCATTGGCATAAGCTTTCATAAGATACAGGAGGAAAAACCAGACCATGTTTTTGTGTCAACCTACAACCATGCTGTTCTAGGTTGACACATGCTGAATAAACGCTGAAAACATTAAATAAATCTAGACTAAACCTTCCCACACAAGCCTTTCAAAGGTATAAGAAGAAAAACAAGACCATTATTTTTCGACCAACACCAAATTGACAGCTTCATTCACTTTGTGTGGTGTATGATGTACATGAGTGGTTTTTTGGTTTAATAAAACCAAACGTTTTTTCATTTGAAAGTGAAACTTAAAAAGTGAAACTTAGAATGTCAACCTAAAACATCAATTAGTGTCACAATTACGAGCACCACCACTTTCTTCATTCTTGAAAAAAAATATTGTTATTCTTTGCTATTTTATTAAACAATACTATACACCATTTAGTTTGTCGTGGAAACAACATTATAATAATAAATACTATATTACGTACTTATGTGGAGATTAGACAGTTTGTATGATGATTAGAGGCTCGGTCTCTGGACAACAATTTTAATTATGTGCACTGCGCGTTGAAAACAATGTATGTTTGTTTGTAATTACTTGCAAATTCATGCAAGTAAGTTGCAACATCCAGACCATGACAAATTGATTGTTAGCATCTCGAGTGATGTCACAATCTGACTTATCAGTGCGCATGCCACATTTCACCCGTCGCCGTAGTAATGATAAAATATGTCTCAATTAGTCATCTCATATATGTATGTATTCTTTATGTATGTGACTTTTTGTGAGTTTAATGAGCCAGTATAAAAGGCTATAAAAAACTAGCCTAAATAACTAGTATTCATCGAAGTATGGGTTCTCCAGTTCCTATGAATTGTATTGAATATGCAATAACTGCAGAAAACCTTCTGTTGTTGGAATATTTTCCACGATATAAGGTATTCCACATATTATTCTAAAATATAAATAATGAAAGAAAAAATAATAATAATCGATAAAAGGTATTCCACATCTTTGTTGTGACGCATATGGCTATGCCCTAATAATTATAAATAAAAATAAAATTTGTAATGATGAATAAATAAACACCCCCTAATAATAAATATATCTTAAAATTAACATTCTGCAGCAATAGATTCAATTCCTCAAAATATGATCTTTTTCCACAGTATTCTATTTCATTATCCATCCAAAAAATTCCCTATATCACATATAATATATTAAATACTCACTTTTTTCTGCATTATCTTCCACAGTTATTTGTTTCTGTCTACTTCCTCTTCATTCTTCATTTCTCCTTTTGCTTCTCATTTTTTCATCTGTACTTGTTTTCTTCTGTCTTCTTCCTTTCATCTGACACTCTTTAAATTATCAAATTATCTTTGCCTTCTCATTTCCTCTCTGAAACACATAGCCACAGTATTATAATATTTCTATTTTATTTCTTCTATTGGTTTTTTTCCCACTACATCTTTCTAAACTCTCACTCTGTTTTACTTCTTAATTTAAACATTTTTGCAGTAACATATTTTATTCTAAACTCTCTGTACTTTCAGTATCATTTTTTCTACACAGTGTGTATCATTTTTTCTCTCAATGTCGAGTAGTATCAGTTTCGCTGTGCATTCAATATGTTATATTTTTCTAAGCTGTGATACTTGCTGTATTATGCTACAGGACTTAGTGTTGTTTATGACTGGTTTAATATAACGTCTGAAACTTTTTACAAGATGCGTTAAATTTTATTAGGCATTGTGTTATGCAGAGGTGTTTGCTATGGTTTTTCGGTGAAATGCTGAGGTTTATAAGAAGATGCTGTGGTTTATAGCAATGGTTCATCGAATATAAAAATTATTTAGAGCATGGTATAAATTCGGGTCCACGGATTACCTGGCAGGCTATTAGGGCAGGGTGGTAATTAATTCTGCCCCGGTTACCATACTGTATAAGATGATTTTAGCTGAGGAGCCGACTACACTAGAACAGGTTGATTGAATGATATTGTAGGGACTAAAAAGGGATTTTAATTTGCACCCCCTTGGCATACCACAGTTGGCCAATATTTTCTTGTTTGCACGTGCCAAAGTATCATTCACAGGGATGAATATAATTTCGAGTCGAACCACAGGTGTTCAATAAGCTGCATAAACTCTATGCTTCGAATTTTTTGTCTTTTTCTTTGTTTTATGAACCATAAGTTGTTTTGAAATATAGCATAATATTCCTAGCATGTACAGTATGCATTTAAGTAGTTTGTTGTCCATGGAAAGTATATATAGCGACGAAAACTTCGTGTAGGTACTACGCTTTTCGAAAGTGAAATTTATGTGTTTATATTTCCCTTTTGAATAAACAATTAGTTCGATAATTTTTTTCTAATTGGTCATAAATTCAAGATTTTATCACCTATTGCGAATATATTGTTACCTATTCGTTTGGAAAAATTTTTACCATCTGCGCTGAACAAAAAACTTTTTTCCAGCTTCTTCGTGTGCAAAATGTTAAATAAAGAGTATCTGACGTGGCTACAGCTATAATAATTAGATCTTAAAACAAAAAAAAAAAACAAAAAACAGTTCCTTTCTTTTTAATGATTTTAAGATTTAACTAAATATTTGTTTGTTTTCATGTTTCAGGTAAATTATTTCCATATATCATTGAATTTGGAAGTAAATTTGGAAGATTTTGGAGAAATAACGATACCTTAGCTTGTTGCGGATTTTTGAATGCTATAGCTACGCATGTGGGTGAGTTCATTGGCTATTTAGTTTTGATGAAATATCCATAATTTTATGGACAGATCTACAGCACCTATTTGTGTTCCTATCCCCCGCCCCACCGCAGATTCTTTAATTTTTTCTGGTATGGTATCTGGTGAAACGTCAGCTATATTTTGTGGTTGACAATATTAATGTAATGAGATGAGTAAAAATTACCATCTCAACATGTGGCTCATGTTTCATATTGAAGAAGCTGAAAAAGTTTCAATTTTTTAAACACCTAACAACTTAATATCGATTTATTATTCACAGGTTTGTCGATTCGCAAGTATATTTTATTTTAATACCCTGGTGCCCCTTTCAAAAATAAGATTATTCAGTTTTTTAAGTATGTCCTTAAATTTGGTTGTATTACATTTGTTATTTAGCATCATAATATTGCTAGCGTTTCGCTGGACATCTTGTATTTTAGTGTGAGTGAGTAGGGGTAAAAATGTTCTTCGATTAACTGTCAGTTTTTTTTCTTATTCTTTCACCATCTCTCCTCCTCCTTACAACGTTATAATTATGCAAATTACATTGATTCTGTGACGCACAATTCTGCATTAGATCTAAGAGGAAACTATTTCAAATTTCTGATTATATGGAATATGGTCAAATAATTTGTCGTTTTGATCTTCTGAAAATTTTCAAACTCATCCAAATAGTACGAAATGAAGCAATAAAAATCTTGTAAAATGAGTGGGTAAAATTATTATTCACAACAAAGTATATATTTTTTAACCGACTTCAATAAAAGGGGAAAATTATCAATTCGATCAGTATGTATGGTTTTTTTTTGTAATGTTTGTTCTGGCATAGCTTCTCAACCTCGCCTCCAATTTTTATGAACTTTGTTTTTAAATAATAGAGAGTAATCCCATGGTGGTCTCATTGAATTTTTTACAATCGATGAGATAGTTTTTGTGCTACTTACGAATAAAAAAGTGTTAGTCTTAAAATAATATTTCAACTAACGCTAGAAAGAAAAAATCATTGAAAACAATTTTCCATTGGAAAATCTAACGAACTTCGAAAAGAAGAAAAAAATTTTTTGAAAAGAGAAAAGTATCTACCTAATTATTTTGAAAATTCTCCTGTAAAGTCTACTGGAACTAAAATGAAACCAAAAAGAATCCCTGTAAATAAATAATTTTTTTTCAAAAATAGTACCAACTTCAAAAGAAATACTAAATAATAGGGTAAAAAGATAAAAATAATCCCTTTTAAAATTTCTCCAGTAAGATATAAGTCTGGGGACTGGAATTATTGAAGTCTTCGAAAATTAAAATTTTTTTCAAAAGAAGAATTGACGTATATTGCCTACATAGAAAGGGAAAAGATCACCGTTTCCAACAATTTAGGTCCTAGATTTGAATATTACTGGAGAAATTTTGAAAATATTATTTTTTACTATTTAGCCCATTTTTTGTTGTTTGTGTCTCTAGTCGATTCTATTTTTTGAAAAGAAATTATTGATCTACTATAATGCTTTTTCGTTTCATTTTAACTCCAGTAGATCTTATCACGTTCTCTGTAATTCATGAATGATTAAGAGTAGAGATGTTCTTTCCAGAAGTTTTTCTTTTCTGATAGTGTAGGTATATCTACTCATGACTAGCGTAGTTCTGAACCATTTTATTGACTTGCTAGTGCTAGCATATAATATACTTAAGGGTACAATGCCAACTATATGGTTGACGAAAATTGAGTGACATTCGTTTATGTGTTGTACATTTCGGGTGGTTACAATTGGAATTGGTCAGTTGATTAGCTGATCTGTTTTGGGAACAGTTATTTAAAAGGTAGATTTTTATTATCACATGTTCTGGTAGTATCAGACGGACCGAATCGAACTTGCCACCATTTCTGATATCAGAGTATCGCAGCAGCTATTTTAAAACCTGCAACTCATACGGTTTTCAGGCTAGGTTATCAGCCACTAGATCAGGTAGACTCGAAAAATCGCAATTCAATGTCTCCATAAACGTTTAAAAACAGACCTCACGCCACGCAATATTTCAGTTATTTCAAAATTGGTGACAACATTTTACATTGGAGAGCTCGAAAATTTGAAGGCTGTTGAGACGTTATGTGGGTACTCGTACTCTATCAAGTGTTAATGAAAGGGTACCAGTGCTAAAAAGTTTCATTTATATATATTCTGTAGATCTATGTATATATATATATATATATACACACATAAAAAGGGGCAAGATTAAGAAGCCGAAAAACGTAGAAAGCTCGATGATGGATGAGGTGATGTAAAAGTGCGAATTAGAAGTGAAACGATGAAAAGAATTCACGGGTAGTATATACCTTATTCATGGTACAGATGTATTCTTCTTTTTCAACCATTTTAAAGGCAGGGTTAAGCTTACCATCTTTTCATTTCTTTTTCTTTTTTTTTCTTTATTTATTTGTGGATCGTTGGTGTAGAATCTCCTCCTTGTTTTTTTGCCTTAATTTAAGCTGCTTACACAATCATCAGCTTTAAATGAAGAGTAATGAACGAATATTTTTTAATATATTTTTCCGCTTCTACGTAAGACTGATCACATGTTCTTTATCCAACTTGACCTTTCAACATTTTTCTTTTCCCAAGGCTGCTATCATCTAAACGAATTTTATTGCAAATGTATCGCGCTGAAGTGAATATTGAGCCGCGTAAATCACCAACTAGCTGCATATAACCAAAACTAAAATATGGGAAAATGAAAGGTGCATAATTTTCGTGAAAAATTTATTGATTGCACCGGACTGAAAAATCGGCGAACATTGCACGTCTGTACATCGAAATTTTATTATATTATCAGAACTACGAAGCCAGAGCTAAATTAGATGTTATCTACCACTAAAATCAGGAAAAATATTTTCCTTTGGAACCCGAAAATTTCAAGTGCCTTTTTGAACGTATTCAAAATCCTGTAAAATTTGATCATGGCTTCACCCCTAAAAATCTAATTTTTGTGCGACAAACAGATTTTTAGTGATCTCATTTCCCAGTAGCGATAACAAAAACTTGTTCGAACCAGAAATAATCATATTATATAAATTTTTCAGCAACAAAGGTGTCAATATTTTTTTGTACGTGCCATAGAAAGCTCAGAAAATGACTCGAAAGTTTGCACATACCACTAATAAAAGATACTATACCGGATGAGGCCCACAAATATACTTTACCATATATCTGATACATCTAAATAAAAATATTTATTTTTATGTTTTTACGTATATGTTTATTTGCATCACCAAAACTTCGGAATTACACCATGAAATAAGCATGCAACTTCTGTGCATATTTGTTTTAATTAAGGAAGATTTTTAAAGTCCGAAACTCTATTGTGGGCTAAGTTGAAGATAAAAATAATTAACTTTATTCATTAAGAAATACATCTCTTATCAGAAACATTCCAACTAAAAAACGTAAATAAAAGAAAGTACTCCAATTGTAAAACTTTATTTTTGTCTTATTCTCTGTCTCAGAAAAAAAAATGAAAGAAAAAGAGAAAACTAAATTACTGAACTTTGTAGAGCTGGTTATTATCGATTAGTTTGCATGCTTACTAATTTCAAATAGATGAATTTCCACTCATTAATCGATTACATATGATTCAGTTTCAATAACTTCTGTGAGCTTTAGCTAAAATGTTGTTCAAAAGGATCTGCTCAATGTAATGGTTTTCATTTGGCACAGCACATCCACTTGGACGCGCTGTTCGAGTGGAACTTATGGAGTTGACTTTTTTTTTTAGGCATAATACTCAGAAGAATGAAAACAAAAAGTCTATTCTTCACAAAACCTGTTGCGATAGACTAAATTTTTATACGCACTTTGATATATAAAATAGGCGATTTTAGAACTGTTTAAAACCAATAAGGTAAAGGCAGCAAAGATGCTGCATCGGTTGGGATGCTGCACTTTCACAAAGTCATGTTGGCAGCACTGTTAAGGGGAAAATAACATCACTGAGACCTTCTGTTTAAGTTTTTGTAACAAGAAAACTTGGTCACTCCTTGCATTTTATTTTGAAGTGAATTGTGCGTTTGATGATAAGTTTAAAATTAATTAATTTTAATTTCGGTGCTAATTATTGAAGGAATGAATTGTTCTATTTCCTTTGATGATTTATGAAATAATTATCAAATTTTATGTAGATTGCGGTAGTATTTAATTCTGCTGATTTGACAGTCATTATTTAATTTAAAAAATGTGAAATAATAAAAATTCAAATTGACTAAGATGCCGCACATATTGAAATTACTCATTTCAGAATGATATTTAATTGATTAAAGTAATTGAATAATTAAAATATATATCACCTTATGTCATTTCCTTTTTATATCTAGTCAAATTGTAGGGAAATATACTAAAAAAACATTGTGATTTCAAGGACTGAAGAATATATTTAGAAAACAACTCAAACTTATTGGTTTCTATTTTCAAAAGCCAAGAAAAATGATTTGATGTAGTTGTTCTTTAATTTTAATAAAATTATTCTAGAAATTTGAACAATTTTGTATTTGAATTTTTTTTTTCAGAAATATCTGCAAATTTCCATTTGCCATCTCAGCCGCCACTATGCGGCATCTTACCCACCCCATTGGATAAGAATAGAAAATTAAAGTTTTTTTATTTTCTTATTTATTGGTTATTTCTGAATAAACATGTAATTGAATGGTAGCAAAAGATGCACAAGGCCTTGAAGTACATAAATGTGCTAATTATTCTCTCTTTTCATCTCTCCTATCTAAACCTATAATTATTCAAAAGGTGCGACATCTTTGCCTCCTTTACCTCACAGGTCTTTATTTTTTATCTTCTGTCTTGAGCATATACATTACTTTATACACTGCTCCTTCTACACATAGCCTTACTTATTTTCTTTTATTATTATTTTCTCTGTTTGCACAAAAATTTCTCTGCTTTGGGTATTCGAACCACTGACATCTTTGTTTATAAGCTAGCACCATAACCACTACACCTCAAGATCTGGTTGATTATAATGGCATAGTTTGCGCTTATATGTTTTCCAATTGTCAAAATATTAATAATTTATCGCAATTATTTTTTAGGGAAAGAGGGGCTGTTGCAATAAATAGTGTGCGACACACGTGTATGTGTAGTAGGTGATTGATATTTGTGTGATTTGCATCACACTCGAATCAAAATCACATACACTCGTATCACAAGTAACTATTATTGGATAACTACAATGAATATAACAACTGCATGGGATTGCTAATTGAGAGTGTGCGGTCAGAATAACGCACTCAAAACCTAGACCTATGAAGATCTAATTTTTGATTTCTTGAATTTCTACTTCAACCTGTAAAAAAATTATCGAAAGTAAATAGCCTAAATCTTAAATAAATTAATTTTCTTCAAAAAAATGAAATCCTAAATGTTCTTGAGGAGAAATTTTCTGTAACAAATGGAGAAATTCCACTCGTCTACACAATTTCTGCTGACAATGGTGTCAAAAAGTGGTTTTTTACTTTCTTCTTCTCAAAATATGAAACAGAAAAAGATAAAATTGAATAAAAGTGAATTTTTATTCCCGATCGAAAAGAAATTTTATAAATTTACAAGCAATTATTTTTGAACTTGTGCTGATTTTCTCCATGGTTTTGCTGAATTTCTGATGCATTGCCGAGGGAAAATAAATCATTGGAATGAGCCGAGCTATTATTTCATGGGACAATTGATTCTCCACAAAATAATTCTTGTATCCAACCTAATTCACTGTAACGAATGGCGAGATAATTAAGATACATCTATGTTTAGATCCTGATAATTCAAGCTTGTGTCCACTCATCATAATAGTGAGCAATAGAAATTAGGTTGATTATTTGTATGGAGTACCTACATTAATTTCTTCGATATAAACTAATTTATTATTAATTGCGAGTTCATACGATGAAAAAAAGTAGGTACCAAGGTGTTCTTTTCAGTAAAGTGATGAGAGGAAAAAATGTTTTCAATAAGTAATGCAATTCAAAAGCTGAACCAAGATGGAGACATACGTGTCTAGTATTCTGTAGGACTTATTCGAACAAAATATTTTGATCTTTATAAACAAATTTTTGACTTTTATCTTGTATTTTTGGCTATCGTGACTAGCGCTATCATGCAATGAACTTTTTACAGATATTATACCTTTGAGAATGACGTAAGTCGGCAGTTTGGCAACTCTATAGTATAAGAGTCTTCAAAAACTACCATTCCTAACGATACCTACTCTTTTTTTGCATGACGTAGGAAACTACACTTTTGATTCTTTTGAAATACAATGAGTTTGCCATCAGTGAGTATACTAAACGTAAGACCAGGCCCGGAAGAGTAGAAGATGTTTGTGGTAATGTTTCCTGTCGAACTGAAACGTCTGATATTGTACCAGAGCTCACAGGAAAACTCTTTTACTGCAATCCAACAGACATATTTCATTTGAAATTTCAAGAACAAAATATAATTTTGCAAAAAACCTGTAAGCGATCAATAATTCTACGATTTTTTATAAACTTTTAAACTTGTTTCAATTTTGGGTCCGCTTCGACTGCGGACAGTTTCGAATTATATTTCCTCATTTTTTTCACCCTGATGACACTAGCCAAACATCAAAAAAATATATTTATAAAAAAATAAAAAAACTAAATTTTTAAATACATTTGACTTTGCTTTGAAGAAGTCCCGACCATCTGGTTGGCATGTTAACTTTTCTCTCTTTCAACACCAAAGTTTAGACATGTTTTGTGAGCATAAAACGACTGTACGACAAAAAAAAAAAAAAAAAAAAAAAACAAGATCGGTTCCTATTGTTGACGGAATATTTGCACGGATTTCCGCAGCCAAAGTTAGACGAAAACGATTCATATTTGTTGCTTTTTCGGTTGGTAATAAAAGAAATGAATACATTTTATGAGTTTTTCAAAATTCGTAAAAGTGAAAGAAAAAAAAAAAAAAACAGCAGGATATTTTAGGAGTTTCCAATTGAAAAAAAATTCTACCGTCTCTGGCTGTAGTGAATATTAACTTTTTTGTTGTTTCTTTTTGGTTTATCGAATGAATAAATTTTGTTGGTAGATACTGGAGGGCAACGAATGGAGCTTGAAAATTCGAATTACAGATCAACGATAAATGTTAATGGAGATAATGGGCAACAATAATAAAGAAAGAAAAACATAAAAACAAAAGAAGGGTTACAATCGAAATAAAAATTCGTCAAAAAAGGACAAGATATTTCCTCTATGAAAAATACTCGCAACAAAGAAAATAAGATGGGAATTTCCTTCATTTTTTAGAGCACAAAAGATTCTGTGAAAATATATTATGAGAAATATTTTGGGAACGTAACAGATATTAGGTATACCTTACAAAATGTTATTGTATGGTACTTACCATTAAAGTATAAAATCTTTAATTCACGAAATTATGTGATATGCCAAGGAGGGCCAATGTGGCAATCACCTTACAGTCCCAACAGAATTTTCAACGCAATGGACCCGCACCAAGGAACCAAGATATTACCTATCTACACTGGATGAAGCCCACAAAATTGGCATCACCCAACCCGCATAGCCTACCAGGAATTCGCAAGACTCAAATTTAAAACATATTGTGAAATAGGTACCTACTTATTTGAGATACAAGTGTCTGAATTAGGTGATTTTGATACAAGTGTGATCCTTGCATCAGGAACTGAAGGTGAGTGATGCAAATCACACGAGTAACAATCACCTACTTTGTACGAGTGTCGCTTACTATTTTTTGCAACGCTCACCCAAAAAACAAATGTTTTCATGCATATTATCTGTACGTGAAGTAAAAAATCTTACAATAATGTCGATTGAGTAAAATTTCGCATATCCACACCTTGGGTGCTGGTGAGATTATTAAATCACTGTCTGGGTTTGGTATGTGCCCTATGTCTTATTCAATATTATGAAATTACTGCAAATCCACATTTTGTGAAAAACTGATGGTCATGTTGCCACTTCAATTAAACACAATATTTTAGCTTCGAAACAAACCTTTTATGTTTCACTTAATGGAGATAACTGAGGTTCGTGTTGCTGGAAAGAGGAGAAATTGAAAAAATTTCCTGCCTCTTTGAAAATAAACAAACAAAAAAAACGGTACCGTGCCGTACCTAATTAATATAAAATTGGCCAGTTTTTGGAATTTTTAAACTTCTCCTCATTCACTTAATGATTCCCAAGTCATTATCTGAGCTAAAGAGCTGGATTTGGCATTTATGGAAAAAAGAGAAAATTTGCTCGAATTTGTTTTTCATTTAATTTTTTAATCAAAATTTTTTTTCGGTGCTGTGTTTTAAGAAAATATTTTTTTCACTGATAGACCTATGTAAAAAGAAAACTGTCTATATTAGTGTATTATTATATTTTCAGATTCAATTTGCCATTAGAGAGGAATTGTTATTTATTTCCTTTTTTTCGTTCCATATTTTCTTTTGTATTCTATACCATCTTCGATGGTGAAAAAATAAAAAATGGAATCAGTGAAAAACGAGTAGCAGAAGCTTATTTTTTGAAATAAATGCTTTTTTTTTTTTTTTTTCTCTTCGACGAAACGTATTATGTAGAAAAATAGATTACATTATTTACACGGCCACGTTTAAAAAAATTTGAAGGTTTTTCAAAAGACGAAAAAAGAAAAACTGCTTGAGAGCGCAACCTTCTCGTATAATACCTTTGATATTTTCAAATTTTCTAGGATTTTTTCACATCGACTATTCAAAATAATCCGTGTTCTTGATTTGAGGGAGAAGGATACGTGAAGTAAGCTTTGTGAAGTAAATGAAGAAGGGAGAAAACAAGGTAAAGAAATCTGCTACGATTTTGCAAGAGAATATGGAAATGATAAATGATGAATCATTGTAGAAATCTTTGGATAATTAACAGAACATAAAAAACAAAAAATTTCCCAATGTATGAAATCACAGGTTTTTCGCCTGAAGGTATTCTAAATTGTTCACTCCCACTGTGAATTAGTGAAAAATTCTGAGGGGAAATGGGGAAATTCCTCCAATGCCAAAAATATGTGAAAAAATAAAAGTATGGTCGCAGAATCCAGATAAAGACCGTCACAACTTTATTGAAGATAAAAAACAAGGTATTCTACTCCACAAAATTTTTGGTCATACCCCTTCAAAAATGACGCTCTAGACCCGCTAATACTGTGAATCTTGCTTCACAATTCACTAAAACATAAATAAACAAGAATAAGAATATAAATTTATAAGTTACAGATTCAAAACTTATCTGAAACCAAGAAGAAAAAACAGTCCTTCAAATCACAATATGTTTTTACAATGTAATTTGGCTATAAATAAAAATCAAATTATATAAGATGTTACCGATTTTAATTATTAATTATTAAATTTAATCAATTAAATATCATTCTGAAATGAGTAATTTCAGTATTGATGCGGCATCTCAGCTGCCCTATGTATGTTGACCATATTAGCCGATTTGAATTTTTTATTGTTTCACATTTTCTAAATTATATAATAACAATCAAATCAGTGGAATTAAATACTACCTCAATCTACAAAAAATTTTCTAATTATTTCATAAACTATCGGAGGAAATGGGACAATTCATTTCCACATTAACTAGCATCAAAATTCAAGTTAATTATTTTTAAGCTTTTCATCAAACACACAATTCACTTTAAAATAAAATGCAAGAAGAGACCAAGGTTTCTTTTCACAAAAACTTGAACAGAAAGTCTGTTGACTACTCTGCATATACCAGTGATGTCATTTTTCCCTCTAGGGTGCTATTAACATTACTTTGTGAAAGTGCGGAATCTTCGCTGATGCGGCATCTTTTCAGCTTTTGCTTTAGACAACAATTTCTTACTAGAATTTTTTTTTCTTTGAAAAATTTTTTCTGCAAAACGTGCAAATTTAACATTTATAAAAGTAACTTAAAAATGCTGAAAAACATTTAAAGAAAAAAACAATTAGGTCGTTTGAAATTCATATAAAATCTGTGGCTCAGTTCTCTCAGTGTGGGGATTTTCTTATTAACCTTAGATACTCTTGGTAAGTATTTTTAATGGATGATATTTATTATAAGCTTTTATTCTACTCACTATTGCGATTTATAAAATATATCAATATAGCCGTCAACCTTTCGCAACGAAATACAAATACAAAAAAGCAATGAAAGAAGTAGAAGTTAGTCTCTTGAAAACTCGTTTTTAACCTAAAATTATTATGCACAAGTAAGAGCATAAGATCCAAGAGGCTTATATTCAATGTCCAACGAACTTCATAAAATTTATCGACTAAGTATACTCGCTTTTTCGTGGTAAATGGTTTAGGTACGTTGCTATTTTTGTACCCAGTTTACTTGCAAACGAGATATTAAAATTGATTTAACTAATGGATTAAGGGTGGTGATAGTGAAAATTATCCGTTTCATGAGGAAAGAAAATATAAATTTCTGAAAAAAAGTTTGTGTTTATGGTTTTAAGAAAATTACGCAACGGATAGGGCTGAAATTTTCATGAAAGGTAAGTATTCCTTATAATTATGGTACCAGGTCTGGCAAGAGTTTGTTGTATTTTGTTGCATTGGTTTCGGAGTCAACTGGAAAACAAAAAATTCACGGATAATCGGTTTTAGCAATAAAATATCGATAAGTATCGATAGTTTTTTGTAAACTGTTGACGTCGAAGTGAGGAGAAAAATAACAAGTCGATGTAATTTGATCGAGACTAAAACGTGTTTTAAGAACAGAAATAATATAAAAGTAGGTAACAATAATAGTTGTCGACAAATCTGATTATAGAGTGGATGAATATAATATTGTAAATCAGTGTTGCCTTATGGTCGATCAAGTCTACGAGTGAGTGGCTGTCAGTGTGTACGTTTGGTGAGGGGCAGGGAAGTGGACCATATAGCTCAATTTAAAATAGTAATATAATATTGATATATTTGTCAGATATCGATAACTATTGTTACAGATTCGATTAGTATCGATAATATTTTGCAATTTTTTTCAATATTTGTAATTCAGGTTGTTTTTGTGAATTATTGATGAAAATCGGCAAACTAGGTTTTTTAGCGAAGTATTGCAGCGCGAGAGTTTTTTTAAAAAATAAAATACTGAAAAGCCTATAAGTGCCAATATTTTCGATCGGTGAAGGTTAAAAAAATATTTTTTTGTCATTTTAAACGGTTTTTCCTTCCCGCTTGCTCTTCCAGTTTCAATACCGTATGTTGCCGCCAATAATTTAGCGATTTGTAGAAAAAATTTTGAAGCTTTCATATTCAACCTCTTTTCTAAATGGAACCTTGGCACCAATTCTTATAGACTAAATTTCATAACTACGAGTAAGAAAAAGAAAAGGTAGGCGAAAATAAAAAAGAGAAGGATGAAGAAAAAATACTGCGAATTTTTTCGATTTATCGATTTTGGCGGAAATGGAATTGGTGGAGGCACTCATTTATAACACAGTGAAGATGGAAAAATCGTTTTCCACTAAATTCTGGATGACCTTGAATACCTACTACGAATAACATATTTTCTGGAAAATATTTTTCGAAAAATTAGCGATAAAAGTTGAAAAGTGAGCCGTCTTTGTACTTAGATGCTTAACAATTTACGAAGAAAATTTAAAAAAAATATTTTCCCCCACCTCACGCAAAATAATTCATAGCTTCGTATTTCTTCATAAAGAGAGAATCCGTATGTTTGATAAGTTCAGTATTCGATAGAATATACTTTCTTTCATACTTTTTGATAAGAATTTCAATAATTTTACTTCAGTCGTAGTTTACACTTGTAGGTACCCACTGAACTAATGATAACATATTCAAATGCAGATTCGTGAAGCATAACATTGATACTTTTCGAATTTTGTTTGGTAAAATTTATGTCTCTGTCTAACAGCATATAATTGTCCAAACAACGAATAAGTATATTAAAAATTATTTTGAAGCACTGAAGTTGTGGTGTGCGAAAGTCTAAATAAAAGCGCACACACAGTGGAAGCACTGTTCCAAGTAACAGATCAAGAAATGCAGATTTTTGTGACACAAGTTTTATTTCACCGTAAAATGGAATTGCCGAAAAAAGGGAAACCGGGCGCTCATAACATCTCCACACACACTCCACTTCGATGAGGTTTTAAGAAATTTAGAACATTCTAATATTTATCCATATAATCGAGATTCACATGAACAACTTTAGTGCGCGGAACATGCTTATGTGGGAAAAAGAATAAATAAGAGAACATTTTAGAATTTAAAAGGAAAAAGACAGACGATATAAATTTTACCGGAGTTTGGACAGAGGTGCCAATTTAAATCCGTTGGAATAGCAATTGCCGCTTTAACCGCATTCTGAAGGCCAGGCTTCATGAATTTGAATCCAGAATAAGAAAGAAATTAATTCTTAAGTGAGTGTGTAGCCACTCACAATAATAAGAACATGGTGACAGTTTGATGTAGAAATCAAAAGTGAAAAGCGAAGCGGACAAAAGTCAGCAGCTTAAAAACAAGAAGAATGGTGGCCAACGAAGCGATTGCTAGCCAACAGTAGGTAACTCCGTCTAAATTAACATAAGAAAATGAGAATGAAGGAAAGGAAAATAACAGAAAATAATAAAGGAAAATAATGGAAAGTAGGAAATAATGCCCGCACCCTACAAAGTCTACTGCAAATGTTCACTCTTCATTCAGAAAAAAAAAGTATATCTGGTAAATAATGGGGAACGTATACTTTGAAAGTATTTGAAATTACCTATTTTTCCATATAGTCTCCAACTTGCTCGACAAATTTTCCATAGCGTTAGAAAAGCTGAAGAATTGCAGGGTCAGAAGAATGACGTTAAATTCTGTTGGTACCTATGAATTGGCAGTTCATCAGTTTATGGTCAGTTGTATATCTGACTCCTCACTAGGCTTGATTTAAGTACTAGTAACACTTTTTAGTGACTGAGGGTATGATCAAGCGAGTATGTAGGATGATCAAATACCAGCCAGCCAAATTTTTGCAGCAGGTTGTTGGTTTTTGTGGCTGAATAGGCCCATGCATAGTCATGCAGGAGAAAAATTTTTTCAGGCTTCCTGCCAGGCTATTTACACCAGATTTCATTCCAATGGTCATGTAAGGCATTTTAGTACGCCTCTGTATTGATTGTGATCTCTCATTTCATGTACCTAAACAACAAAACTCCCTTTTGATACCAAAAGAATTCAAGGATTCCATTTTTGATTTTGGCAGTCAGACTGGCGCATGTTTCTTAGCTCATCTACCAAAATTGGGCTAAATCTACGAAAAAGTGATTCGAATCACAAATCAAAAATAATTACAATCCAGAAGTAAAAAGTGATTCGCCCGAATCATTTTTCTACAAAGCATAAATTCTCAAAGTCTCAAACTTAAATAATTTTGTTTAACCTTGATATGGGGAATAAGCTCTGAACTTTCGAGTATGTTTTGATGAAAAACTATTTTATTTAGGAAAGTAAGAGTCAAAAATTCTTTGAAGTGACTGTTTAATATGGTAAGGATGAAATTCAAGAATTTTTTTTTCCAGCAATAAACAAATTTCAATGAAATTTCCAGGTATTTCCTGACTAGAGAAATAAGATTTGTGATTCTTGTTCTAAGTGAATGATTCGAATCTCAAATCCTCTCGGTTCCCAACGTAATTCAAATCATATATCACGGATTATATTATTTTTTTTTAAGTGATTCGAATCAAGAATCACAAATCCTTTTCAGCCATGAAAAAAGATTCAAATTCTGTTTTTTCATGAATCCTGCCCACTCTTGCGTCGACTAATGACGTTTCGTTGTTTTATTCAGACTCCCTTTTACCGCTGCACATTTGAAACATCCATTCAGTTTGGATCATATGTTTGCACTAATTCACGATGAATAGCTACCCCCCAATACCCCTCGCTATCAAAAAACGAATCTCAGGGCGCGCCTAGATTTTAACATACTAGAGCAAGGGTAGCTCAACTCCATCTTTACTAACGTCCTCCACTTCTCCTATACACTCGGATCCATATTTGCAAATGTCACTTTAACCTCCCTTCACTTAAACTTCACTTAAAATGACTTTTGGCACAATTTTATATTTATAAGTGTGGTAACATTTTATTTTTACATTGGAACTCTCATAAGAAATACAATGTTCCCACACCAATACTTTCTATACTTACATTTTTTGAGGCAAAAACACGTCCTACTTAGCAAAAAGATGACGTCATATGCATTGGAAAATGGAAACAAAGTTTGCAACAAAAGTTGATAAAAATATCAGAAACAACATGAAAACATTGCATAGGTATCAATACTACAAATTCAAAATCAAATATGGCAAATCCAAGAGGTTTTTGAAATGTATGTTGGTATTTAAATGCTAATGACATCATAATGCCTTACAGATAAGACATCATGCAGCTGAAATACTGATGTCGAGTTTGTCTTGAAATGTTCTATAAATTAAGACATTTTTATTTTTGACTTTGAAATGTTATATAGTTGAATTCTTTTTGACTGAAGTTAGGTTTCTTTAACACTGCAGAATGTAGCTTACCTTGGCTTCATATTTAGTCAGCAAATTAATCTGCATTAAACATGTCAGCAATAAGTGTAAAGTGTTGACAGAAGAACCTAACAAAGTTTCAGTCCATAGGAGGGTCAAAACTTATAAAAACAAACAGCAGAATTATTTTGTCAAAGACATAATATAATTACAAAATAATTATAGTGTTGACAAAGCAAATAAAATAAAGTGTTAATTAAAAAATTAAAATAAAAAACTATTACAGACAACAAGTAGGGGAAACCACTTGAGTATTCTTTTGTCTTCATCTATTTGTTTGTCTTCATAAGAGATGGTGATTTTGTCATTTGAAAGACTCCTACAAGAAACTTTCGGCTTCGAAGTTTTCATGTGTTAAGTGTGGGTGAGTGAGGTGAAAAAATACTACTAACACATATGAAAATGGATCAAACCAAGACATCACTGTGCATGAAGGAAGGCTCTACACAGCCTTTATCGACAGAGCAATGCAGTCATTTGAACAAAGCTTGTTGAAAAAGTTTGTCAGCCAACATCAAATTTCCCTTTTAGTTAGGATAAGAACTCCATTTGATCATATTGTCGACTATTAACATCACCCTAAGGTGTTCTAAAAAAGATCACCTTGAAGTGAGATATGATTGACATGATAAGGAAACTTTAATTGTCTCTACTAATCCTTCATGATATAAAGAATAATCCCTAAATGTCTTTTGTCTTCAACCTAATCTAGCCTAAGTTCAACTACTGTCTTAGTGTCTTCATAGGTAGATGTAAGTTCGAACTGTCTACATTCGCAGATGTTATGATTTATATAATTGCCTACGCGAGGACTTTAACTTATTACTAGACACTTAGACTTTGAGGACTATTTGTAAAACTAACCTAGTACTAGGTATTGCTTAAACAGGAATGTTTGATATCTAGGATTTGTTTTACAAAGTAATCTTTCTTGTCAGCAAGGTTTCCCCACTCATTTTCTTTACCTTCATTTAGTTATCACAAGCACAAGCAGATAAAGGAAAAAGTGTAAGCATCAATATACAATAGGCAAAGCAAATGTGATAAAGCAAAAAATGTTGACAGTACGTGTGTTATTGGTGAGGTTTTTACCAAGCACCCAATCCTACATTGCACCATATTCTGTCTTGAATTATCTGTTAACCAAATGAAATCTTGTTGTCTATACAAGGAATCAAATTATACACGATGACTCTGTACTATAAACTTGACATACTATTAATAGAATTGTCTGAAAGAGAATTTCATTTGGTTATTGTCTTCATAATACATTTGCTTTGGATATTATATTGTCTTAACTTAGGTTTTTCAGTCTGCATGATATCGTCTTATTATGTCGTCATTATTAGTTTAAAAATATTTTTATTTTGGCATAAAAAAATCTCGTACTTTTCACTACAAATAAAAAAACTATGTAATCCATTTTTAAGCCCCCTTCAAGTAGGATATAGTGAGCCTAACAAAGAGTGAAAACAAAGTTCACAAAAAAATTATGATTACAAAATACTTTCAAGCGGGGTTAATGTTTATTTAACAAAATGCAAATTAAATACAAAAATCATCTCCAGTGTATTCATGACTGTGCAAAAAATGCAAATCGTGTAAATTTTTTTATAATTTCATGAAAAAGTTTGAAAGTTTTGTTCGACGAGTACTGCCATATAGGTACCAGACAAGATCATCGTGAACGTATTTACTTTACAGTGTATATTTAACAAGATAATAATTAATCTCGTTTGGTACCGAATATCATAAGAAAACTTTTACGTGTAATTATCCCTCGTACTTAGTTCCAAAAAAATTACTGTTAGTACTTTACTCCTACGCTGTAATTCCAAACTTGGTAATAATATTTAATAATAGGTACCTATCGTAATATGGGTACGTCTATAAAACAAGAAAAAAATAAGTTATTTCCAATAATGACGACTCGTAGCATTACCAGTAAGGAAAAAATAACTAATCTATCAACATTAGAAAAGCTAAACAAATTTGTTATCGCAGAGAATCAAAATGTGCGAGTAAGAGGTTCGACGGAGACACGAAGAAACAGAGACTGGAAGTAAGCAAACTAATTAAGTTCAAAATGAATTTAAAAATGTTGATCTAAATGTGGTGGGGAGGAGAAGAGAAAAAAGTTAAAAACTTATCTACAGGTAATACCACAAAGTATAAAAGATTACCGGGCAAGTATAATGAGACGGTTGGTGAGAAATGAAGGAAATATCTGCTCTTTGAGAAAGTTTCCTTGACAGAAAAAAAGCAATATCGAAAAAAGAGCCGCAGGACAGCTTATAACAGTAACGTTAATTTGCCAAAAGTTATGGTAATTTCTGAAACTTTTTCAAATTATAGTTTGCATAACGTGGGAGGAGAAGGGACGAAAATAAGATGATAAAATAAGGAATGAGAAACTTTGCTATACGGTTATAAAATGAACGTTGATTAATTTTTTTCGATAGTATGGACGATTGATGCGGTAAATAAAAGTCTGAAAATTAAAATTGATGGACATTAATCCAATACAGTGAGCTTCAGAAAATTTAGGTGACTCGGTTAAGTATGAAAAATCTGCAAAATTACATATTATGGACTTGGTAAGAATTAAGATTACATGTGATTTGGGCGAATATAGCATAACTTGAGCAAGTTGGTAGCCCTGAATAAGCTTATCTACTTACTTTATTCTTATTTCATTACTTAATTGATTTGTTCAACAAAAGTTTTGAAAAAATGGCCGCTCTTCACTATAGTTGGGCCGTGAAATTATATCATACTCCCTCCCATTACCAACCAGTAGAGGAGGTAAAAGCAAAAGCCCTCACTTTTCACATACTAATAATATACTCCATTATTTTGGTCATTCGAATTTTATAATATGAAATCTTTGAGAGATAAATAACTTCAAATTTTATCGTTGAAAATATTATGTAGGTAAATTGTCCTCACAAAAGAATCTTAAAAATTTAGGATTTATTTTTAGCATGCTTTTTCATCCCATTCACCCGCCCCAAACCTCAAATTAATACCGTAACTTGGGGTAATAAGGAACAATATTTACAGTTTTTAATGGCTACACTTGTCGTTTTATGTTTAAAAAATCTGAAAAAAATACTAAAGCTGGATGCATCCTTCCTGCACCAGATAGTGTTGGTATCAAATCTGTTTAGTAATTTCTGAATTTTATAATGCATATTTGTTTTGTTCCATAATATCCCAACCATCAGAGGTAATAAGGAACAGTTCTACATTTCTTACAATAACTCTACAAATAATGGATTTCTGAAAAAAATTAATGAATATTATTTTGTAGAAAATTAATCAACACATAACTTTTGTTTCAATTTTTGTTTGATTAGAGCTTTATTTACCGAGTTATAAGGTGGTAAATGTGATTTTTTTTAAATTAAAATTTCATACATGAAAGTTATAATATTTTACTGTCAAAAAAAAGGAGGTTTTTATTCTAAAAAATAGTAAATTAACATTTTAACAATAACTTTGACACCTAAATAAAAAAATCACAATCAAATTACTCAAGATAAGATGTGTCAAACTTAGGAAATGTGATCCTTCCTCTTCTATCTTCTTGAAAAGTGCCAGATGGAACAATTTTTAGCAATACTCCACAATTTTCTCCTGAAATAGTTTGAATGTCTGGAATATTGGGAAAAACAAAATATACCTATCCATCTACAGAATTGATTTTTTTTCTCAAAAATGAAATTTCAGTCTCATTACGAAGATCTTTACCAACAGAAAACTTTGATTTTTATTTGTTAAAAACTTTATAACTAAACAATCTCCCATTTTGAATTCATTATTCTGAGTAGTTGAAGAAACTGAGTCATGGGAAAAGTTTGTGATGACTGAGGTATCTTCTACTTCTTCAATAGTCTCTGAAACATCAACAATTGTATCGTCATCTGAACTAGGATCATCAACTACATCTTCTTCAGATTCAGTACCAGTAGTTTCTCCTAAATCTTCAGGCACAATTCCTTTTCCAGGCATAAGAGTTAATCTGTTACTTGATTTTGGTCTAGAACTTGGGCCAGCACCAACTCTACATCCAACACAGGTTCAGGTCCACGTTTTTTTGGACTTCCTTTTATCACTCTATTATAAATGGTTTGATGTGGAACACCAAACTGAGCTTCAGCTTCCCGCAATGACATTTGACCAGCTTTTACTGCTACAACTGCTGCTTTCAAATATTTTTTATCATAATTCAAGCGCCCATGAGGGCCTTTCAATTTTTTGTAAACCCTAGGCATACTTATCAAATGTGTAATCTGCAATGAAAATGAAATAAATCTATCAATATTGCTGTTCCTTAAATACCCGATGAAAGGTCATATTTTAGAATTTGCGACGCATCTCCTTAATGAATTGAAATTTTCCATTGCAAAAAATACAATATTGTTCGGGAGGCTTATGACTAAGTATTTATATTGTCAACTTACCAGTATTCTGTTCTATGTAATCCACAGATACAATTTTTATCGCAGTTTATGAAAAGAGAATAAATTTTAACAAGCAATTTTTCTCTTCTTTTGGTAGAATTAAATAAATATTTTCATGGATGAACACAGATCTTAGTTGTACAGAGATTCGGTAATAAATTGAATTTGATAACAAAATTTTATGTTTAACCAGTAGGTAGCAGCACCTAATAAAGTTAAAAAAAACAGTTTTGTTCCGTATTACCCTGCTGTTCCTTATTACCCCAAGTTACGGTACTTATATTAGCGATGTCAAACACAACCCTGTTATTGTGGGAACAGAGAAATAGAAAAAAAAAAGTTTTTTTTATAAATTTGGAAAGAGAAATTGACTGTTTTCTGGCTCCAGTCGTATCTGGCACCAGCATGATTCTGTAGACTTTCATTCAGTTCAGCCCCTTTTATATTTGGATTTCAAAATATGATTGAACAACTTTAAATATCGAAATTCTTCGAAAATGATACCCCCATCATCAAACATAATTGATATTCAAACAAATGAAAACATACTTATCTGAAGCGGAAAAAAAAAAAAAAACATTTACTCAAAAGCAGCAGTGATGCAAGGCGAAAAAAATGAATGCGAAATTTTCATCAAAAAAGAATTAACCAACCGTTAGACATTTTCAACGGTGGCACTCGTCACCAAATTCGATTTGTTCACTCGACGAATTTTCTCTCGATTTATCTTTATATTTATACACGTGTATATATATATATATATATATATATATAGGTAAGTGAATTTGATGAAAAACCTAAAGCTATACAAATATATTTATTTTAGTCTACGCATATTTTGGCAACGTTCGACATAATTTCAATGTCGACGAGCTTCGTAGGCCTACTGTATTTGTGAGAAACTAAAAACAGCCATAAAAGTGTCGAAAATATTGCACGAAGTCGAGAAGGAAATTAAGTGGACCTTTTTTGCATTCGAAAAAACTCGCCAGTCGAATTGTGTAAGCTATATTACGTTTCACCCTACCAAACCGGGATTGATTAATAAGATTATGTTTCGAAAAGTTTTACACTGTTTTGGAAATGTTTCAACTAAGTAAGGTATGCCTTATTAATTATTGCATTCGCTCAGTTTTTCATCCGTCCAACTCGTCGTTCCTAATGAAGAATAAAAGGAAGATGAAAAAAGACAGTTTCAAAACTTTTCACCAATTGTTCGTTCTTTTAGTTTCTTTTTATTTTGTTTGTCCCTCCCTTTTTTGTTGCTCCCTCTTTCGGAGACGATAAAACGACTGGAAAAGTTGTTAACTGAATTAAAATTAAAGAATTTTAAATTACTTTGTTTGAAAACTCTGGGAACCGTGGGTGAGTTAGAAGTTTATATTTATAAAAGAGAATTAATCTTATTTAAAGTGTCATTATGGTGGTGAATATTCCATTTAGTGCTGAATATTAATCAGAAAGTATTTCTATATTGGTCTGGTTCGTTCTGAGGGTCAAGTTCTTTTTTCCTGAGCCGAAGTCTGCAGGCATCGCTCTCAATTAATGATTAGCAAAGTTGGTCTCGATTGCATAAACACTGATTCTTGATGAAGAAGCAGGTGCTGCAGAAATATTGGCAAACTTGGAAAAATGTTTGAACATGATGAAAACTCATACGCTGATTTAATAATGAAATGAATAGAGAAAAAAATGGAGCGACGAAATTTAATTAACGAAGATCTATGGTATGTAAGAGGGTTGATCAAATTCGCTACCATCTCCAGGACCAACAAATTCCCCCCTCAAAAAAATAGCCCAAAAAACCATACCTAGTAAAAACCAACTGCACTGGACAGTAGCCACAGAATTACCACTACCAAATCCAAACGAACTGCCAGGTATTCATTTTTGACCCGATGTTGATTCATGTTTAAATTTTGTTAAAAAACAAGCGGTTACACGCAGCTTCACTTACTTAGTGTCCAATAATAATTGCTTCGACTCCTTTTTTGTAGATCCAAATGATACTAGATGAAAAAAAAAGAAAAATAAATAGAGTGAGATAGAGAGAATCATATCCAACTCACCAACCAGCAGTCTTCAGACGTTGAACAAAGAGAGGAGAAGTTTTTTTTCAATTGTCTTTTCTACCTATTTTCATTCGTTAAAGAAATGTTTTTTTCATTTTCTGGCTTCACAGATGGTAAAAAATAATAAATTTGCCCTCAAGGGGACTAAGAACTTTCTTGGTGGGAATAAACTTTCCTTAGAATAGCAAAATTTTTTTATAAAAAATCTCAAACCAATCCGTCCAGTGTGGTTCTGGATTGACAGTATTTCGAACAATTTTTATCCCATAGTATTTTATGATACGTAGAAACATAAATGCTACCAAATATAGCCGCAGTATGGAGAGTTGACAAACAGCTAATAAAGTTACATCAAAACAAAATATAGAAATTGCTGTTTACTCAATTTATAAGACTGAGGAAAACACAAAAACATTTTTAAAAAAAGTAAGCAATGAGGGGCAGCACAGCAGTTGCCCAGTTGGACTGTGGCAGCCACTGAAATAGCAGAAATCAAAGAAACACCTTAGTAGTACGATGGAGGGGAGAAAAAAAGAGAAAATGGGAATAAGGAGAAAAGAGGAGAGAAGACAGCCAGCAGCAGGAGCAGTGACACCGTGGAATCAGTCAAAAATAAAGTGTAAGAAGAGCAAAGAAAAATAAAAGACAGAAGGAACGATAGCTGTGATAAATACTGAGAGAAAGAGGAAGAAGAAATAGAAAAAAGAATAAAGAAATTAACTGTGGTCAGAGTATGTACATGAGTAAAATCAAATTGAAAATATAACTGCGGTATGGCCTATCACCTAGCCAATCACATTCATGGTAACAGCCTATTTAAATTTATAATTTAATTTATTTTTATTATAAACTGAAAATTCTATTTTAAAATAGCATAGTACTGAACTAGGCCACATGCGTCAAATGCATTAGAAAGTAAAAAATGAGAAAATTTATTTCTCCAAATTTATTGAAAATATTTAGTATTTTAACAGAAAAAAATAAACCAAAAAAAAAATAGAAGTATTTCATATTTTTGAAACTTTTGATTGTTTTTGGATGGTTCCCATTGTATTTCTCTCCATCTACATATGGCTAAAAAATATAAATATTTGCACAACAAACGTCTGTAAGCTCTACTCCCAAAGATAAAAAAGTGAAGTATAAAAAAAAGACAATAATTACTTTTGTGATTGTCGCTTTCTTGCATTCCAATGAAATTATAAATTTATATGAATATGATGAATATGTAAGTATGGAAATTTTTCCATAACAATCCCCAAATAATATCTTACCACAGTTGTAGCTCCAGTTACAGATTATCAAAAGTAGAACACCAATCATTATATAAACAGAACTGATTGCTGTTGGGGGGCATTGTTCACTCATTTTCTTATTAGTAGATTAACATGTTCTTCATGTTGGAGAAAACTAGAGAAGATTTTGTGTCTAAGGGACCCTATATGTGTAATCTGGGATTAATGCAGAGTATTTTCGTTAGGTTTAGAGAGACTAGGTTTTATAAACACCCTGAAAATAACAACGTAATAACTTCTGAATTGTCAATTTCCAGGTTTTGATCAATTTTTAAATAATTTTTGACAAGGAATTTGATGCAGTACTGAAGTAATTTGCATTGTGAGAATTTACAGATATAGTATATTGCAGAATGTTTTATATTATGTCAATATCATCATTATAATTATCATTATAATACCTATTGTGAAAACTGCAAAAAGTTCAGTTGAACATTGCAATAAGTTCTATATAAAGATTTAAATTTATGGAATATTGTTGTAACATTTTTGAAAAATATTATAACTCCCATTTTTATGTCCATTCAATTTTGGGAAAACTCCAGTATTATTTTCTGAAAACTATTGTATCTTATAATCGTTGCACTTTCTTTTGTGAACATTGTTGTAAATTCCAACCTCTGTTAGTTTACATTTCATTTTGATGTGTAAACTTCTTAGCATTTGGTCTAGTACTTACTCTACTAGGGGCTAAAAAGAGAATTATGATCGTAACTCGTCTTATAATATTGTAACTGTTGTCATATAGGTGTGTGATTGTATGTGCGCGCAATGCGCATGCTCACAACCACATTATTATGTTTACACATCAATCCTTCATCAGTCCCCATTGGAACTCGCGCTTTTTCATGAGTCAAGTCCAAGTAAAAGTGAATGGACACCATCAAATTTAAAAATTATATTTTGAATCATTGTGATAAGCCAGAAAACTTTCACATGTATTTTTCTCAAAACTGAATTCTGGAAGTCACAATTGGGTCATAATTAGGGTTAAATATGATTCAATTGGTATTGTGATTTTTGTACCATAATTAAATCATGAGTAAAGCCAATTGTATATTCAAACTACATACCGGGGATCTACCATTTTATTTCTGAATTTCAAAAGCATCCCAAAAACAATAAATTGTGTCGTGAAAAATTAAAAAATACAAAGCTTAAATTTTCAAAATTGAGGGGAGCGATCACCTTCCATGTTTCTTTCAACACATTCGTGAATGGAGAAAATAATCCTAAGCTCACTAATAAAAAGCATAAATTTGTACTCGTGCTTAATCGTGCATATTTTTGTTCACAAAATCGAAACCAAAATTGAACGTATAACCCTGAGACCCAGACTGCGACTGACTAGGCTAAGAATGCAAAACCAAAACATGACTTGACAAGGTCAAGACTAAATGCAAAACAGTACAGAAAATTAATGTGGTAAGATTTCCAAAGAGATTGTTGCCAAATTAGTTTTTATATGTGAGGCTATTTAAGACACTTAGGTACGCACGAGATTAGTTTTTTTTTTTTTTTTTTTTTTGCTTCATACACCTAGAGGATACCTTGGACGCATTATGGTATCCTCTTCCAGGTCTTTGCACGCAAACCTTCAACGCAGATCCGTGCTTTTTGCCAAATGAATTCGTGAACTGAAAATGTATCAGGAAGCTGTGCGAAAACAAGGAAGGAATACGCGATACAGAAGGGGGTATCCTTTTGTGCAGCGATAAAATCAACCTGCAGAGAACGAAGAATCCCGTGTATCCTTTTTTTTTTTATGACAGCGAAAATTTATTGTCGGTCCTACAGAAATAAAATGCAAAAGGCCAACGACGCGTGCGAATGAGCCGCATTCCTCGTCTCCCCGCCAGCTCGTCGCACCCTATATACCCTATATTCCGCAGAAGCTACCTTCTTTCTTTGTCCGCCGGTGAAAATAAACGAAAACTAACAAACAAACAAACAAACAAACAAAAAAAAGATAAAAAAAAAAAAAAACAAAAAAACAAACAAAAATGACAAAACAAAAACGAGACTAACTGGGAGCTTCATTAAACGCGAAAATTATGAACGTATATATATAAATCTGGTGCGAAGAGAATTAGCCGGAAACTTTTCTGGGTGCTAATTAAAGCGTTGCCGTCGTGTAATCGAGAAAATTTTGCATTCCCTTTAGCAGCGCAGCAACCCCAAAATATATACGTATAATACGAGCGTCTTGGCCGTGCGACTTTCGTCGCTACGTCACGGGTATCTTTTCTCTCTCCATCTATCTTTCTCCAACTCTCTCGTTCTGCTTGTGCTATCTTCGGTTCGAGAAATTTGCGTATTTTTCGAATGGCCATGCAGGTTAACGTTAAGGTGAAAAATGATGTGCCGAACACTTCGTCTCATTAATGCGAGATGAGAATTATGGTTTTAGCTGATTCTTGTAGGCACTCGGCTGAGGCTACGAAACGTAAGATTGCTTTACACTTTGCTGCGACCTTGCGACCCATTCTTTCGTTCCGCAGTCAATCACATAGCAAATAAGTAATGCAATCAAATATGACAATTCGTTCGAACGTAAGTTTTGCATATTGTTGCGAACGAATGAATCTTTTGCAAGATTTTAATGAGGTGGCTACTACGACCGAACATATTATACAGGATATTTTCTCAAAGACAACCCTCATGGAAACGTTAAAAATAGATTGACACATTTGGCCTATTCCAATTTATTTAAAAATTTATTTTTAAAACTTTGCTGTGAATACCTTCATAAGTAACCCGCCTTTCTTTTTATAGATCTTGTAATTTCTTGAAAACCAATTTATTCCGCGGACAAAAATTTAACTCCTCTTATCTTTTGTTTTTCAACGTTTCTCCATTCCTTATCTTTTTTCGCATACGTCTTCTTAGTTCTCAAAGTTATTCTAGTACTTTCGACGTATTATCTCCTTCTTCTCTCCTCCCCTTCCAAACGAAAGATCTTCCGTGGAATTAGATAATATTGCACTTTTTTTCCAACCTCAAAAATATTTTAGAAAATATAATTTTTGGCCATTTTATATGAGGTTAAAAGCGAGCAATTTTCATTTGCTCAGCTCTGTGGTATGCCAGGTCTGGTCAATTTGACGATCCTCCTACCGACCCAACAGTATTTATTTCTACCCTTGACATAGCCATGAACCTTGAGATAAATCACCAAACTGGATGGTGGCCATAGAATTACCACCACCCAACCCTAAATAGCCTGCCAGGTATCCATTGACTCAAATTTTGATCATGTCTGGGAATAAGTTCTCACTTCCCTATACTTTGGATATTTCCAAAACCGCTAAAAAATTCACCCGAAATGCCATTAATTCAGAACCCACGGACCACACAAACCAAAAACCACCCCATTGCCGAGTACAAAGAAATCAACCCATCGTGAATATAAAAGCACATATAATATTTAAATAAAAACCATCAAACATATTAAAAACATAAAAAGATCATCATATAAAATTTAAGTATGTATAAGACAGACGTGTACAGCAATAATATATGGTATGCATTTGCACAGAGCATAAAAACGAGTGAATGATGGACAAGAAATAGTTTTTTATAATTATGTAAAAGTAAAATGGTTTATGGAAAAAGCGAGGGAAAAAAAGTTGCTGTGGGAATATAAAAAAAAACAAAAAACTATTGGTTGGATTTCCAATTCCGCGGCAGCAGCCAAGGCAACAACCACAGAGGATAGGAAGAGGGGAGTCAAAAGATAGACGAAACATATTTATTACAGGTATAACCATGGCAGCATTTTTGAGAAGTGAAGAGAAAGAAAACAAAGTAATGAGATTGCGATAAATGGGTGAAAGATAAGAAAGATGAAAAAGTACAGAAAGATGTAAGTGATAAGAAAAAGAGTGAAAAAGTTGAAATGATTGAACATGAAATGTATGGACAGAATGAAGATGCCAGTCCGCAGAGATGTGTATAGAAATAGAGAATAATAATTTAGTAGAAATACGGAAAAGCAAACGGATAGAAATATCGAGAGAACTTTACAAAGTATTAGATCTAATCCACAGAAAAATAATTTTGACTAGGAGATTTTCTCAAAATGGTCGTTTATTATTATTTAATTTTGAATTTTGAATAGGCCGCATGCGTCAGCTCTTTGGTACTACCATCATCGTTCACGAAATCTCTCATTCCAGTATCAAACTGAAAATGTTGGAGAAAGCGAAAAAAAAAAAAAAAAAAAAAAACGACTTTCGATTTATCTCGACTGTACTCCGTTTTTCACTTTATTAGGCTCTCGTCCAAGTATGGTTCGAAGATAAATAAATAAGGGCGATTTTTAATGAGTGGCGGATTCGTGCGCTAGTCGAAGAACGAAAGTTCGCCCATTTCTCTCTATCCGCCCCCCTCCCTTTCAATCGTTCTTCCAGTCCAAAAAAACAAAATTCTTATCGTTCGATTCGAGAGGCTTGGCAGAAACCTATTAAGGCTGTCTCGTTAAGAAGAAGATTTTTGCCTTTGAAAAGTGACGGCCACTGTATATGTGTGGAGAAAGAATGAGGAAAATCTTGAAGGTAAAGTGGAAAGGAAACACGAAAAGAAAAAAAGAAGAAGAAGAAGAAGAAGAAAAAGAGAAACGAGACAGAACTACAAAATTGGCGTATTCCTATACAGTTTCATTAGCGTTGTTAAGATATTATTATTTTCCTTCTTTTTTCTTTTTTTTTTCCCTCTTGTGCTCTTGTCGTCACTCGACGTAAGAAAAGAGCTCGGTGCGGTTTTTATCGTTTTATTCTCTGTAGATGTTTTTTGAACGAGAGAATGATAAATTTTATTCCATAAAATTAAATGCGCTTTTTGTGGTTTATATGGTGGCCAAGTAGACAGGAGGAAGGACGAAGTAATGGAAAGAGAAAAGTGTGCTGAAGTGGACAGAATCTATTTCTACACACGTTTCTAATGCGAATCAATATAGGCTGGATCATTCGCTTTCCTTTCATCTCCGACATTAAAGTAATTGTGGCTAACTCGAGCACGTTGAAGATATATCGACCCTTTGTTCTTTCGTGTTCGTGTCCTTCAGCTACAAAGATAAATTTTTCCACAGTTAGGTATCGCTGATCTATGTGACTTTCGTATTGCCTGCGTCTTTTCCTCAAATTTCTGTACGAGTCGAAAATTATTTCAAATAGATTCGAGTTTACACCACATCGAACAGTCGAAAATCAATTTGGAATGTCTTTAACCGACAAAACCGAACGTTTGATTCACTTGAGCGGCGTTTGTTCTTCCATTGGTCATTTTTTGCTTTTCTACATGTTACTTTCTACAAGCCATCAATAGACTACTTATGTTATTCTGTTGTTAAACTTACCCTAGCTACACATTTTCTTACATTCATAATTTTTATTACTTAGGTATTGCTTTTGTTCATTCATACGTCATCCGAAGAGAAACTTTTGAGACAGTAAATTCCTATCTACCCTACAGTCTTATGTAAATTCCTACCCACCCAAGCATCTTGTCAGAAGCCATTAAGGTTGTAGTAAGTTACACGTTACTGCGGCTATGTTGTGAAGAGGTGATCAGTCTTCAACAAAAAAGACTGTATAGTTACTACAATTCCACTGAAGCAACTCTTACTTCATTGTTCGTCCTAAAAATTATGAATCATATCTGAGCAATTTTTTCCCATTGTTAAAATGTTACAACAATTATTCGTCTATTTCGGCCGTTATTGGAGGCTTTCACTTGACTCGTTTTTCTGTCGTTGAGGAATGTTTTCATTTAGATAAGTAATCCTTCCTCTCATAGACGTAATGGATTCATAGATACTTGATTCGTGTTTCGTAGGTAAAGTAGCAGAAAAATTTGAACTGAAAGGCTCGAAAAATCGTTGTTATTGAGTAAAATTCGTAATGTTGCTCTACATTCATTGAGAGTGAGGCAGCATGGATTAGCTGTACTATAATCTGAATTTTTTTTACATAGGTTTTTACTGAAATCAAGAAAGAGACACTGTATTCTCTTTGATCTTGCCTGGCGACGCTGTAAAGTCCCCTTTTTAATTTTTGATCTCTATCAGAATATTATACTTTTTTATTCTTTTCTCTCTCCGAAATGACTCCACTTATTTTAATTTTCTTCTAATTATCAGTACTTTTTGATCTTTTCACTCTCCAAAAACGATGTCTTCGTTAGCCAATGGAAAATTCCTATTAGAAAATAATCTCTTTAGCTTTCTTTCATCCTTTTTTAACTTATTTCGATATATGGTGCTTTCTTTTTAAGAATTGTTGCGAAATTTGGTCTCCACATAAAGAAGTTTCAGGAAATCAGCGGGTGGACTGCCCAAAGTTGGGGTACCAGCCAAGTAAATTTACAACTATATAATTTTAGGATACTGGCTCTTTGTTTTACTATTTTCTTGCAGTTTTCTCAGCTTAGCGTAATACAGTACCCTCCGTGCTGTTATAAAGTATTCTGGTGGGTGATAGTGAGAAAAAGTCACTGTAGCCACAATCTATGGCTTTTTGTTTAAATCATAAAATAAAAAGGGTGACAATTTATCCGCAATTTTTGAAAAAGTTTTGTGAATATTTTTCAGGCATTTTAAAATTTTTACAATGTGCTTTTAGGTAAAAAAATTTAAATTTAAAATTTTTGCAGACGAATTTCCAAAAAATTCAGAAATAATTTTGAGCAAAAAATATTTCATATTTCCATTGTTGTGGCAACCAAAAGTGTTTAGATCGACATCTACAATCCACTATCCATTCCAAAAATTTTCTAGACTAGTTGGTTTTTCGAGTGTGAAAACAACCTGTTGGTTCCCAAAGAAGAGTATTCTTCTGAGTTATCATTGGCTGAGTTGGGACGTATCTTCATAGATTGGAAGATCGATGGTAGCGATGACGATAAAGTCAAATATTTTGGGACCTACAAACTCTGACTTTACTTGGTGTTGTTAAATTGACATTTGGCTATTAAATTAATGAATTTTTGTTCAGTGAAGTTATTTTCTGAAATGTATTAATTATTTATTATTGTGGGTTGAGCCGTGAAGTGAGGTAAGTATATATTGATGTGGGGTGAGAGTGGGTGTGAGGATGAGGTTATATAAATATCGTCATAAATATTTATTTAGAGGATGATAATTGGTAGAATTATTGGGAGGGATCTCTTTCGATTTATGGACATCTGGCTTATCCGGACACTCCCAAAATTTTTATTTTTCATTGAAGTTTTTGGATAAAATTTAAAGCTAAGTAAAGGATATTGACTCTCACGGAGGTAAATTCCTTATGAATTTAAGGCACCCTCGTTGAGATACCATACAGTAAAAGCCTACTACGCAAATATGCTAATAATAGAAACAATATCCAAAACATTTGAAGAGAAAATGGTAAATACCTTCTTGAAATAGAAAATATTGATCTTTACAAAACATATAAACTAAATTTTCTTTGTTTCTAAAGCTTACAGAGTTGTATCTTGCAAAATTTGGCTTCCCTCTACTTTGGGCCATTTTCAATGTGGATATAAGTAAACAGTTGAACGAAATAAAATATAAAATCGATATTTAAACAAATCGATAACCGATATTGTCATTTATGCAGGTACTTTCGGCTGATAGGAAACAAATAAAAAATTTGTTTCAAGTACATATTATATACTCGTACATTAGTGAAACGGTATTACCATAAACAGGTCGCTCAAGACAATATTTTTACACCATTCACAATCAAAAGTTCACGTCTTTTGTACTCACTGATAGCATCATCGAAAGATAAAAACACCTTTTTTCCTCAGCCACAAGCATAGTCCTAAGTAAATCGATTTTCAATGGCTGCGGTTTCAATAACGGAGCTTTTCTAGGATATATACCTACCCTCACTGGAGAGTAACGATGAAAAAAACCATTGAAAGTGAAAATCAAGTAGGTGTGTGAGTGTGTATGTGAAAAAGACTGCTCGTTTTTTCACACTCACTATTGCAGCATATAAACGCAAACGAAAAACCTGAAATGGCGCAATAAAAATGTCATTAGTTTCGACGCAGCTCAGCAACAGGTGATTAAATTCCATTAGGTAACGGGAAATGCATTGATAATTTCTTTGCTTTGCTTTCTGTTCTTTTATTTTTGAGAGAAAAAAAAGGTGGGAGTAATTGTTTTGCGGTATTTTTTACATTCGATTAATCTATATTATTGCACGATGAATTTTCGTGCCAACATACTTAACTGTATTGGGTAGCATTTTTCAGAATTTCTAATTTTTCTGCAATATTTTCGATGTTAATGCAGGTATATAATTATTTTATTTTGGTTTGACGAGCTATATTATAGGTACCTAGTTTCCTCATATTCCGATACGTAACTGGAAAATTTCTCAAGGGGGCAAATAAAATTTTATCGGAGTAGATACCAGCTAGAGGAGTTAATAGGCAATGATATGACTAAAAATTTGATGCATGGGATTATTAAATATGCCGCCCTCAACTGAAACAGGGCTGTATTCAGGATTTATTTCTGGATATAGTTTTATAGTGTAACAAAACAATTGGGTATTTGGCGAGCGAAAAACAATTTTTGATTTGTCCTGGGTTCTGTAACATTCATGTATAGAGGGTTGTTTTTGTTTTTTGGGTACGTGAGGGTGTTTCCAATGACCCGCGGTGGATACATGAGGCCTTGGCCGACTGTATAATTATTGTATAAATAGTTTGAAAATTAATAACCATTTATAATTTTTCCACTCCTGAAACTCAACCACCTTGGAATGAGTACCTCCTTGTCACCTTTGTTATGACACTGGTAACAAGCGAACTCGAAAATCCAGTCACACCCGATTTTACTGGATGTGCAAAAAGCAGTTATTGAAAATTTCGTAATGAAATTAACGTAAAAAATTTTACAATATTTAAAAAAAAAATCGCATATATCAAGTTAATTTTTATTTAATAAAAATTGTAGCTTACTTAACCAAAAATAATTAGATTTTCTTCGAAGACCTACTTAAAAATTATGCAGGAAAGCTTAACTTTTTTTTATTATTTCCTCACTTCCACATATCACCGATATTCGCGATAAAGAAAAACATAGAATTTTTTTTTAGACGGCCTTTTTTTTTGGGAAAATTCAGAGGGGAAATTTTCCCTGATCCATGCTGGCTACCCCCTTACTCATATTTTTAGTTTGATTTTTAAATAAACAGTATTTATTTAGCAGAACGGATGAATGCATCGATATTTATTTTGTTAATCTAAATGTTACCAACTTCAAAGCATTTATTTATTTTTAATAAATTTATTAAATATATTTGCCAGAAAAAATTGAAGCTAACTTATTTTCAAAATTTCAGAATTTTTTGTTTACGTTACCCACTCGTTCCTTCCATGATAGTCAGTTTTCGAAGATTAAAGAAAAAAAATGTATTTGGTCTATTTATTTCCTTTTATTAGCCAAACAACGTACAATATATGTATTATTTCGATATGGATAATAGTAGGCTATTTATGGATCATTATTTGTGCATCCACTAACTATCGATACCTACCTAGCTCTGATAATAAAATTGAAAGTTTGAAAGAGGAATACTATTTTTTATGAGCAAAACTGGTTTGGCAGTTTTGATCTTTGATTTGGCAGGAAGTCTGAGGCCTAACTGTATCTCAATGGCCAAAATAAAACAAAAAATTCTTTCCCAGCAAGCTTTACAAGAAAAAATTGATATTATTTGTTTAAAAATTATCTACGTCACCAATATACTTCTGATAAAGTAATATATAAAATATTTATATTTTTTGCAAAACATTACCAATATTCTACAAATACGATGCATACCTACAATAAAATATATCTACTAATTAAGTATCATGTTTTCAAAACATTTTATTAATGTGTAAAAAATCATTATTTTTTGTAAAATGAAAAATTATTTCAAGTTCTAACAGGCACAATTTTGGGAAATAATTCGATGGTTTTCGTTCCAAGCAGTGACAACAACAAGAATTGTGGATTACATTACAAAAAATAATAAAATAAATAAATAAAAATAAATAAAAAAACAAAAAGAACCAAAAAACAACAGTGCAGTTGTCTATGTGCTGATTAAGAAAATATTGGAAGAGATTTTAGTGTCCGTGTTCAAATCCAGTATACGTCAGCGGGTGGGGTTGACCAAAAATTGACCTTTGGCTGAGACCGGATTTTTTTGAAGTTAAAACGAATGTTTTTCTCGATAAAGCCTAGAAAATTAATTTTTCAGGACAATCATCAAAAGGGTAAAAGAGGAAAAATCACACTGAATAGCTAATAAGTTGGAAAAAAATTAACCAATCAAAACCAAAATTAGTAGGTCTGGTCCTTGTATAAATGGTACTGTTTGTCTAAAATTTCGTGACTATTGAAAGAGAATAGCAACTTTTATTAAGATAACATGAAAAATTAGCACCTCTAAAAACCCCAGGGAATGCACCATAATACCAATAAGAACCAAACTTGGAATCGTATTAGATATACTTTAAATCAATATCTGTACCAAATTTTGTGACTATACCTTGTAAATTACTTCATTTAGAGCCATTAATCTGCCAAAACTGCAACAAAATCACCCCTATCAGACATACAGTAAATCTTATCCACACCCAAATCGTTAGGTACTGTCCTTGACTTAAAACATAAAAGTACACCAAATTTGAGTCCTATAGATTGAAAATTGCGACCTTTTATTCTGTTCAATGAAAAATGAATGTAAACTGACCTACCGGACGGACTATGCGCCCTATCCTAACCTAAGATAATATGGGTTTTTCTTAGATGGATCCGAATATGTGTTTCGAATTTCAGAACCAACAGATCAAAATTACACCTTGAAATGGAGTCAATGCAAAAGAGGGTTCATAAATAAAAAGAATTTTCAAAAATAGTGCCAAAATGCTCAGAAGATCATGAAATGAAAAACGTACCCACTTCTCCCTTTGGGTCCTAATACTCAGTCAATTTTAATACGTATATTTTTTTCAAAAATCTACTTAAAAATTAGATATAGAATATGAACAAACCATCAAATGTTTGCAGTTTTATCACTCATATAATTTTCTGTAGCCTACTTAGTTTTTGAATATATATTCTTTCTTCATATTTGAAAATTAGCAGCTGTTTTTGGTAAGTTAAAATTCTTGTCCATTGATCAGCATACTTCTGCAAGACCAACATCCCTTCCATGTGAGCTCCAAATCCACCAAATGTAATTTTTCACTTACATTTCCGTTAGATTCCAATAAAAAGATGAAGGCTGTAGTCAGCCAAGAGCCAAAGATCCATTTTGATTCGATTTTCACCTAATTTTTATTTTAGTTTCTATGACGACCATGGAGTTAAATAATTCTGGTATTAGCAGCATAGTCAGACAGTGCGTCTGCTGTTTTCTTAAACGTCTATGCTACCTGTCTAAGCTGTTGAATGTGAGTTAACTGTTACGTTACCTGTTTGATTCTTGGCAGACCACAAATGGTGACCTTAAAAATATTTAGAGAATACGTAGACTGGATTCCATCTCTCGATAAAAATTTGTAACGTAACTAGCACTCATTCTGTTCCCACTCACCACCAATATCACAGTGTTATATGATGATCTGAATGGTAGGTATAGTCACTAAATTTAGCCATTGATAATAAAGGAAATCCTAAAAGGAAGACTAGGTGAAACTACAACCAATTACTTGGGAGTGTACAACCAAACATAAAACCAAGAATTAACATCGTGTAACCAATATTCTAAGACCTATCAACATTTTATTGGTTTTACTTTTGTTTATTATTAATTGCATTATGAATGTTGGTAGAACTTTGAATTTATTCAGAAAAAAAATCATACTTCCATTAGTGACAAAAAAAAAAAAAAAAAGTAAGGTAAAAAAATAACCATTCAAGATCATTGGACTCATTTTCAGTTAACTGAATTTTCTGACTTCCGAAAGTGTTATTGAAAATGTGTGAATAATATTTATTCGAAGCACTGTCGGTTCGATTTTGTCATCAAAGTCAAAAATTAAACCCATTTGTCGTCGTCTCGGTGGCATAGTCAAGATAAAGGTAAAAAATTTTAAAAGCAGATGATTTCACAACAAGTAAAAAGTAGTTATACATCGTCACCGGAAAAAGCATCGTGGCATTAAGTCTAATGGCCATTTCAGATGGAAAACGTTCAATGCGCAGCTTCGATTATCCGACCTTTCGTACTCGATAATCGAGATTTTATTGTAACGAGTTTCAACCATTATAATCACTTTATATACTTATAATCACATGCAGGTCTTATCCAGTGGAAAAAGAAGAATGAATATTTATTCGTTGTAGAATTCGCACATATATATATATATATATATATACTATATAGGTTTCGTTGATTTTTGGAATTTGGGATAGGCACTACGTGTTTGAAACAAAACGTCTTACAATCTCAAAATTCACGCACTCGACGATAATTCGGAACTCAACTGTAGATATAGGTACCTACTCGATCATCGCCATTGTCGATAATGCAATTTTCAAAATGTCTTCGTGCGAGTCCCTGTTCAAGCTTTAAGGCTCGCCATGTTATTTATTATTAAAATGTAATCGCGTCGAAATTTAAAACAACGCAGGCCAAAAGCACGTTTCGATAACCCAGGGTGAAATTCATATCCCCAACGGATTTACTGCGCAAATTTTTGCCAACAAATGAAGTTTATTAACTACGGCTGAAATTTTATTACTTTAGGCTCGTCTGGCGGCGTCGTGTCGATTAGAAAGTTCAAAACCCGAAACCTATTAAGAGACAGCGGCACGTCTTTACCCCGTTTCATAATCGTTGGCCTTTACCAAATTTTCCAGATGAATAGGTAAGTATGGCCACCTTCGGGTACACGAAATGCCGACTGAAACTTTAGAAGACGTGATCAGTTCGTGACGAAATGAAAAGTATGTGAATACAAGCGAAACGGCTCCCTAAACGTGAAGATTGACGTAGGTAATTCTCAATAGGTACGTTAACACGTTTAACGAAGTATCATCGAATCGAATTCCAGGAAGGTTGTCAGCCTCAGCTATTGAGAGTTTCCATCAAAGTGGCTGACATCTGGTGGATTTTTGTCAAACTAAAGTAGAAGTGATGGTGTATGTTATCAACAATGTAAATCTTATGTAAGTTTCGTTTTTTCTTTGATTTTTCCTGGTTTTGTTTTGAACGAATAAGTGTTATAACTTATTTATCTACAAATTATTGAATATATTGGTGTGGAAGCAGACACATGACTTTTTAGAGGTGCAGAAATAATATTAAAACACCAAAACGCCAAGAATTCGTTCAAAAATTTGGAGAAACTTGTTTGTTTGCAACAGATTCTGTGAATAGCTTATTTATAGAATCCGTTATAAACAAACAGACCTATTGTTGATAACATACACCATCACCTCAATTTTTGTTGATTGTAGCACTCCTAGCGGCTATGGATACTCCCAATAGCATATGGAATTGATTCTTCACATCACTAACTGAGTTAGGCGGTTACCACGGTGTACAGTATTCATAGCAGACAGATATAGCAATATGCGTGGAACTTTGATAATTTATAGGACTGAATTAGTAAAGCTGATCCATAAGACAAATATACTTCTCAATGTCAAGACATACCAGCGTAGAAGTAGGCAACCCTAGCATACCTTCTGCGTATTTTCAATGTTTTGTTTGAGTTCATCAATTTAGAATACATTTGATAAGGTCATCTTTCAAATTCACAATGGCAGCGTATATAAACATTGTGTAAAGTACGTCAAGTGGTACACAATGATTGCCTATTTAGCACCTGCATGTCTAACCAGAAATCATCGTTCTTTACTGGTCCAGTACTATATAGTCAAAGGCATGAAGGGACCCTCTAACTTCTGCACCAGCAGTGCCCATTACACGTGACCCTGCTAAACGTTGACATAGGTGACAAGAGGGTGAGAATCAGTGACATATTACTGTTGTTAATCTTTGACTGGTAAAATTTTGCCTACATGTATATGCAACTACGATACCTGCTTTTGAATGCAATTAAGAGTAGAGGTTGCCTGTTCGGATCTTCAAGCTAGAAGAGTTTGTATACTATAGTGGTGAGTCCAAACGTGATTTGATTGTGAGAGTAGTGGATGGTGCTTCTCTTGATATACTATTTTATAATGTGTCAAGCAGCAGCAATGACAGCAACCACATGGCAACTGGAACTGCGGGCATTTATACATTCTAGTTCCTCCATATCCACACCCAACTCCATTCACACATCATTAATACTAGGGTAGAGTACTGTGCTGGCTCATATTCAACAGGAAAAATCTTAATGTCGTTAACCATTTGCTCTAGAACCAGATTTTGAATAAAGGTGAGATTAGAAGTCGCTGTTGGTTTCAGTCTCCAATATGGTAGAATTTCTGCCCATATCTTTGGAGCGCAAAGAGACTAAGCTTTTTCAACTTCACTACGTGTGAACTACCATTATTTTACATTACCGAGTGAAGGATAATGACCTTGGAAATTGAACCAGTGCCACTATATCTCACCTGTCAAAATGTCCATGTATCTACAACACTAATGGTAAATGGGTGAAATATTGTTATTTCTGTGGTCTCTGTATGTTAAAATTCACTCAGTGAATCAAGTAGGTATCTCCTGTCGCAATTGCTCCATTTCCTCCAATACCAAGTGAATATCAAATAGGTAGTGGTTTCTAGGTAGAATGATGCTTGTAAGCTACATTGTCTCGCTGACACCGCATCTTGAGCTCCAGGGTTGCTTTTGAATGTTTTCATTAGGGCAAGAGAAAATTCCTTTGTTGTAGGTAACTTTAATATTATGTGTAATTGCACCGCTGCTATTCCCACTCTCAGCTTATCTACTTGACAATTCCTGTATAAAAAAGGGCTGTAAATTCCGAGTGCGCAACACAAGGCTGGTTTAAAGGGAGAGATTTGGGATACAATCTCTCCCAGTGCCAAAAAAAGGCTGATTTAAAAAACAGTTAGGCTATTCAGTTTTTCAAATTTTACAGTTATGAAATATGTAAAAAATATTTAACAAATCCCAAAAAAATTTATGAATGTTACACAATGTGATTTAATCCACCTCCACAAGAAGAAATCCTGAAACCGGACCTGGCGCAGCATTACCTTTATAAGATTTGTTTTGGGAGAGGCACTCTTCACCCATTTCTACCCAGGACTTTTGTAACTCCTCCTACTTCAGATCCTATACTTTACATTTGAAGAGAAAACTATCGAGCTTTGGTATTGAGTAAGTTTGTCGCATGATATTGTAAATAGCGTGGTTTTTGTATTGTTTGTAAACATATAAGTAAATTGGGAAGATGTACTGTGACTATGAAGACTAATCTGAAACATTTAAGCTAAATAATTCTAGTTCAAATTATTTCCATCCACCTTAGGTACTTCCTAAAGATCGCATGGTAATCGAGTATTTGCATAAGATGAACGTTGAGTTCTGCATTGGAATATTGAGTGATTTGAAAAATAGAGGCAGCAGTAATTAATTCGTTTTAAATGTTATCCTCTGTATTGAATCCAACGTTATTTATGAAGTCCTGAAGTGAAAATTGCAATGTTGTCAAAAATGAAATCCAGAGGATGAATTGTTGAGAAACCAAAGTTTTCGAATTGATGTTTAAATTCCTTATTCCCTAAAATATAATTCATCATAAATGTGTGAGAGTTTTTCTCATTTTTCCTCTAGCTGGGAGTGATACTGAGTAAAAATTGGTTCCTCATCACGGTTGCCAGTGTCAATATTTCAGCTCTACTTCGTGGCTTGATAAGTAAAGTTGGCTGTACTCGTTCATGTACTATAAACTGTACCTTCATTCATGATTTTAGGTAGTTTACTTGGTTTTTATACTGCATCCTGCCAGCAGTACAATGGCGGAAATATACAGGGGCTACAGATTTGAAGAAAAGAAATTATTATTATTGCCCATGGGCCCGAATGAATGGCAAGAAAATTCAGTTCCGAAGGAGTAAGGCAAATAGGTTCGAAAGTGGTGTCATTTTTCGTTGTAGCGTTCACACTGGCAGTTATTATTAATTTTTTTTCTTTATTTTATGTAAATTTTCATTTGTGATGCCTCAATAATGTTTAAAATTGAACAATGCGTGGATGTTCCTTAGCAACTGTGACAATGTGAATATTTGGTAGCATCTGATATTTTTGAAAAGAAATCTGTGACTTAAATTCCATTCTTCCCCCTAACCTTAATATTGAACATTAGAGGATCGATAAAATAGTTGAATAAAATTATATAGATGACGAAATTGAAGAAATTAAGTTATATTTATAAATAATAGAAATACTAATATACCACACCAATAAATAGATTCATCAAAGAAATAACAGCGAACGAGTTTACACTAAGAGAATAATACACAGGATGAAATACCATAGGTATCGAGAGAATAACAACAAAGTGGTGTAAAATCAGTGTAGCCAATAGTACTCGAAACAATTAGTGTTGTTCCAATACTTAAAAGCAACAAGTGTTTTATGTAACACTTTTGATGTCAGAGTGTTGAAAAAATAAAATTAATTCATTTACTTCAATCAACATTTTAAATGAGATTAATAAAATTAACGATGAAACAAATATTTGCACAACTTTTGGTTATCCTGTACTCAAATATAACTTAATTCTCAATTCACGAAAACTTTGAAGGTATCTATACGTAGGCGCTACTAACTATAAAATAAAAAATAATTTAATTTCTAATTTTCTTTCTTTTTTTCTTCGTTTTTCCGCTTTTATTAATGATGCGACATAAAAAATTCTTAATTTTGTCTCTCTAAGCGCGAGCATTGGTTCATTAGGAAAACGAAGAGAAGGTAAAAGTAGCGGATCAAAAGTTGAAATTTCCGTAGAAATGAAAGCACGAAAAAAAAAAAAAAAAAAATGTACCCACTGCCAAAACGGAAATTGAAAATGGAAAAGAAAAAATAAAAAAATAAAAAAAAAAAAACGAAAAAACTCAGCTATCTAATGATTATTGCTTTATTAGAATTTCTTTCATTACGTAATTTCAAGCCGAAAAAATTGTTCTTGAGGGCAACTCGAAAGCTTCGAAAGTAATTTGTGGCGCGATGCGGCGAAAAACGTGCACCTTGGCTTTTCGAAGAGGCAAACTTAAAATTATATTTTCGAAGAAAAACTTTACCAATTTAGCCAACGTCGATTTATTTTTACGTAGGTAATGAGAGGCGAACGTGTCCTAAATGCAGAATGTAGAAAAGTGCACCGTAAGACCTGCCCCCTTCCTACGGGTATCAACGTAAACAAGTATAGAGATGAGTTGGGCACCATGTTTCGTAGATGTCGAATATTTGTACGCAGATATTTTTGGAATTGCGGGGGCAGGGGTTCTACTGTAAGTGGCTCCGAAAACTAAAACGAAAACAAAATTGCGCAAATGATTAGAGTTTTCAGTTTGATGAGAAATTGAGAATTAATTTTCACCCTCGCCGCACACTGTGTCCCGTATACCGTAGTTCGCATAGTAAAAGCTCAAGTGGATTGAAAATTTTCAAGTTTTAATGCGGAAAGATTTTTTTAAACGCCGGTAAAGTGTGTGAAAAAATTAAAAAGTTGTTTTCTCACGTTTTGTTTTTGTTTTTAGTTGTTTTTTTTTCTCTTTATATCAACTACCGCCTACTTTATTGAATTAATTTCTCCGGGCGAGGGTGTTCATATTTATTGAACATCGTGCGCAGAATATTCAGATAATGCAGATTCGAGAATTTTATTATAACTTATACGTTTTTAAGCGACGGGTTATTTTGCGTGGTAGTCAAGGTCATAAATGTGTATAGCCTATTTGAAAACATTAAGATAGACTCGCTGCGTGAATTTTGTCTCGATTTTGCACAGAAGTCTACGAATGCAGTTCGGGATGCAGCGATTTCCTCATCCCGTCAAAAATATTATGATATGTGAGCACATGATTCACATATTTGAAGAATTCTGACTCGGCTCTACCACTAAATAACTAGCAAAGGGGAGTAACAGTAGACAACTAAAAGGGTAGACAAACTAAAACCTTTACAGAAGCCATAGGATAAATTCATCAGTACATATACATAAAATGGGATTTAGTAAAATTATAATACAAGACAGGCAGCAAACAACAATAATTAATGGCATCAGACATTCGTACATTTCTTCATACCAAACACTTACTCCATTGTCAACCTTAGGAGGATGCAGAACCGTTTACATATGAGCCTTTCATCCGACTAAATAATTATTTAGATAGGTAGGGGAGACTCATGTGCCATGGGACCCACGTAACATGAAACCTGCAGCAGCTGCTGCATAAAAAAAATATTGAACATGTTGGGGTGGTGTAAGATAGGTCTGGCAATGTTTCAAATGAATTCCAAGATAATAGCTTGTTTAATTTGAAAATGATAGTGATTGTGGAATACGTTGTCATGAAGAAGATTCTCAGCAAGAAGGTAGCCAACAGCTATTTGCATTTTCTGCTACTTCATACTTACATACAGGAAGTCAAAACCTGGGCAAACACTGGCAATTTTGGAGTCAGTTTTGAGAGTTTGTATAGGGGATTTGGCACACGCCCACAGACGCACATTCATACATATATGTATGTTATTGCATCATCTAATTACATCGTTTCTCATTAGAAACAAATAATAAGCCTGCCTTTTGACAGCAACTGTCATTGAGGGGTGCGAGCCCCTATACCTCATACGAGTTGGTAATCTCCACAGTGACAATAGTGAAATTTTTGACAAAATATGATAATTATTTAAAGATATTCAAATTTGATTGATGGTGTTGTACCTTGGGACATTTTTGCTGTAGTTGGGGAAACAGACGTACCTCTGAACGGGATGTAGGCACTATGAGACACTTGGAATTTTCATTTTTTCTCATTTTTCCAGCTACGCCACAAAGCAAATCAAGTGGGATTATCATAAAAACGTTAATTTTCAACTCATTTCCTTAAAAAATTCATTAATTTTATGTTTATATCTATGATGATTTTCTGTTTTTGCATAATGGACACCTCAAAATTTAAGCAATCAATATTTATGGTTCTCCAGCTTAAATACGATTATGGGCATAGCCAAGGGGAATGAGGGTAATTTGCTCCTTGAATCTGAAAAAAAATTTTTTAACATTATTGTTCACATATATCTATAAAAACAACAATGAGTAAGTACCTATGTAAAATACAATTTTCCTATATTAAATGAATATGATTTAAAAAAGAACAAAAGTATAATTTTGTTACAGAGATTTTAAAAGTCAAAAAGGAAAGTTAAGTTTATGAGACAGATCACAGTTTTATTTTCAAAAAAACGATGATGAAATGACTGTTAATCGAAAACAAATTATTTTTGTGTCAATCGACGTTGAATTTTGCTAAAGCAAATTAACTATGCCAATAGATCATATTTTTGATTAAAATTTTTCTTAATTTTGGCATCATCTTATGAATTTTCTGTGGTACAAGGGGGTGTGTTTCATAGTACAACCGGGTGTAGTACCATGGGGAAAAAATGAGCTATGTAAAATTTTGTTAATGAAGAATTATGAATGGATTGAGGAAAGTTTGTGTGTGAAGTTTTTAGGTAGAGGTTCATACCACAAGTCAAGAAAAAAAAATTGATCGAGACTATATTGATTGGGGAACTAGAGAGAAAAAAACCTTGTATAAATTAGTATTATTACCCACCTGTGAGATTAAAAATGACAACACTTATGAATTAGCAACACTGATATGTAGCAACACAAAAATATTAATTTGTTTCTTTGGATTCTAAACCACATCTCAGTGTCATATTTTTTCATTAGTCCTCTCTCCACCCTGTACTGTAATTTCCTCTTATTGACTGAAAATAGAAAAAGAGATGCACACTTCTTTGTTAGTGGTGTTATTATGCATGCTTTTACATTCATCAATGTTATGCTTAGTAGTGATATTTATAATAAATTAGTAAGAGTAAGGAAGCTATTCCACTAATGTTTTACATCCTTCAAGTTAGTTCAGCTAACGTAATCAATGTCAATGTGGCAACAAACACATATTTGCAACATATTCTGAAAGCAAAAAAAAACTGTTTAGTTGATATGATAAAAATATACAAAAAACCAGAAAAAACGTTCGTAATAAAAACATAACAACCCCATTTTTCTATTGTTTATGTTTTTTACTACATCTAAAACTTGTTGTAAAGAGCTTAATCGACATAAAGTTTATGCCTATTCCACTTTTTACAATACATTTTTATAAATTTTAGGAGAATATGTCGATGACTTTATGCCTTGCTTAAAGGATATAAATGGCATAAAAAATGTGAAAAATTTGGTGGAATATCTGTAGCAAATAACAACGTCTACAAATGAATATTAAAAACACACTGACACAAAAGTCAGAAAACATATCAAAACATAAATTCAAAAATATTACAAATTAACAATAATTTATTTACTGCTACAGGAGTAAACCCTAATGTTAAAGCACAAATGATTTCAATCATAAAATTAGAAGAAGACAATTTTACATTCGATTATCATTGTGGAATACCTTTTATCGTGGAAAGTATACCAACAACAGAAGGTGTTCAACAGAACAATTTGCGTGTTTATGCCAAAATACCTAAAAAGTATAGGGGAGCCAAGACCTTGGCAAACACAGGTGATTTAGTAAGATTGTCTGGTCTTATATACCCGGCTCCCAACACGCACACATACAGACCTATGTACTAATTACATATGCTAACGTGTAGATTATTCATCGTACTTTACGGTTACTATGGCAATGGTAAAGTACGGAGAATGCATCTCTGTATCGGTTTGTGGCATCGCGAAGATTGTTGTCTCTCAATTTGTCACGGACCGAGATTTGTAACTTGTCTATCTGCAAAAATACACAAGTACAAAGAAACAAACATGCAGTTTTGTTTAATGTGCAAGGCACAAATATTTGTCACCAAAGGTGACGACTGTTGTCGATAGGCCGAGCCTATATCCTCTTACGAGTGTTGACTAATCCCCACAGTCATTAATTTATTTATATTATTAAATGACTGTATAAACAATGACTGAACGAATGAGAAAACTTTATTGAAAGCTTTAATATTATTTGGTAATTTAAAAAAGTGAAACTAATTATTTAGTAGAAAATAAAGTTCGGATGGGAAAATAGGATATAAACCAAAATATTAGGCAAAGACTACAACATGTTGATCAGGCTTTCTGAGGTTGCAAAGTTTAAGAAAATAATTTAGTAACAACGTTTTTCCTCCACAAAAAACGTGTAGAATGGAAAGTGAAAGCCAAGAAGTGGCGGGACATCCGGATATATAAACTTTCTGGCATTGCATTTATGTGTAAGAAAAATACGAACAAATTATTTGAGACATATTTTCCTTACAGTATGTCTCCATGTTTTCAGTATTAGTAAATTCAAGTGTTTTTTTTTTTTTTTGTCAAATTTTTGGTTTTAATTCTGTTTTGTGAATGTTACTAAACGTGCCAAAATTATTAGCATGAAGTGTACACCACGCACACCCAGAGAAATCGTCGCCGCCCTTAGGTTAGTGAATACTTAATTCGAGATTATAGTGTCGTCTGTGAATACCACCAGCTTACTGTAGTTATGTCATAATATATCAAGCTTGAAGGATAAGTTGAGGATCCTGTAAGATTACGTCTGCCTGCAGGCAGACGTACCCCAATCTGTAAAGTGTGCCACAAATGTGACTGGGAAAAATGACGCATTTTGTGGCATCACTGTGACACAATTCTATTGTTATTAGAAACCAGAAGACACTTGTGCAACTTTATAATGACTGAATTGTGACACTATTATGAAAACTTCATCCAGTATTTGTCGTATGTGTGTCATTTTATAACCACAATGGGAAAAGTGGCGTGTCACAATTATGATTTTTGCAAATTGAGTGGTCGTGTTTTCTTGGTGACGTGTGCCTACACCATGTGAAAGACCAAAATTCTTCTCAATAATAGGTACTTACGTACTACTAACACCTGAGCAGCAGATTGAACACCAATAATGCATGATTCATTTTCCGCACTCAGGAAAAGAGGCATTTTCATTCGAAAAGCGTTACTGGAGTGCAGTTCTTCACTCGTTTCAAATGTTCTTACATTAAACATCGGTCGTAATGAGCGAATAGCGAACAAAGCCGGAAAACTGATCGTATATCGACGTAGCTCGAGAACATTTCCTTAATTAATAAGTGAAATGAAACTTCATAAATCAGTTTTGATACGAAAACCGTAGCAGATTTTCGCGGTTTCTTCCTCTCCATTTGGTTTTTTCCATTTCTTTTCTCTTCGAGTCTTCTGTCTCTGTCCGGCCAGCCAATAATATGCTCGAAAATGATTGCGAACGAAGAAAACGATTCGCACTTTCTCGCCGTCTGCTGATATTCCAATGGTAGGTATCCGTCTGAAGCACTTATAATTATTAAGGTCGTCGTCCCCAACAGGGGGGGGGCCCTTTATCATTACCACATTTAAACCGTCGAACGAAACAGCAATGCGACGTACTATGTCCTAAATTTTGTCCTCCCTTGCTCATTGTTCCCCTCCTTTTTCCATCTTGTTTTAAATATTTTTGGTTTTTCTCTTCTCATTTGGTAATTCTTCTCTCCCAGTCTGGGTGAACCGACTTCAATGGTAAACCCAAAAATATTTTCCGTTTATCGGTGGTACCCACTACCTACGCATGCAGTAGAAAATCTTAGGTAGACGTCCTACTTTATGTACGTAATATGTGCCTATGTATAATGAAAGTGGTATTCGAGTACTACGTTGGTATATGTGTGCCTTTTGCTGACATTGATAAATAGGACGATGAAACCGGCGGAGAGCCGCAGTTATATTCGTAAGCGTAAAATTGTACCTCTTTTGATGCCAAATATGAGAGAAAATGTCTAAGACTTGTTTACTCGTGATAAATACAACGAATTAAACGAGCCATGTAGGTACCTAGAATATATGTAACTTACGTGCGTATGTGTGTATATATATATATATATTATACAGGAACCTAACTATATAGGTAGGTACCTATATTTTTATTAAAAAAAAAAAAAAAAAAAAAAAAAAGTAGGTAAAGAATAAACGTAGCTACCTGCCGACGGAGAAGGTAGGGAAAAGGATGAAGAAAAAAATAAGTGAGATAAAAAAAAAAAGAAGTAAAATAGTGGAATGAGGAAAAAAGGAAGTTGGAAGGAAAAGTTTGAAAGGTGAAACGAAAATAGCGTGCAACGAGCGAGGGCGTGAATATTCGCTTCACTAAATTTCCAACTTGTGTGCGAAAATTGTCTTTCTTTCTTTTTCTCTATTTTATTTTCGTTTTTTGACTTCAGTCTAGTATTATAATGTCTTCTTTACACACACTCGTCGTGCAAGCAACTACCTATCTACTTACTTCGATACAATATTATATGTACCTACCTAAGCGTAAGTATATTTCAGATGAATAATTTCGGAATACAAAATTTTGGATGCACTTTAGCCCGACGACATAATAGACTGAGGCGTCCGTTTATGTTAATTTTGTCTATTCGACCAAATAATGCATTCTGTTACGATATAATATAAGCTACTAATCGGCTAAATTGGCATCGAAATTGTTGACAATGGGATTAAAATGAACGATAATTTCGGTGCGAACATTGGTCATTATTCGTGATGAACATTATGGTGAGGTAAGTAAGTCCCCCGATCTCGGAATGGCCAAAATCAATCTTTTTCTCACCGATAGGGAAATTTTCGTTGTACCGTGAGAAATAGTTAGCCAGATATTATTGTTTCCAACGAATCCACCAAAAAGTGGTTATTATTTATTCGATTATACGTGTAAACTTCGTATATTTTATGAACAGAATTTTCGACAGTTATGAAATAATTATGGAGAGGTGAACTTGGTTGTTTGTAGGCATCACCATGTAAAATGGCCATTTTTTCCTAATGACAATTGACATTTCGCCACTTGCGTGTGTATCAACAGCCCCTTAAAAAAAAAAAAATAAACAAAATTCAAGTAAAAACCCATAGATGTTAAGATCGAGAGGTGTGCTCACTTAGATATAAATAAAAACGCAACCCGCTCTGCATGACGCCATCCATTTAGCCGGTAAGGTTCAATGTATAACCATTGGCCATTAGATACGTATAGGAAAGTCTTAGAATTTTTGGTTTAAATTCTTTTTAAAGGTAAGTTAAATTCTTGTTATTTACATCGAATTAGAGAAGAAACTCCGAGAAATAAAAAAATGATACCAAGAACAAGAAATCTGAGCCCTTAAAAATTCTGTTCGTGCTAAGAAGTGCGTGACATACGTGAAGTGCGTGACATGTGTAACGTATGCGATGTGACGATGGGCGTGGCATGCGTGACATCAGAATCACCAATAGACGTGGTGGTTTGTTTCTTATGACTAAATCGTATAATTATGAAGGAGCGAGGCTGATACTTGAAAAAACATAAACAAGAAGTGATTATATATCTGTGACAAACTGGATTTCACCCATTTCCGCCATGGCTCAGTGGTTAAATAGTAGTTCAGCATGCCCAGGCCATAGATTTTAATCTGCAGTCTGATAAACTTTTTTTTTTTTGTTTTTAGTTCACTGATATTTTTGTATATTGGAATGTTGTGAGAGGTGTTTTCTCGTTTTTTTTTTAGATTTTTCATCATAGGTACTTATAATTAAAAACAAAAACCAAAGCTAGTCTATGATGTTATTGTGCCAAACAAATTTTGTTGTTCATCCACTTTCCTTCGGGCTCGCCCCTTTACAATTATTCGAATTAGTCGAAAGTGAGGTTGATTGGGGAAAGAAGAAAAGGTATCATGCACATTGTTTCTCAACAAAAAATATCATATTGTGGAGTAAACAAATATCGTGTTTCAAGCAGATGAGTGTGTATTTAGTTTATCATGTCACATACTTCTTAGTGTGAACAGAGTATACAGAAGCTGAGAAATTGAGGAATAAGAAGAAATTGTCCCTGATATCTACTTATTTACTACATACTCATTTTTATTAATTCACTCTTTTTTAGTCTTATCATTAGTTGTCTTTTGAGTAAAATTTGTCATTCGATTAAAAAAATTAATCTTCTTATTAAGTTTTATCCGCTTCTAAAGACTCGGAGTTTTTCTTGGTTTTCACATTATTCCTGGAAGTCTCCTCTTTAATTTGGTATTTCCAAAAAGGTTCTATCGTATCACTGAAGAAAATTATAAACAAAAATCAAAGACAGTCTAATACAGGAAATATTTTTTTCTTTATTGGCTAAATGCGCGATGACATCCAACATGTAAACAGGGTTGTGAGTGAGCACACCTCTTGATCATAACACTAAGTAAAAACTCCATTACTACACTAGTAGAGTAATGAAAATCATTATCGACATTCATAATCGACTTGATAATCTCTTACTTTGCTAACCAAAATTAATTCAATAATAACCACTTTTTGGTGTATGAGTTAAGAAAAATATTGTTCTTTGGTCTTGCAATTTTTTGAACACCAAAACCAGGATCGACTATGTAAGATTGAGACCAAACGTCAAATTTAAAAATAGAAAAGTAATTTTTGTAAGACGTTAACAATCTTTCAACAATAAAATAATTTGTAATATTTTGTACCAAAATAATTTTGTTTTTTTCCTCATTTTTGGAGGATATGGTTGGTACATTTAATTCAGTCATTAATAATGGCAAAAATCTCGCAAGCAAGGCTCAAACTAAGGCCCAAGACTTACCTTCGCAAGGCTAAAACCAAAAGCATTGATGACAATCTGTACAATTCCGTGGCTCAGACTTCACGGTGCAGTACCAAAACTAAAATTAAGACTCACTATTGAAGACTCAGACCGAGACGAATACTGAATGTACCGATGAAAATCCAAGACTAATATCAAGACTGAATGCACTGATGCAAATCCAAGACCAATATCAAAACTGACTGCGCAAGATCCAGACCAAGCTCCAGAATAGAAATACTAATACAAGTCGACGAATATCCATGACCTACAGTCATAGAATTCTGTGCAATACTACGACCAAAATTAAGACAAACTATGCAAGAGTCAGATCAAAATACAGAATTAAAATTAATGTCGATGAAACTCGAAGATGAAAATTTCAAAGTGTAAAATTAAGACCAAAACTAAAATGGTATTGATCTTGTTTTGGCTCATGACTTGGTGTGAATAATGGCTGCATGATAGCTGACCTCAGTTGACTGTCTTTTTTCAAACTCCTGTTTTTGCTGCCAAGCAATTCCATAAGTACCGATCTAAGTTTACAATACCCATTCGATGCATATTTTTCAAGCCGAGTTTTCAGCAAAATCGTATATGAAAAATCGGTTCCATTTTTACGTACCTAACAAAAATAAGAATTTCCCTTAGAATATGGATGATAATATTATTATGCTGCACTCAATATTGTTCCCATACTGACGGATGACCCAACAGATATAGGTGGCGACTTGCAGAGATTGAAAAAATGTGTGTCCCTCCTGGATGAGCACGTGGGTTCTGCGAAAGGTTTAAAACGTTCACTCCAAAATGAAATAACTGGACCACTCAACTGTCTTTATGAATCTTAATCGTTTAGGCGTTACCTAGCCCGAAAGAACATCTTGTGAGTCTGAAACCCTTACCAAGAGTTTTTCTATTCTACCTTCAATCATACATTTAGACTGGTTGCTGTTCGTGTCATGATAAGAAAAATAAAAATATAGAAACCTAATGAAAAAAAAAAGAAAAAAAAAAGGTCAAAATACTCGGTTAAAAAAAATATATATTTTATTTTAACATTGATATTTTCATCAGTCTCTTCAAAAGCGAATCAGATGTACCCTTTTCCAGTGGTGAGAAAGTGGGAATTTTTGTATTTTTTCGGGATCGGTTCCTGAATTCGGTGGGGAACTTGAAGAATAATTTATTACGAAACCAGAGGTAGGCTAAATAAAAAATGAAAGTCAATGCTGTTAATGCTTCACCTTCCAACAAAATACCGTATGTCCAACTGTATATTTCTTAAGGTCATATTTTCGATGATTTTACATAGCCTAGATAAAGAAAAAACTGTAATACTTATTATCATGTTTGCTAAAGTTTCTCTTTCTCCACTCAGATACTGACTCAAATTGAGAAATGATTCATAAAATTTATTAAATTCGAATAAATGGAGGGAGCGGGCCAGGAGTTCATGGTCCACGCTTTGCATTCCCTTGCAGCTTTTGAAAAAAAATTAATATTCTTCCATTTTTATGAAAATATTACATATTGTTTAACTTTTATTCTAGTTCGTTTCGATCAGGAAAATTTTGGGATTCCCTTGCAACTGCTGAAGCCGATCACTAAATTGGACGGGGCAAAACCGAGAAAAAAAACAATGAAATTTATACTTAATAATAATAAAGCTGCCTTGAAAAATGAAAATAGAGAAGAAAAAAGTTTAATTTTGGGAACGAACGGACGACCATTGTGATGGTACAATGAAATAAAAGAATTAAAACCAAAAAAATGAGACGACTGTTAAAAAAAAACGAAAGAGGAAGCACAAAAGTGTACGGACTGAAGGTCACTTGGCTGGGCGAAAGTGAAATTTTTGAGACAGTTGAAATGGGGAAATTAAATTTTGTACTGGATAAGTACACATGCCAAAAAGTAACCTTCATCAAGATGAAATACTACAGTATGTTGCTAATTGAATTAAAAAAATCATTAAATTAGGTGAACCGGATTTTTAAGGGAAAAAACAATTTTAATAAAAATTTTGTGCGAAACGTGTCAAAGCAAAGAGAATTTTATTTTAAAGTAAAATTTTTATTATACCCTTTTATTTCGCTCAGCCCAGTTGTTTCATGAATGTTGAGTTTTACATGAATGTCAAGTTTTAAGTTAACTGAAGACAGAATTTAGGCTTTTGATAGCTGGACGGCCACTCACTCGAGAACGAAAATTTAGTGTGGCGAACAACCATGTGACATTTTGCTTTTACTCTTATAATACAAGGGTTTCCTAAAAATTTCATTTTTATTTACAGTGGAACCTCCTACGATGGACACCTTCCCTCATGAACAAAATCTGTTTGGTCCGGCCAAAAATATATTATGTAAAGTAAAACATTAGATATCTCCCAATAATGTACCCTCTCCTAAAAAACAACAGACAAGGTAAAATGGTCCAGAAAGCCAGAATTTACCTATGATTAATGGACAGGTAGGCTTTTTATAGGAAGATCCCTATATAATGGTTGATTTTGAGTCAAAAGTTCAGTACAATACAAAAAAAATTACGTTTAAATCCCAAAAGCAACTTTTAATGACAGGTTTTTTTATAAAAATTATAACTACTATATCTATATTTACTTGACTATTGTACCATTAAAAGTATTAAAAATATCCATTTTATTTTAATTTTACATTTTTTCTTCCAATAACGAACTCGATAGCGGATGAAATTCCTGGTCCATTTCGTGTCATTAATAGGAGGTTTCACTGTAATTATTATTTGTTTATAAATTTTTTAAAATCTAGAATAGTATTTCTGATTATGTGTTTTTTTGGACTTTAATATTATAGCTTGTATATTCCCTGTTTTATGAGTAGTCTTTTGTGTTTTATTACGAAACTCAGCCAAGTGTTGAAAACAAAATCTAAATTTGTTGATTAAAACTTTTTGATAGTAAAGAAGTCGAGTCTCTAAGGTTTCAAAACATTCAAACAGGCGAGGATATCGAAGGAATGTTTGAACATTCGTGAATCAATAATGTTGCTCACAAAAGAGTTGTATAGTGACAATTCTTAGTTTAGTGGCGTTTGGGTATGTTAAACACTCTCTGACTGAGTAGCGGGCCAGCCATCTGACAATAGTTATTTGTGATACAAGTGTATAAAGTAGGTGATTTTGATGCAAGTGTAATTTTTGCAACACGAGCTCAAAGTGAATGATGCAAATCACACGACTATTAATCACCTACTATATACACGTGCGTGTCACACACTACTTTTTCGCAACACCTCCCTAAGAAGCGAAAAAAGTTAAACCGAGAAAAAATTAGCATACTTTTATTATTGCCTCGTTCAACAAATGCCATAATGGTGCTCTCCTGTAATCGCTAAAGCAATCCATGCCCTGAAAGGCCCGTTCGAATTCTATCAGTAATGGTGTTTTATTCTTCTCTTTTTTAAAAATCCGTGGTGTACATGTAAGAAAATGCTCGCCCAGAAGCATGTGCATGAAAAATTTACTGTCAATGTTTAAAGAAACTAGACGGTGTATAATGTAGAGAACAATGCATAAAGAATTTACATTATGCGTTGTTCTATAATCAATCGTCCACCTCATACACCATCAAGGAGCTCATAATCGTTTACTTTATCGACAGGTGTTGCAAAAAAATTATAATGAAAAAAATTCTTAACAGGACAGTAAGACTTTACCAAATTTTGAAAAATCCTAACAGGAATTTATTCAGATATTCTGGATCCCTTATCTATTTCATGTTTATAAATTTTACTGCTGACAGCCCCGAAAAATTTTGTTTTTACTTGAATATTCTTGGGTAAAAATATTTTTGGGGCTAATTCTGACCATTATCAGTAAAAACTTTATAAACTGCTGGGTACTGTATAGGATTCCAAGAGAAACATCCACGAACGATATTTTTAGGATTTAGAAAATTTTATACTGAAAATTTTTTTACCTATTTCTGGCGCATTATGAAGTCATATTGTTTTCGGAAGACAATTCAATGGTATAGGTAGAGCGAGATATTTCCTTCATTCAGACAACAGGTAATAGGAAATCAGAAATTATTGGAATTTTCTATCAATTTCATATTTTTAACTCATCTTAGTGAACAACTCACTTCTTTTTATAAGCTTTTATTCTACTCGCTACCTACTGCGATTTTAAAATATACCAATACTGCAGCCTACCTTCCCCAACAAGATAATAAAAATATTAATAAAAGCTTATTTTTTAAAAATTCGGTTTTAACCTAAACATTTTTTATCTGTTAATGGGAATTTTGATATTATTTTAAATACTTTAGCACACAAATCAACAAGTCGTATTAAAATTCCTATTAATATTGTCAACGTATTTATTATATTCTTCAGTTCCGACTTTCTTTTAAGATTTATCGGCAATATTACTTCAAAATTTCTGAAATTAGTCTGTGTGTAGAGTCACATTATATATAGACTTTTAACTTGAATTAATTCCTATTAGGGTTTTTCAAAATTTGATTAAATCTCATTGTCTGATTAGGATTTTTTCATCTCAGAATGTTTTCGATTTTATTTCATAAAAACAATCACCAGGACGTCCATAGTTTTGGTTTTGAAACCAGAAGAAAACTATTTCCCCATTTTTTATAACTACTTACCTATAGGTTTCAGAATTTAAATAATTCTGAAGTAGAAAATTCCAGTTGGTTTCCTTGTGTATTATCCACATAAATATTTAGAGATTTTTGAACAGCTCAAATAGAAAAATGTAAAAAATTTGAAAGTATCCAAAAACTTGTGATTTACTGGTTAAGAATTTTTCGCTCAATTCCCTATTTGAGTTTTACAGAATATTCTATTTCTAATTGGTTTCATATGAATAGTATGTAGTTTTACATACTCATTTTAAAAGTTTTGTGACTTTTACTGTAGAAGTATGAAAATTGATGAAAGTGTTTTTTATTAGGATATTTGGCATATTTACAGAAAAATTCACCAAAACAGTAAAGAAATGTTTTTCATAGTGGGTATTGCTCATTGTTTATTGGAAGAAAATGCACCTAAACTGTAGGTACTTCATTATCAAAAATAATTGGTTAAAATTACCTTATTTTTACAATAATTCAGCTATATAACTACTTCAATATAGACTTTAGAATTCAACAGATTGTTATCATAACTTACTTCTTTACTTATCAATACACATATACTGACAGTTCGTAATTTAGTTAATATTTTTTTTTTGATTTGTATTCATACAGAAAGTTGGTAAAAAGCTGATTGTTTTGTAGCCGTTACTGTCAATTTAGAACTTCCTAAAAAAAAGTTTTAGAGGATGGATGCCAAATTTGTTTCCTGTCTGCTATCAAAATTATCCTCAAACCGCCCCTGTTTAGCTTATTTGGTTCTAGGAGTAAAATTAATATGTTGATTAGGCCATAGTGCTAAATCCACACTCGTCTTAGTGAGATTTTGATTCGCATCAATGAAATTTACTCATTTTCACCATCATCCTCTGTATTAGTATTCGAATATTTGTCTGCGATATTTTCAAGGTCTTTATTTTATTTTATTATTTGTAAAGTTCAATGTTCTTCAAATTGGTTAAAAATTATAACCAGCTTCTTCTCTTGTCTGTGAAAAAGAGTTGAAAAACAACAATAACTGTTTGCCTTCAGAAATCTCGACCTCAGACCTATATTTCTCATGCTTTTTAGAAATTGAAAGAGAGAGAGAAAAAAACAAAAGAAAAAGAAAAAAGGGGTATAATTATAAAAACAAATTTAATAAACGGCCGACTTAATCTACGTGTGTAATTTATGATTCCTAACATTTTGTACACGACCACGATTTCGCGAGAACAAAAAAAAAAAAAAACGTGACTGGTGTGCCAAAAAAGTAAATATCTATTTAGCCACTGGGCGATTAAAAGTGACAAGTAAAAAGGATATATATATATATTTTTTTTTTTTCAGTTATTTATCTTACCCTTCTTCATAACTTATTTTTAAACTACAAGTTTTGCTGTGCTTTTTTTTCCTCGTGCAAAAAAAAAAAAAAGGTAGTTGTTTTAATTTTTTAATTTATTTTTTCTTGTATTTCTTTTGCCTGTATTTTTTTATTTTTTTTTTGTTGTTTGACCACCTTCCATCTCATCTACATAAAGTGTCGCTCTTACCGTTTATTGATATTACGTTCGTTGTCACGTTTTGGTTTCATAGATGAAGCAGTCAAACAGTTCAGTGGTTTTTCCTCGGGGGAATAAGGTTGCCTGTTGAAATTGATATAGATACTCGGCGCTTCAAAAAACCAACATCACCATTTTACGAAGAGACGAAGAGAAAGAGGGACGGTGTGAGAAATTTTTCATAACAGAGAGGAACCTTTGCAAGTGACCCGATACGAATAAAATGCGAGATTTTTCGTACAAACAGTGATAAGTGCACGCATTCGCGTCAAATAAATTTAGTGAAATGACTCCGAAGGGAAATTTTGTTTGTTTGTTTGTTTTTTTTTTTTTCCATGTAGCCCAAAAGTGGGTCATTTTTTCGGTACGGTGGTTTTGTATTTCTCGTTTTAAACACTGTGCCTGAAATAAAGTGTGTCAGTCCAGATCTGGAAAAAGGTAACAATAGGTTTTTTTGTTGGGCTGCTTCTCCATTTCTAATACAAAACAGTTCCGAGGAAGGAGCAAAAAAAAATTTTTTTAATAAATGATCAGAAAGGCAATTTTACACTAATATTTTACAAACGAAAAGTAACCCTTATCATTGATGAAGCATAACCTCGATATAAAATAAATGTGTCTCCATGTAAAAATGTGATGCATCTTTTTACACGGAGGGACGTTCACCTTACGTCGAGGTATGGAGGTAATAAGGTAATAAAATTATACTCTTTCTGACGCAACTTGAATCTATAAGACTGCAATCCTAATGATGAACTCCAATTATTAATGTTTTTATTTTTATTTCAATTATAATATTATACCTACCATTCTTTTCTATATTAAAGAAAATCACCTAATCTTTCACCTTATTGAAATTATTAATAGAAACAATATTTAAAAAAAAAAACAACATACCCCGGGAGAGATTTGAACATAGTCTATTATTTCTCCTGCATGATAGTCTCACTTACTACGTAGGGCGCCACAATTGCTAATGCTTATTAGGGATGTTCACCAAATCTATCTACATAACTAAAATCTATCTTCTGTCTATCTTCTATATAAATAAAATGTAATTGTTCGTTTGTTACTAACCTAAGATCTTTGAAAGTTCTTCACCAATAGCTTTAAAATTTTGCAGAATTATTTGTGTTGTCCCAAGGAAGGTTTTCATCCAACTTTGAGGCACATAGACCCCTGGTGGCTAAGTTATGAATATTTGAACCTTCGAAGTTCTTAAATTAGTAACAAACGCATCAGTCAAAAAAAACTGACACCGTCAGCAGCTAGTTCTAACATAAATATTGAAAGTACTTCAACCACCATTAAGAATATTTATGAGGCATTTAATAATTAATGTTCGCTTTCTGATCATTAATTATGAAAAATATCTTCCTCAAGAAGATTCAAAATTAGGTTTACATAATTTGGGAATTGCTCACTCCCTGCGATCATTTTTCAAACTTGCCCTTGCATGTAAACACTCACTTTTGAACCTTTGTGGGTAATATACTATTTTTTTCTGCTGTTGATGTGAAAAAGATTCGAAAGACGGAAACCTAAATTCTGAGTGGAATGATTTTAAAATTATAAAAATGAGGTTTGCTCATAAACAGATTCAATTTGGGCAAAATGTTTTGACAAACTGATCATAGAATTACAACCACAAATTTTCGTTTAAGCTCTGGTCAAACAATATCGCCATCATGATGTTGCAAGTGTGTGTAAACACTGTATTGACAATAATATGATAACGTCTGACTACAATGTTGGTATTTGTCCTTTAAGTAGCTCTGTCACCATCACAGCGCATTTTCATGTGCTTATTCTGCATTTCTTATCAGATGTTATTATGCGGTATTTTGTCATCTAACATTCCAAACTGAAGGAATTTCATTATGGAACTATTAAACTAAGGCATAGTAATTTTATTCAAAAACAATTACCTAACTGGTTACTAAATATAGTAGTTATAGTTATAATCATTAAGATTTTCTATCCTATTAAGTTTTGGTGTAAGTCGAACAAAATATGCAGATGTGAAAGTAGGTACTGTAATAGTCTATTGAGAGATGAGATGCTACAATTTTGATTGTGTTATGCTGCTGAGATATTTTTGTTCACCAATTAAAGAAGAGACAGAGAGGCTACAAAATTGATACACCAGAGGAAGGAAAAGCGTGCATCTTACCTTCAGATATTTTTGCAAGTCAGCATTGTACAAGGGTTGGTTATGGTTTTTATTCATTGTGAAGAATATAACTACTCTTCAAGCAGAAATGGTGGCCATTTGAGCTGTGCTTGGGAGTGTCTTGAAAAAAAAACTTCCAGGTATACAGATTTTCATCTGCTGGGATAGTCAAGTTAATCTGCAACTGCAGCTCTGGTGATATCCAAAATAAACGGTAGCCAACAGCGTGGAAATGCTATATGAGCTGGTTGACAATAATCAGATTACAATTTTGTTTGCTCATCTTTTCTACTCAATTATAGAAGCGAATGAAGCAAGTCACAGTGTAGCAAGGGGGTTATTGTAAGAGACGATCCATCAAATTTACACCCTACCTACCCATAGTAATGAGGTCACATCTAGAATAGCAACATGGAGAAGAAAAAGAAGGTCTATTAATAGACTTCTGGTGGCATGAAAGTTGGAAAAGTATGTCTAAAGAACCATCTGTCAAGTAGATATATATACAATTTCTTATAAAACCGACAGGAAGAACTGCCAGATCATGGTATTTTTATTAACTGCCTTCTGAAGAACATATCTCATGTATCACAAAACAGGTCTATCAAGAAGTGCAACATATAGAATATGTGGTATAGAAAATTAGTCTGAAATTCACATATTATGAAACAATCCAACCTTGGACATGGCAAGGAAGCTGGTTACGGGATGAGTGTGTCTGAAACTGGTTTAAGTAAAGCAATTGGAGCTTGGCAGGTCTTCTGAGTGCACCCCATGACTAGACATGAGACATGGATACAACAGGGTCTGAGTTCTTGGCAATAAAAAATAAATCCATTTAGGAGATTGATCATTCCCTAAGCCTCTATGCATGAAACAATATTACCAAGTTTCCACCACTATAATGTGATTGTTTTTACCAAAATGTGGTAATTTCTGTCATGATATTTCTATACAAATTATTTCAAATACTCTCGTACATTATAAATTTGTATTTTCCTATATCATTCTTCATATTTTTGTCTACTTATTCTTCCTTTTATTCACGTCATTTTAGACTAGTCCAAACTTGTCTTTCAAGTTTTGACTTGTCTGATGACATCACCTCCTGTACACTATAAACTGTTCTCGTCTATATTCCATGATGTCATCTTTTCTACGAATATATTTCGATACCTTGCACTAATTCCAATTCCTATTAATTTCTTAAACACTCCTACTTTATGTCATTTCCTTCATATTTCATTGGTTTTATCCAAATTACGTTTTACTCAAACATCCAATCATATTCATATCTCCCACAACACCCAATTCAAATCACTCGAACTTCACCCTTATATATAGTCTAATGTTCTGTACAATTATTATTCATTCATTCATTCATTCATTATTATTACTCACTCAATTATTATTATTTATTCATTCTTACACTTACGTTGTTTATACTCTTGTAATAATCTGTTCACCTTTTTATAATAATATACATTTAAACTATTGTCGTGTTTGTTTTGTAACAACTACACCGTTACACTTTCACTGATCTTTCTCAATACTTCTCCAGTTTTTCGACAAAAACGAGAAAAATTTAAATGCCAAACTACGTTTCACTTTTGCCCCAATTCGACGTTTCGAAGCAATCAGCTCAAATAAATTTCCGTCTATGGTAGGCGGTTCTGAAAACCGAAACCTCTCCAAATCGTTCGTACAGCTGGATTCGTAGGCCTACATCGAGCCTTTACTTTTTCAACACATTAGGCCGCATTAACAAGTAATCCGTGCGGTGTGGTGAACTTTCCTGCAGTCTAATTAAAATTGTATTCATTCCCTGTTTTGTTCTTCTCCATTCGGCTAGAAAATGCTGACAATTTCCGTGGAATTACCATCAGACCGCTACATTCGAGAATGTTTCGTATTTCGGATCGCTTTTTTTTTTCTCCGTTTCTATGTAGGCTAATTCCAACTTTCAAATTCATTACGTGTACGTACACGTAGCGAGTTACTCCATTTTACATATAAAAAGAAATAAGTGAAAAGTGAGAGGGAAAAAGTGGAAATTATGTAGGTACCTACACCAAAGAGGCGTAGAAACCACGAAATGAGGCAAAATTTACTCGCTGATGCAATTGCACTCCTTCATTGTGTTTGATATGCGAATCCGTAGTCATCGGTGGATTGTTTGCCACCATAAAAACCGCACTAATACTTCCCCACTCGCAGGCGAGAGGTTGCAATGCGCTAACTATGTGGTGTACTTTCTGCATTCTTCGCCAAGAATATGTAGGTAAATACATCAAATTTACATTGTTTTGAAAGGTTCATTTATCGTCGGAAGTTGGAATTTGTTGCCGATTTTTTGTAGGTTTCCAAGAAAAACGTGCTAATAAAATTTACTTGGAAACCCGGTTGTACCTAATATTTAATTTGTGGGTGAGGTTTAATAAATAAAAAAGAAAAAAAGTGTGGTAAAATTTAATATTAGCTGCCTAGAGCTCATTCTCACTTTACAATTTTAAATATTTGGAACAATCCTAGTGTCTTGATAGAGAATATTTTTCGTTTTGGGCCAGAAAAATAACCTGGCACCAATTTATAGTCTAATCAAATTAAACGTGTATGAGAAAAATAGAAGCATTTTACTCGAACAAGTCTCTTTTTTCAGACAATTTTTGAAAGTGGTCCCCTTAACATCATATTAAAAATCTCACCCACACCACTGGGGATATTTTTTTATGGATGTTTGAACCTCTTCAAAATTGGTTTTTCAAGAAAATCTGAAAAACTATGGGACAGAATGTAAAATATTTTCAGACAAAACATTTTTTTTATATTAAATAAATGAAGCCTTCCCAAAGAAAATTGTATAAGTGCCACTGTGGAATACCTTGTTGTGAAATAATATTCACACAAGAAGGTAATCAACAGATAATTGTGTGTTCTGCCACTTCATCTGTAAACACATTTGGGTAAGCTAACATCTGGGCAAACACTGGCAATTTTAGAGCCAGTTTTGTGAGTTTATATTGTGGAATGCGGCCATCCCCTAAATTCAAAATTTAAAAAACTTTTCGTATTTTTTTTTTCCCTTAATAATAAAATAAAATAAAATAAAAATTAAATTTACACACTGAATGAGCGTCTTTGGCTAGGCTTAATTTTACTACAAATTTAGTTATTAAACATTTTTCTTCATTGAGTCAAACTTTTGTTTTTAGACACCATAAAGTTAATTTTTTTAGTCCTACTTAGTAAATAAATTTTTTGTTAATATGATAAGTAACTGCTGTATTTTTCAGCCGATAAGGCTAAAATTAAAAATATGGATACATTAAATGCCACAGACTTACCCTATCAAGTTCGGTTTTAACCGAAAATACCCCTGTACACCCACAATTTTTTTTGGCTATTTTTCTCAGTACTATAAGAGAAGCAACACTCCAACAATGTTTAATGTTTGAAAAATTTGGTTTATAGGTGGGTATTACAATGCAGAAGAACCCCATTGATTTCAGTTTTAATTATTTTATTTTGTTCCGGAGTTATTAGCTATTTTGTGGGATTTTTTCACACAGTTTTTTAAAACATTTATTTCTAACGGAGAAGAGCTATGCAAGAGTAACATTTTTTTGTATTACAATCTTCTTTGCGAACATTATTCGAATACATTTTTACTTTCACAAGGCACGAAATTGAAAATTTGGAAAAAGCTTTACTTTTACCCCTAAAAAAAATTATTCAGATGCGTATATATCACGAATATTTCCAAAATTTTTCTCAAGGAAAAAAAAAAAGTTTTCACGCCAAAAAGTTGACATTTCATAACTGTAAAATTCAGGAAGCCTATAAACGACTGAAAATTGTTTCAACTCGAAGTCGATGAACAGCAGGCTCAGACAATTTTAATACGACGTTTGCAAAAAAAAAATGAGTAAAAATCAAACGTCAATTTTTGCTGGTGTGGGTAACTGAATTGGAAAGGCTGTGTGACATTCGTTGCTACTTATTTGCGAGAAAAACCAAAGTGAGTACGAAAAAAAAACAACGAAACAATGTAGAAATAAAATACCTGGAAAACTGTTCTTTGAAAATATGTCATACCGTTCGTCTGATTTGAGAATAAGTGCGTGTGCACTCATTGAAAGTAATATGGTATATCTACGGTGTAAACCATTTCTTTGTGTAAGAATGTTTTGAATTTTTCGATCAAAAAACACGAGGAAAAACAAAAAGCTGGTGGAAATACACTCGAAAGGGTATTTTCATGATTCGTGATCATCCGTCAAGGAAATTTTCATTTGCACAAATTTATATTGTCAAAGAGTTTGCGATCTGAAAGAAGAAAATATGAGCCGACTAGTTCCCAAGTTGATACTGTTTTTTTCATTCGTTTCAGCCTTGTGGTATTTACAATATATTATGTAGAGACCTTACTTGTTTCTCGTGGGTACAATTTTCATTATTTCTCTTTTTTTTTTGCACGACTTTGATAAATATTTCTTTAAAACAAAAAGAGAAAAATTTTTCGGACTTACAGAAAATAATAGAAACTGAAGTCGAAAAGAGTACCTACTGCGCTATTTTCATATAATGTAACCCGATTTGTTGAAATTAATATGTGAGAAAAACCCCAAAAATTCTATCTGTCCAATCAGTTCTACCATTCAATTTTCAAATTTTAGCATTGAAAAATGGGGTCTTCAATTAACGCTTTTATACGGATGAAGGTCAAAGACTGGCAACCGAATGAGCCTAAAAGCTTTTATTTTTACTTTCTCTTTTGCAAATACAGTAGGCGCCGCTTATTATCTTCACTGGTTAATATGATCAGCCGCTCATATGATTGAAACAGTCCAGAACCAATTCAAACAATTATCATCTCTTAATGTGATCATTTCCGCCAGTTAATGTGATCATTTCTTTTCCTCTATACACACACAGTTCATACATATTTCTCCTGTTTATGCTTGTTTCTATTGTCTTACTTCTAAGATAAGGACAAGACATAAGTTGATACACTTTCATAGCAGTTGTTTCATGTCAGGCTTTAAAGATCAGTTGTTTTTCTGTGCGTTATATCGTTCTATGGCTACTCGTAAATCAAGGTCTGATTTGTCTAATGATGAAAAAAAAAAAAATTTTGTCTCGTTATGAAAATTTGCCAAAAATGTCGCAAAGGCTTGCAGCCTTGAATTTAGGCATTGCGTAGTCGACTTTAAGAAAATGATGTTGGCGACCTATACTTCACAACACTCAATGAAATTGAAGTGAAATTGCTGACTGCTTTACCACAGAAGGAGACAGTAATTACAGATTTTTTTTTTTAAAATGAGCTATTGGTACATGTACCAGTTCAAAATGTTTATATAAATACATACCTACCATATAATGTCTGAATGTATGCATATTACAAATGTTGCATTTCCAGTCTTGTTCAAAAAAAAAAAATTTTTGGTTAATACGATCATCGGTTATTATGATCAAATTGCCCTGGTCCCAATGTGATCATAATAAGTGGCACCTACTGTAATTGATTGATAGGTAGATTCCTAAAATGGTTATAAAATACATTTTCAAAGTAGTAGCTCTCGTTTTGCTGGAAATTGTGAATAAAATATTGGATAGAAAATGTCTCATAAAAGGATTACGCTATGACTCTTATTCAACACAATATACCGTTGCTGAGTAAAATAATAGTAAAACTTAAACAGAGTAATTGATTTTAAATTACCTGCAGCTAATGGCGACAACCCGAGGCCCCAGTCATTGTACGAGGAGAATGACCATATAGTCACCGGTCATAGACATTGACCACAATTTACTCCAATTCAGATAGCAGTCCCCAGTTATGGCCAGTAAGGTAGCAGTTACTTACCAGGGCCTGAAAATAAAGTCACCAACTAGGACTAATGAACAGTAATTGACCAAGATCATCAACTGTGCTATAAATTGGGTCTCTCATCCATGGTAAACAGCCATCACCATTACCCATGTCTTTCAGCCACTGTCAACAAGCATGAGATTTTACCATTGTCAAATACCATGGTAACTGATTACAGTCATCAGCTGAGGTCACTGACTACAGGTATTGATCACAGACACTGACCATGGACAGTGACCATGACCAATGACAACCTACAGTCACCAATTACTGCCACTGCCTACACTTCGTAACAATTTCTATTAAATATGGCAAGACATCATGGATACTAACCATGTAAAAAGGTCAGAGTCACAACTACAGCCATCATCCGCAGTCAATGGCAATAGTTATCAACTACAGTCATCGCCATCAAACATAACAATAGCTGTAATAAACAGTCATGGTTATCGCCCATGGTTAGCAGCCACAGGCATCCAAACACAAGACTTACTATAGAAATTACTCCAAATTTTTAACAAGTAACGTCAGAATTATTGTTGGAATACCGATGCCAAAGGTGGACTGCTGTTTTCTTGATTAAATCTTGCTCTATCTTGAGAATGATCAGTGTTCTTATTCACTGTGAATGATTCAATAGTTTTTGAGTAGATATGAGTACTGTAAATCTTAAGTTGTTGACACTACTAAAAGGTGATAATCAGGAAGTGGAATTTATGAAATTACATGTTTTTCTGTATTTAGTGAGTAGCGATATACCCATTGTAGAACAAAATTTTGCGTTTCACATCATCCCAAGAAATACGAGAATTACGGGTTTTCTCATATTTTACATATTTTACTAGTAAAAACATATTTTTCACGTATTTTGGCAACTTTTAGTAAATAAGTATATATATTTGGCTCATTCATAAATTTTTTATTACACTGTTCTGAAATTCTTCATTTATAAATTAGAAAATTTAGAATCCGATATTTTCCTGACCCTAGTGCCAAAACTTCAATTTTGTTTTTAGTAAAAATAAATCTGATTTAAAAATTAACTGACCTACTTACCTATTATTTGATTGACTTCCAACCAAAATTATACATAAATGTAAAAAATGGGTACAGCTCTTCCAACCTTTTAAAACAACACCCATATTGGGTATAGTTACTGTAGGGTACATTGGGAAGTGCATGCGCACGCGCACAATTACAATTTAACCTTGTATGTGTGAGCCTAGCTCAGTAACAAAGTTAGACTATACATGGGGTACGTATAGCCTATGAACCAAAAAGTGTGTTCATCCTATGTAATGTAGGGACCAGCCACACAACCTACCAGCGAATGTACAAATACAATCGCCACAGTTACATTTTATTTACTACTTATGTAGGGAAAAATATGCATATTTTTCATTTTTTTAGTGTATTATTATTCCCATTGTTTTTGTTTTTATCGAATAATAATCCGCTCATTGGCGATATAATTAATAATTTAATCTCCACCTGAGATGATAATAGTATTTCTGGAGTTGACATAATTTTTTTGTGTTTTCCATATGACTCTAATTTAAAACAACTTTGTCACGCAGTAGACTCTCAGCAGTGATCTTTGTAATGGTCATAAATCAACTAAAAACGAAAATTTCATTTTTTTTTCAGCACCTAAGATTTAAAATATGTCTGTCTGAACATGAATTTTCCATTCAAATTGACTGTTGCTTGAATTTTGACCGCTGCCTCGACATTTACACTCTTTGCTACTTTTTAGTTTACAAAATATGCTATGAATAGGTAGGCCTATCTGCGTCTAAAAAGAAGCACTTAATTAAAACTCTTAAAAGAAAGTGTAATCCGGGCGCTTTGCATTCTACACAATGGAACAGCGGGTTTTCGCGCATAATAAAGCCAAAAAATGAATTTCAATTAAACACCTTGAAAATCTATTTAGAAACTCTACTTCCCGGTGTTTTAGCGCATTTGAAGGTTCGATAAATGCAGCTTCCAACTTAATTAAATTCCAACAATAGGCCTTTTTTCTTTCTCATAACGTTTGCTGGTGAATGGCTGTACTAAGGCTTTTTCCTTTCATATACCCTCGTCGACTATCGCGTATTTTTTCTATTCATGCCCCGTCTGGCTGAAGGGAGAAAATATTTTATTAGTTTTTTTGGCTCTTCGTTTTTCGAAAATCCGAAAATATTCGTCCACTTTGTACGCCGTGCATGACAAAGGATGAAAAAACGTATATAAATGAAAACATGGTGAAGACTGAAGAATGGAAATTTTTAATTTATTTATTTCAAAACAATGTTTCTAATGAACAGAGATGTTCAAAATTTTGAAAAATAGCTTCGCACCGTTTAGTATCGTTTATTTGAAGGGTATAAAATTTATATCTAACTGATACTCGCGCGATTTGAACTCGATCAAATAATCTCAAGTGTTGTTTCCATTCTGTCAAAATTAGTAAAAGATTTCGAGGGTTGTTTTCTTACTCATCAGTAGGCTATTCTGTGGTTTGCAGCCAGCAACTCAAAAATTTTTCTATTTGTTAATAAATTTTAAAAATGTTTTCACGTTTCAAAGTAGAAGAGGGAATGGTATTGGCCCCTTCATTCTGGAGCATTGATTTGTAGTCCTCCCCAGTTTTCACTAACTTTTTTATTAATTCTAAGTAGATTCTAATCCTATACTATAATACGAGCAATATTGTATGTAGGTATATGGGCATATAAACGAGTTATTAAGAACTAAACCGATGTTGCCGAAAATTATATTATAGAGGTATTTGGGTACGAAAAAACGATCTACATAGGTCCCAAGTTTGAGAAAATTTGTTGAACAGATACATGAGCATCTCAATCTATCCACCAGAAACAAGGGATAACAACGAACGTTGAAAAATTGATTAACCCTAAAAGTAACGAATAAAAAAGGTTTTATTCGCGAATTTTGCTAGGCTTTTATTATGATTTATGACGACTGAAGTATGAGTTAAATATTGCTTCCAGCTTAATTAAGACTAAAACAATTTTATCTTTTTTCACATCCGAGCAAAGCCTGGTGAACCATGTACTTTTACTGAATGTACCAAACTACATCAATACTTACCTTAAATAAATTACTGACTAGCCTAATGATGGTATACCTAATAATTATTACGTGGAAGAGTCGATTCAAAAGTTAATATTTTCAGAAATATACATTAATATACCAAAACTTGTCAGTTAAAACTAGCACAAAGAAAACATTCCATCCTAGCACACCATGCTAGAAAATATAGGTTTTCTTAAACAAATACTAATAATAATAATAATAATAATAATAATAATAATAATAATAATAATAGTAATAATAAACAATAACAATAATAATAATAATAATAATAGTGTGACGGAACTGCCATACCTTGCTCTTTACAAAATGCATTCGCCAGCTATAGTTAGAGGTGAGATGGCCGCGTGATCAAGTTCATCGTTTTTAACTGGAGAATATGTAGGTTCCAGGTTCAATTCCCTGAACCGACAAAACCTACAGTGGTATATATTCTTATTGTTTCTGGCTGGTAACACTGTTTATGTTCTTGTTACATTGGAAACAATGAAATTTTTTTTTTTCGTCAATTCGTGTAGAATGCAATCAGATACACCGACACACTAATAAATTTTTCTTATTCTCTCTTTCATTCTAATCTTGTGCCAAAATTTGCACCAAAATTTTCACCAAAATTTGCACCAGATTCATGGAAACCACATTCACCTTTTAGATTCTAACACCTCAGTGAAAATAGAAATATGTACCACATTAAAAATCAGAATGTCACAAGTATTTGGTTGAATGCTAGGTACATATTATTAGGAATGTTTAAAACTAAGTGTCAAGGAAATTCAAAATAAACTGTATTTTGAAGTTATACATAAAAAATGCACGCAAGTTATTAAATTATTGCTTACCAAATAAAATAAGTTTCCGTCAAAAATGCGTTTTTAAAAAATAAGCTTTTTTTTATGTTTTTTTGGCTTTAGCTCGATGCGAAATATGCATTATTTCGTTGCTGAAGGTTGTCTGCAGCATTGGTATATTATTTTAAAATCTCAGTAGTGAGTAGAATAAAAGCTTATGATAACAATAACCATCTTCATTGATTTATCTGGAATTTATCTTCTCTTCTTAGCAATACTTTGAGATTTTTTCAAATTACTTCTAAGGATGAACCATTAAACTGACTGAAATTAAAATTTGCAAAATGTTAGAATACAATATAATTATTCAATAACAGTACCAAATTTCAAGCATTTTGCTTAAAAATCACGCACTAGAACTATTAATGCTCTAATGATGCAGCCTAATAGGATGGATAGAATTTTCGTGACTATTGGATGAAAATTTTAACCTATATTGTTTTATATAGAAATGTGTATATATAATTAATATAAAAAATCTGTTATGTCATAGAATACCTATTATAATCAGTTAACGTGTATAATATTAACTGATTATGCACTTTAACTATCTAGTTATTTCATACATTAACATGCAGTGGATAAGAAAAGTGTAAAATACAAGCTGAAGAGATATACTTACCTATGATTAAACTACTACATAATTATGTATATGTTCTGGTTTAACCGGGATTGTTCCAGTTTGAAGCAATCGTTCCATTGTGCCAGCTGGATGTGCTTCCAGTCCCAATTTCCACTTAATATGTTGAATTTATCAAGAAAAAAGGAGCTAAAATGACTTTAAAAAATAAAAAAAAAAAACTACTAAAAAAGGGAATAACCAATCAATCCTAACCCAAAATAATAAGAACGGTCTAAAGCATTGGTTCCAAACCTTCTTTTACTAACGGATCTCTCAGCACAGAAACCATTACTCAGTGTACCCCTCAATACACAAACAAGAGGAAAATTTGAATGTAAATAAAAAAAATTGTCCACACTGCAGCTGGTTGGGAATCCCTCAGGTCCCTTTCTTAGACCTCTGGTTTGGAAATATTGGTCTCAAATATAATTGGCACTATTTTTGGAATTAAAATAATAGTTAAGGTAACAAAAAAAAAAAAAAAAAAAACATTTGTGCCATAAACATTTCTTGTTTTTCAGTCCACCCTTGTAATATAATTTATTAACTTCCCCTGCTTTTATTTGTTCTTAACTTTAGGGTGTTTAGTTTAAAAATAAAAAAAAGTTTTCGGTAAAGAAGTAAGTATTATTTGTATAATTAAAGTAGTAGCAGTAACCTCTGGAAAGAAAAAGAATCCAAAACAATTGTCATATATTTGATTTCATTCCAAGAGCCTAAAAGCAAAAACCAATAAGTCGCTTTTAATCAAAAATGAGATTTCATCGCATTCTGGTACTTCTTGCAGAAACTCATCATAGCTGCGAACTTTTCTACTCTATCTCAGTTTGTTCCTGTTCCATGGCTGTTCAAAATTTGACATGTTTCGATGGGGTGAAAATCAGCCCCAAACATTTTTATATTTTAAATGTGATAAGACTGAGTCCGCAACATTTTGAGATTTTTAACGAAAACCCGGTCTCATTTTTCACATCGTTAAAAACGTCAAAATGTAGCGGGCTAAGAATTATATGTGTGGGCATATAGTTGAAATGTTCTTGTGAATCGGTTTTCGTCATCTCTGGAAAAAAGCGAATTTATGACGTACCAGTTTTTTCTTTTCGGCTCTTCTATCATTTATATTAATAATTAAACGGATGATGACTAACGTACCACATAATTGATTGTTTCATGATTTAAGCGAATTTCACCCTTCAATTGTAACATAATGTAGATGTATGCATAACTACACATTGTGAATTTCAGCTAATAGATAATTCCAAACAGTTTCCTGCGGTCATAAAATGAAAAATGAACCTACATCTGGATCTTAATACCAGATTGACTCAATTAATAATATGTAGATTATCTTCAAAAACATACGTGAAAAATCAGCGAAAAGAGTGGGCAGTCGACTTTTCCCAAGAACCGTGAAAATAAAACCAAGTTCAACTCTTTCTCATCCACCAATAAACGTGCAACAAACTTTTGTGGTTAAACTAGGTTTCATTCTAGAGGGATGAGACTGATGAGAGGTAACTCACCTTTGCTCCCGTAACACGCTGGTCCTTGGCGATTTGTAGTCTTTTACACTTTCAAAGAAAAAACAAAAAAAAACAAAAAAAAAACAAAACAAAAATTTTTTTTCCCTCGAGTTCCCCAAACCGATAACAGCTTAATTAACACACATACACCCACACCCACCCACCCACACACACCCACCCCACCCACACACACACACACGCACACACACGCACACAAACACACACACATACACACATACATACACGTAAACCCTAGCTGATGAAATTCACTAATCTACTCGTGTGCACAGACGTTTAAAATGCATACCTATATCCACTAAAAGTTTTTCCACACATGTACTTTAAGCTACAGCGTGCGTGTACGTGCTCTCGCCAGAGTGTTGTAAAAAAATTTTCATTTTCTCAGACGAGCACACGGCTCTCGAATGTTTATTAGGTTCTGTGGGAGGGGGCGGGTTGGGGCGACTGGGATTGTAGAAACGGAACGCAGACAAGGGTTAACCTCCGAAAGTAGACAAATTTCATACTTTGTTAATTTACGCGCTCGAGCGTAAATGAAGCTTGTCGTTCACATCTCATTTGATTAATGCTCATTTACCAATTTAGAATGTAAAGTAAAGCTCATTAAGTGCGGGAATTTCGTCGAGATTGTTTTTCGTCGACGCAAGCGTCGGTAATTGCTTGGAAATAAATTTTTTTCCATCTTCATTTTTTTCTTATTTTACCCCACCTGTGCGTCAGGTATCAGCCATCCCTCTAGCCGTCTCATCAGAGCCAACTACAAATAAATTTTTTTTTTGGTAATCGGATTTGCATATTAAATTTTATACTCGCCGAACCTGCGGTAAGCCGTTTTATTCGCTTATTCAAATTTTCTAAAAAAATTTACAAGTTAGGAATAGATAAGCTCTATTTCGATAAAAAATTTTTGTTTCTCTTATTAAAATATATTCGAGAAAGTGAGAAAGTTGTACTGAAAATCTTAAATAGTATGACCAGGTTTCATCCTGAAACTTTTTCATGGGCGAAAAAGAAACCGAAGATCAGAAAATGAAACCAAATTCAAGTCGAACTTAAAAATTGCCAGTTTTGTTTTTTATCTATCAGTTGACAACGACCAACCATGTAAAAATTTTGTAGAATATCCACTATATTCACGCTTGTTAGTATTTAGTACGTATAACGTAACTCAGTTGTGTTAATTAATAAGTCAAGATGAAAGGAGAGTGTTTGAGAGAAACTTATCAGGAAATCTGTGAGCCAATAAACACATACGTTGGAACACAGATTCGTACCAGAGAATATACGAGGGCTGTTTTAATAGTAAATTTCCATTTTTTCCCACCCTAGAAATATTGACCCCCTCCTCATAAAAAATGACATGTTTCCCTTGAGACTTATGATTTTTTTAATCAATTGTTTGGTCTAGCTAGGCATTTATTGTGGAGAGAGTGAAATTTTTAAATTCCGAAGTGCACAGAAGTCTAAAATTTCTATAGTTCTTACTGCAAAAAATTTTCACCTCTCCATTAACCCAAAACTTTAATAAATAGTTACAAAAACAAATGAGGAACCCACTTTAAACAAGTCTGCATTTAAAATTAATTTTTTGGAATATTTTTTTATAAATTATGTGGTGTGCGAAAGTCTAAATAAAAGAGTATACACAATGGAAGCAAGGTTCCAGGAAACGTATAAAGAGAAACAGATTTTTATGCAACAAACTTTATTTCATTGTGAGATAGATGTACCAAAAAGGGAATCGAGCACTTATGACTTACTTCACACACACTGAACTTCAATTAGGTTTAAAGAAATTGCTACATTCTAGGATTATTATTATAATCAAAGATACGATATGTACAACTTTAGGTTGTGGAACATTATGTAAACTAGGAAAATATGGATAAATGAATAAAGAATGTTAAGATTTAAAATAATAAAGATGAACAATACACACATTATCAAATTTAAGACAGAGGTACCAACTTGAACTGGAAGAGTGTAGAAACTGTAAGTCCGTCAATTTCTTGAAGACAAATTTAAGGAATTTAAATAAAAAAAAAAAAAGTTGTTTCAGTTTTAGATAATAGAATAAGTTACTCACAAAAAAGGAAATCATATTAAACACCTGATGTTAGAATCAAGGGTGCTGAAAGGTGCTAACAAAAGTGAGCAGTTAAGCATATGAAAAAATGGTGGTTGAGATTTGGATTGCTAGCCAGCAGTAAGTAGCACTATCTTTAATTCTAGCGCAAGAAAAGAAGAAAAGAATGGAAAAGAAATAGGAAAACAAGAAGAAATAAGGCCCGCAGGCTACAATTATTATAAGTATAATACACTTTTGAAACCTAGCACTTTACAGCGATAAAAACATGGGGAGCTGTGCAAAATTATTTAAAAAATATTTTTTTGTTAAATTATTTAAAAAAAATTATGGCGAGAAGTAGAGATCTTGATACTTTATCAATACCAATACTTTTTCAATATATCGATCAAACGAAATTAAGCATTTCCGATAATTTGAACTAAGAAGCTAATCAATATTGCTAGAATCGATACCTGATTTTGAAGGTATCACTGCCTTATCAAAATCAATCATAAAATAGACAACTACTCGCAGTTATTTTACTTACTTTACTGCAAATAAGTACCTACGGTTTTTCCATCCTCAGTTAAGATCTCTATTAGTTTAACTGGCAGGTCTGAATAGGATTTTAGTGCTATCTGACAGACTTTACAGACTGGCCATAAATTGTTGTACGCAAATTTAAATAAAATTCATCTGTTTTTATAGTTTTTATTCTGTAAATTTGGTTTTCCCTTGTCCCTTCTTTATTTCAATTAAATCAGTGATGATAAAACAGATGTATAGAAGAATATCGATACTCAATTATCAATCAACAGGATCGATATTACTCAATTCTAGTATCATCGATGCTGAATATCAATATTTTTTACCAAGTAGCGACAGGCCATTCTGGAATTCGAATTAAAAGTACCTAATATTCGGGTTGTTGAGTTAAGGTAATGGTGTTATGGGATATGAACGTAATTCTTTTGCTTACTTACATGTCAATGAGGACAATTGACACTGACATATATTGTGGGTTGCTGAAGAAGTTGAGGAAGGAAATTTTGAACAAAAGATGTGACATAACCCGTCTAGTGAGAATGTCTTTCTAATTCACACATTCTGACCCAAAAACCACTCAAATCATAGAATCTTTCAAGTGGATGGTGTTTAATCACACACTTTACTACCCCATTCTTGCCTCAAGTGATTTTCATCTGTTCCCAGAATTGAAATGATATTTGGGTGGGAAAAAATTGTAAACCTTAATGTACTAGAAACTGAAAAATTCGTCACACACCACATAATAAGGATCAGCCTCCATTAATGGCCTACCTCTCACCAACATAACATGTACTGAAGAGAAACTGGTACAATATTATAATAGAAATTTTATTTTACTTTCGAAAACCTGCTAAAAGATGACCAAATCCAGCACAACATGCAACGACAATTACTACCATTAAAATCGCTCACTCTTACAATAAATTTGAAACTTTTCTTATTCTCTTTCAACGAGACGAAAAATACTAATCTGTGAAAACGAAAAGAAAATCTTGACCCATTTGAAAAGAAAGTTGGTATCCATATGCTACCGAATACCAACCTTCGACGAATAATGGAATTGGATTTCCACGATACTGTGTGAAAAAACCAAAATCACAAAATGAACAAAAAAAAGGTATAATAGGTGGACGAAAAGTGTAGAATAGAGTGTGGAAAGAAAAAATTGGACGTGAAAAGGAAAACATACGGAAAAACAACGACCTAGGAGTCGACTGAAATTCCAATAAGTTGTTAGCCCCACAAGCGCACCCATACCGTATAATACCGTATAAGTGCACGTGCATAGCCTGGTGGTGATTAATGAGCAAATTCGATACACAAGCAGGCATAATCGTTAATCACTCGACCCGATGACAGAATGTTAGAATTACAGACACTGCTGTTGCCGTTTCTCGACGTATTTCATGGCACATCATCCAGCACTCCAGCAATAAATGATCAATTTCTAAAGGGCCAATCGAACGAATAATTCCTGCGTAGCCGAAAGTTATCGAATACCTATTTGATGGGGGAAAAAAAAAAATACGATTTTGATGGGCCGAAGTGATGACCAAGAAAATAATAAACCCAACCAAGATGGATGTGGAGAACGAAAAAATGGTTATAAGAAAAAATGAGACAACGAGTCAATTTTTGTTTCTATGATGATGATGTATGAAAAATTAAAGGGCCACAGAATGAATTTGTCCACGGAAAGTTGTGCTAATTATTTTATTTTATTTTTCAAACCTCCACTGGGACGTAGGGTTGATTCCATATCACGCAAAATATCGATATCAGTACTCACTATTTAAATCGAATCTAAATATTCGTTGTCTAGTTATCTACTGCTTCCTTTGAAATATTATATTCTAGATTTAAATTTTGGCTTTGACCGAAACATCGGTTTTAAAGTTGTTGTTTTTTTTTTTTTTTCTGTTTGAAACATTGTTTTTCTGCACGTCTCTCCCGAGATTTAAAACTCTGGAATTCATTCTGCGTTATATTTATATTAATCTGCACCAAGATGTCTAGCCCCCTGGCCGTATTTTCTCTTAAGATTCAGGAGATCTGAAATAATTATTGAAAGAAATTATTTCTATTTATAACTGTTTTTTGTTTGACTGTTTGTCTACACCGACAAGCGCATTGTGATTATTCTATTACTCTCGTCTTTTGTTACATTTTTCTACCTTTTTCTCGTTCTCATTTGGAGTGGAATGTTGTAAAATCCAAAAAATTATTTTTAGACAATAAGTCAAATGACTTTTTAAAACAAAAATCAGTTCAATGTTGTGATGACTTCCTACCAGTGGTGACTGGTGTATTCGTACACTCGCTGGTAGGTTGTGTGGCCGGTCCCTACATTTATTAGGGCAAACACACTTTTAGTTCACAGGCTATACACGTCACCACGTATAGTCTAACTTTGTTACTGAGCTAGGATCACACACACGAGGTTAAGATGACCATAGTTGTGCGCATGCACTCACCCCTGCACCCAACAAATATCTTATCAGGACTAAAATATATTAACAAATACAAGTAAAATACATTTGATTTTCTTTAACAAACTTCGAGGTGGAATTTTTCGAAATACCAAATAGTTATTTTTTTAAACAAATTAGTAGTGTGGTAACCCAAGAGGGTACCTTCATCAGAAATGAATTCACCACCACTAAGGTTAAACATCATATTATAGACTCAAATTTTAACCAAAGTTCAGAAGTTGTAAAAAATAAATTTATGAGTTAAGGAGTTTGCTGGATAAGCCGATTGTCCAGTAGGTCCTGAGAGTTCCCACTCTGTTAGAATCACAGAATACCAGCTGCTTGACCACATAAGATCCACGTTTCCCAAACTAACCCCCATGTCCACGCTAGCTAATTTTATCTTCGTGACTCAACCCGTTGATGATAATTTAACACATACTGAAATAACTCCAAAAAACGTACACAATGCATCAATTTAATATCTAACATTAATGTAATACGACGCTTACCTCTGAAATTTCCTTTATATATGGTTATACAAAACGTATTAAAATATTTTTAGTTGTTCCTACTTCAACCGGAATATTTTAAAGATGAAGAAATTCGCTCCGTTGAATTTTACATAAAATCCTAATACTGGCTCAATTTTTCAAAAAATTCACTTATTGCATTTTGATATAAAGCTCTTCAACACATGTGATCATTTTTTCAACATGACATCATTTTATTACGCAGATAATATAAATTGGATATTATTATCGTTTACTACTTTTCATGCTTTTATTCACACACTACCGTATGAAAGCTAAAGACAAACTATGTTCGAAGAATTGCATACCCGATAAAAATATAGGAATATTTTATAAAACAATCAACAATATGGCAACCCATTAAAAAAAAAAAAAAAAAAAAAAAAAACTTATACAAATATTTTTCAATATTTCATACTCTTGACTAAGTTTTAGCACCTTCTAACATTTTCTGGTGGCTCTGTGTAGTCGGATGTGCCGAACTTTAGATTCCTGGTTCCATCTATATAAGAAATATCACATTACTTTATCATTTCATACATCCATCTAGTATGTCTGAAAGCTTACCTAATGAAGTAAAATTTTCGCATTTTGTTTCCAAATCTTCCCAAACTGAGAAACAAAATGTTTTACAAAATTCCAAAATGTACTACGCTCAAATATTCTCGGACTGAAAATATCCTTAAGTCCATTCTTCATACATTTTTCAACTCAGAAACTCAATCATGTAGATAATTGATGTCTTAATAACATTTCAATGGCTCCCTGCACACTCACAAATTTCGGACATGTTTGTATTATATCAATTGAAGATGAAATTTTTTCAGTGTTAAAGTAATTTAAATTTTGTTTTGTTTTTTTGTTTCAGGTAGGCTCTCGTATTCACTGGAATTCTATCGAAATTCTACAAAATCTTCGTAAGTTATACCTACTTTACCTACCCCGAAGGTATTACGAGGGGCTTTCCACGAGACCTAAACTAGCCATTTTCCTCTAACAAGGCAAAAATGCAACTGACCTTACCAACACTTGCCTGGAATGAACTATTTGAGTTGTGGAACACACTAGGAACGTTTCAGGGTTGCGACTAAATGGAAAATACGTCACACATTTCGATAAAAATGACGCATCTAATGAATATATGTAAGGGATTATTCAGTTACATGCATTATTTTGTCGGCGTTTTGAGCAGCAGGGAAGAAAAAGCTTCCGGATTCACTAAATATTGCTCACACATAGGTGGGTGATAACTTTCCAAATGAATCAACTAGTTGTTGTTAGTGATGAGCATTTTTAATAGGTTTTATAGGCAGTCATTCGTTGAAAGATAAGGAACGAAGTGGGCATCCATGCATTAGCCATGCAGCTAACAACAATGAACGACGGGCTAATGATTCTCTTTGCTAATTAGGAGCGTAGAAAGGATTTGTTCAGGGGGACAAAAAAAAATTTGATGACCAATTTTTAGCGGCTTTTCAATTATAAATATAAACAATTTGAGAAATTTAGCATCTATGGAAACCGCTGTCTCACATTCATCATTAAAATTTTTCAAAATTTAAAAATCACATGAAAAACAACTCATGGGGATAATCGCCCCTCTTGCGCCCCCTTGACTATGCCCTTGCTGCAAATAACAAATAGTTGATTCATCTAGTAACTTATCAATCACATATGTATTTAGAATATTCTATTAAACTGATAGGCTTTCTCCCCCTCTCAACCACAAAACCATTGAATTCACGCTGCTCAATAATATTGCGAACACATTCATAAGGTGCTGGACCTTATTGTTATAGCGCTTTAGATTACAGAATTTATGTACCGTATATACTATTTCTCCTATTATCTACCATCTCAGTTAATTTTTAAATCAATTTTACAATGATTTTTGAACCAGTTTTAATGTTAGTGGTCGCTTTATATTATAAATTTCATAATGTTCCAATGGGATTACAATGAGCGGCTTTTACTGTTTTGAAGTATAATATTAAATAAGTACACCAGTCAGTAAAAACAGATAAATTGTAATTAGGTACCTAATTATTAAATATTTTGAAGCCTGATTTGAATAAGAGAATAATAAGAAGTAAACAAAAATTATAAAGTAAAAGTAGGTAACACACTGCATTCAGTATACCTTATTAGTGACACAAAAAGTGCAAAGTAACTATGTATATTTAACATAGGTTGGTAATTATAATATGGTATATAGTAAAAATGTCAGCCAATAACTTATAGGTAGTTCAAAAAAAGTAGAAATATATACCTACTAGTGACAATCTAAATTTGTAAAAATAAAATAAATTCCACTGAAAAAAAAATTCATTCTTTTTAAGTATTGTTGTATATGAATGGGAGCAGTAAAACCCATTCCCCACAGAAATAGGTACCTACGTAATTTTAAGTCCGACTAATCATAGTTTACAAACCTCCTGTGAAAAGTCATCTACACTGAACAGCAACACTAAAAAATATTACTGAATAGCCTGCCAGGTATCCGTTGGGCTCAAATTTAGACCATGCCTGGGTGAAATTAAAAACCATTTAATCCTGGCCTAAACATTTTTCCTGAGCACACACTTGCTGGATGAATATCATTTGGATGCCAGGGATAACACCACCAAATGGCCCATGCCAATTAGAAAAACTCAACACATATTTACAAAAATTAGAGCCTTGTATCAATAAAAGACAAATTAAAAAATTTGTACATAAAAATATAAAACAGCCTGGCCAAAATGAAGGCTAAAATAACAGTGACGAACAGTTGATACAGTTAAAAAGATTCAGTTGGAAAAATCTGCTTGTCTACATAAAGAAGAGAGGGAGAAAAATAGTAAAAGGATATGGTACTGAATAGTATATAATATTACACAGATATGGATTTTAAATAATAGAAAATAAAAGAAAGTAAAAACCCAGGGCACTGATCACAGAGGTGACATGAGGAAATAGGAAGATAATGTAAAAATAAGAAGAGAAAAAGGTTAACAACCTGGGTAGAGAGAGAGAACTAACATCTGGGCAGAAGAGTGAAGAGAAGAGTGAAAAATGTGAGATTAGGAAGAAATGAAAAGATGAAGCAGCAGCAACAGCAACTAAAATGACATGGTTAGAAGTGAATGAGATAAGACAGAAGTGAAGATGTATGAAGAGATGAATTGAATGAACGAAGCCAAGGTAATAGTTTTGTGAAAAATAGAAAAAACGTGAAAGATGAAAAATAAGGAAAAGACAAGTTCTTACTGAGATCGAATGCCTGGATGAAATTTAGAAATACATAATTATTTTTATATCGGACTTTAAATAAAAATATAATTTTGAAAAAATTTTAAAGGGGAAAAGATCGCGAATTTTAAGGGTTGTGATTTTGGAGGTCAGATGGGTTAGTATCAAACTACTAAGTTATATACAGATGTGAGTGATCCCAGTGAACCTTTACTTACCCACTCTAACTTTGGTACATATCTGCCATTCCAAATAGCGTCATATGCTCCAATTTTTTCACAAAACATCAACCAACCATATAAGGAATGTACAAAATGCTCATCATCCAGACCAACATTCATATAAAAAGTGTTTTTTGCGTTAGGACCAGTACCAAAAAATAAAGCGTTTATCTTAGATTGGTCCCATTGAGTAGAAACATGACAGGAAACTGATATGAAGTAAATGAAGAGTGCACTTGAATTTTGAAAATCTGCTATAAATTCAAGCTTTTTGTACATAATTTTTGCAATTTGTCATTTAGACATTGCAAATACAAAATTATAAGAGCTTTAAAATGTTCTTCAACTACATCAACTGACACGCATATTGTGAATAAATACATGACATCTAGTACTGGACTTGACCAGAAGCAGGTTTAAAAATCAATAATTTTTACATCTTTTAATAACTGATCATTCATGTCGTATTCTAATAATAAATTATTGATTTTGAAGTCACCATGGTTGAGAACAATAAATTTGAAAGACTGACTACTTTCTGACCAAATTTTATCGTCTTCCTTTTGCAAATATCTCATAGCTGATGTAAATTTTGGATTCAAACTATTAGCATTTTTTCTTTTCAATAGATTGAGTAAGACAGATGCCCACTATTCAAGAATTTTTTGTTTAAAACCTAGGATTATCAAATTTTGTGACGTTCCATTATTAAGAATATGGGGGTGCTGTTGACGGACTTTGCATAATGCTGTGTGAAAGTCTGCTAGTGCCTCTAGAATGGGTTTACCTCTTCAAAGGTTAACAGGTAGGATATGTCTGTTTACACAGCTCTGTGTAGTTACATTTTCCAAAATCAAAATCTGTAAATCTATGGCACAATAGCAAATGGGAGTGAGGGGACTAAGTAAGTAACTGTTGACGAGTGGTATTATTTCTTCGTACATGATAATTTCACGATTTGTAAAAACCAAATTTCTGAAAAAATAAACGATATTTCATAGTGTATTGGATACTTTACTACCAGTTGCTTCGATTGTTGTTTTCCATTTTGCTCGAATTGTACGGTCAGACCCGCAAAGTCACTAGTATAATGTTTCTTGATTCCTTTCAGTGCATTTTTAGTTACCTTTATTTTATATGGATTTGGAAAAAATTGTTTCAAAATATTTATAATGAAATCCTCAGTTTGAATGGAAGTCATGTTGAAGTTTACTGAAATTAAATAAAAAAAAAACACGTCTATAGTATACTATTCAACTAAGTACCTTACACGAGCTGTGTGCGAAACAAGTGCTACAAAACTCGAACAATGTTAGCTTCTTGGTAGAATTCACCAAGTTACATTTTTAAAATTATTCTAAAAACAAAATTTCAATTGGATCTAATAAATGAAGTTTTTAGGTAAGAGTCAAGTAAATTTTCCCAAGTCCAAAAAAAATTACATGCAATCACGTGATAGTTACTTTTACCAGCCAAAAAAAACAAGTGGTTTCTGGGACTTATTGAATTATTAAACTCCATATTTTAGCAGCTGGCTATTTTTGTTCGGCTATAAAGAGTACTACTAGTTGAAAGAGATTTTTTTCCCTTATTTTTCTATACAAAAAACACATTTTTAGAAAAAATAGACTTTGTGAATTGTGCCAAGAAGCCGACAACCAGTGAGAAATAATCTTGCCATATTAGTTACACACTAGATTATGTTTAGTGACAAAAGTAATCACAAAATGCTCTACTTGAGCCTGGACAAAAAAAATTGAAAAAATGAGGAAAAACGTGAGATAAGAAAAAGTAAGGCTATCAAAACTTTAAATAAATAATTCATAAGACAACAAAATTTGAAACCTTCCTCTCCTCTGCAGATGAAAATTCTTGCTGACCACTGATTCATAAGAAATTAATCAATGAAACTGAAAAACAAAATTACCTGATGCAAACAAATTGAAATAAATTCTTGTCATCCTTGTAACTTGGTCTCATGGCCTACAATTGGTGGAGTGACTGCCTTCAACTGTAAATAACTGACAGAAGTTCTTGCAAAAAAAAAAGATAACGATTATTTTATTATATTCAAATTTATAAGTAATACTCCAATTTATATTACCTATCAGCCTTACCATAAAAAAAAAAACGTAGTGGTGAATCTGTGATATGCAAAGGAGTGCCAATATTCACTACATCTGTCGGCAAAACCAACAACATATTTTTCTCGAAAAACCACAAAATTTTCTCGATTGACACAACTGAGGTTGTTGAATTTTCAAAGTTTTGAACCTAATTTCATTAGAAAATGGATTTGTGTGATAAAAAGGCAGGTCCATGTCACCATAAATTACAGTTTTCTAATTCAGTTGGATATAATCCCATATCACATCTCCAAGTTTGCCATTAAAATTACCTTGAGAAAAATTGGGAGAACCAAGATCACAAACTTTCAGACATTTTACTCTCATTCTTTTAATAAAGTAATATATAAAATTAGAATATACTGATTAAGTACCATATTTTCAAGATACTTTATGAATGTGTCAAAAATTATTATTTTTTTTATAAAATGAAAAGTTACAATTTTAGGAAATTATTCGATGGTTTTCTTTCTTGCAGTGACGAGAATTTTTGATTATATTAAAAAAACATGTATGATAAAAAAATAATCCATGTTGCAAAACGAAGTATAATGCAGTTGTCTAAGTTCTGATTACGAAAATATTAGTGGAAATTTTAGTGTCCGTGTTCAAATCTAGTGTACGGCAGTTGGCCAAAAATTGACTTTTTTCTGAGATCGTGTTGATTTTAGGTTAAAACGAGTAGTTTTCTCGTTGAAGGCTAGAAAATTAATTTTTCAAAACCGTTATCAGAAGGGTAAAAGAGGGAAAATCACACTGAATAGCTAATAAGTTGAAAACAAATTAACCAACCAAATCTAAAATTGGTAGGTCTAGTTCTTGTATAAGAGGTACTGTTTGTACCAAATTTCATGATTATTGAAAGAGAATTGCAACTTTTATTGAGATAAGATCAAAAATTAACATCTCCAATAGTCTTAGTGAATGAACCATAATACCAATAGGGACCAAATTTGGAAGCATGTTAGATACATCTTATATCAATACCTGCACTAAATTTTGGGGCTATAGCTTGAGAATTACTCCTTTGAGAGCTATTAGTCTGCTAAAACTGCAACAAAATCGCCCTTATCAGACGTACCGTAAATTTTATCCGCACAAAAATTAGTAAGTACTGTTTTTGATCTGAAGCACAAACGTATATCAAATTTCAGGCTTATCGATTGAAAATTGCGACACTATACGTTATTCAATAAAAATAATGCATATAAACTGATCTACCGAACGGACTATGCTCCCCATAACCACAAAAAACAGTACAGCTATTTCTTAGATGGATCCAAATACGTGCTTCAAATTTCGAAACCATACGATCAAAATTACGCCTGGAAATGGACTCCACGCAAAAGGGGGTACGTATTTACAAAAAAAAAAAAAAAAAAGTATTTTCAAAAATAGTACCAAAATGCTCAGAAAATCATGAAATGAAAAACGTGCCCACTCGCACCTTTGATTCCGAATACTCAGGAAATTTTAAAAAGTAGAATTTTTTCAAAAATCTAAAAGCGAAGTTACAAAAATTTGCCAGTTACGTAGGTTCTTATTTTATGTCGAATGTTATCTGAAGTCTGTTTACCTTTCGCATTCGTTTTTCGGCGCAACATTATCATGAAGCTATTTTAAACTCTCCGAAACAATTCGCATAAATAAAGTCGTCCGTTAAACGATGTACGTAGACTATACCTAATGCCGGCGAATATTTCAAGATGACCTGAGAACGTATAACTTACATAAACCACCATTGTGCGGGTATACGAGTAACCTAAACCGAAAAATATGCGAAATATTTCCAAACGATTCTGTCTATGGTTAAGCGAGGTGAAGGGTGTCAGAATTCGTGTTAAAGTTAAAAAAGGTTATGTAACGAAACTCTCCCTCATAGACGCGTGGTCATTAGTACGTTACATTTCACTCTTAGTATGAACCTACTCAACCGAACAATGTGAGGAGGTATGATAAAAGATATTGCAGAGGAAGTTGACTTCAAAGTTTAATATTTTATCACCTTTATGCAGTTAGAAATCTATCAAATCAATCAAAGGTATCTATGAGGGAGTTTATACGAGGAAAACGGTTACTGGCAGAATGTTATTTTACATTTGGCACAAAAATTGTTCACAAGAGCTTTATAGTTGAAATTTCCCAGTCATAAGTGGTCGTTTCGCTGTAAATGTTGAAAGGTGCAAAAATAACGATTTGGTATAATCTGGATTTTTTATCACCTTGCACATATTTCACTTTGCAGCACTACTCAATGGGAAAAACTTTCAAGTTGTAGAAAAACAAGTTACAGGGTGACAATAATATTATACTTCAAAGTAAGTGACAAAAAGACATACGTATGTTACATAAATATCTACCTGTCTTACATCGTTAAATTTTTCTGATGTCTCAAGGAAAGAAGAAAAGAAGACGCCTCATCCCCCAACTTTTTGTAACAAATTATATAAATACTCAGCAAAATCCAGACAAAAATTACTCAGAATGTAAAAAACTCCGAATGCAACCCTGAGTGGCAGAATCCAACCAAAACACACCAATATTAATTCACATTTTGCTCGACTTTGATAAAAACCAAGGGCATTCACCTTCAATAAAGTAAATGAAAATACTGTAACGGCCAAAAGTTGTCACAATAGTATCTAGATTGGACACCTTCTGGGCTACACCATACGAAGGAATACAAGTAAAGATATTCATTTCAAATTTAGGATTTAGAGTTTACTTGTCTACTATCTATTGTAGACCTTAACTTTGGAGAGACTCAATATAAAAAACACAATTAATATTTCAACACTTTATAACACATAAAATTGGGATTCACATAAAAGTTAAACACATTTAGTTAACTGAACATTTGAGCTAAGCTGACCAAGAACTAGACTACTTCTAGGCTAAGCCAAACTAGAACTGAAGTGAACATAAATTATAAGAGTTTATATATTAGTCCAGGGTACATTGTGTACGTGACTGCATGTGGTGAATAGACTATGTGAGGTAGAAGTTTGTTGAATTAGAGAATTGTTAATTAATAATAATATTTAGGGACAGGTATATTTAGTCTCTGTTTATGGAGACAGTGTTTCAATGTTTATCACGTTTTAGATGGGAATAATTTAGAATGTTTATGAAAGTAGAATGGGATGTTTAGATAAAATTAAAATACCTGAATTTTTGGTGTTGAGACACTGTGAACGAATATTGTTCGTATTGTTTTCTAAATATACGAAAATATACGTTACAAATACCTGGTTTGAACATGCTCAGCTACAGCCATTGTTGTTTGTACCACTTCAAATCATGCACGATTTCTATAAAAAGAAACAAAATTCAGCGAGTGAGGAAACCTAGTGGGAAATCATAGGTAGAGAATTGACCCAAAAAAGTCACTGAGTGGGGAATCCGAGTAGGGCTAGATGGCCAGAAGTTCAAAAAATCAAGCCATATTAAAGTGTTCATCTTGTATAATAAAAAAGAATTTTGACAGACAGAAATATTAATTACACCCAATCATAGGGCAGTCAAATGCTGGTTGAAGAAGCAGTGAAAAAGTTACAGTGTGTTTGGTGTGTTTTTTTGCTTCATTGAGAAAAAAGTTAGAATAGGAAGCCAAAACCGGTTTCTAATAATATGTACCAAGGTATAGGGGATACAGACATTTGGTACCAGCCACCATGTGAGGGCTATACGTGTGAGACTTTAAGGGGAAACTAATTTAGAGAGAAGAAAAAATTAGAAAGAGGGAAAAAATTCGTACCAAGTAAGATCTGGATTGGCTAGCCTAACTGTTAGCCGCTCACGACGTTTTATTATCAATTTGAAAAAATTCGGTTTTCAGAAAATAATTTTTAATTTTTATTATTATCTTACCCGTCAGTTGAACTGTTTATGATAACTGAGTATAGTGATAATTTAGAAGGTAATAAATACATATGAACTTTAACTAGCCTAAGAGTATTCAACAGTCAATTATAATACACTGACTAATAAATAACCAATAATACCGACAGTACTTAGGGAGTTGAACTTTTTTTAATTTCCGAAACATCTACTCGAAACTCGTAGTTATAAAAATTAAAAATTTTATTCTTTGTCCACAATTTTTCACAAAATTTTAGTGTATAAAACTCTTTTCCACCCTGATAATTCTTAAAGTTTGTGTCGTACTTTGAGTGGGTCTATTTTGACCAAGTCAGATTTTCGTTTCATGCGTATAGCCATATTTTAGGTATAGCTAAATTGTCTATGTGATTATTTTTCTTGGGGTTTAATCCCCCATAATATTGATGGAAGTTTGAACTATTTGGAGACTTTGTTTCTGTCATTATTTCCAGCAATTTATGAAATAATTTGCTTTTTGATCAAAAATTACGAGGCTCCTACATCGTTGATTTGAATATTGGTGTTGGTGGTCCAGATAATACCTAAAAATAAGGTGAATTTGTTACATTTAAATTCTGTAGGCTTATCAACAGTACGAAGCTCTACTTCAATGAAATACAGATAATTATATTGATTTAAAATTTGATAGTATTTTAATAAATTTTAATTCAAGGGGTCTATTATTCACTCTGAAATTCGAGTTTATCCAGCTTCCAATTGAACTTTCGTTATTCCAAAAAATGTAAATTTATAACTGCTAAAAATGAGAGAGGTAATTGATCTATTACATCCGATAACCCCTCGCATACCACTCTCTCATCCACCATCATTGTGTAACGAAATATAATATACTAAGTTTATGGTTACTGAAATTGGTGAATGCAAACTGCAAAAAAAGAAAATGTATAAATATTACATCTTGAAAACAAATTAACGCTCTCTCTGTGTTTCTTTCATCATAGCTTTCGAAACTGCAATCTACCTCATACAATTTTTTTTTGAATGAATATGAAAATTTTTGTGTTTTCTGGTACTCAAGTACCATAGTACTTATGACGGTACAGGACTACGAGCATCAAACCAAAGAAAATAAAAATATATTTTATTTTATGAATGAAAAAATATCGAGTCTTAAAAATTTTGCAACAAATGACCTTCATTCAAATATTTCATCACAGAATGCATACCTACGTGTTATAAATGTCTCTTAATTTTAATATTAAATGCACTGCAAATGTAAAAGTATCTCTTCGGCTTCGTTTAACTACGAAAACCTCGCAGAAAAAAAAAACAATTCTTAATAGGTACTGATTTTTTTTCTTCTTTTCTTTAACGGTTCTGTATAATATACTCGCTTTAATTTCTACGATTTTTTTCACAGATCTTTTCAAAGTGGTTGACTATTTATTTGTAAAAATATAAAAAAACGTTAATATCAGAGTGAAAAAAAATTCATCAAGTATGATAAAAATTTTCTGGTACAATTTTACTGCCTCTCAAAACTTCTGTTTTGCATACTAACCATAGCAAATGTGTCAAAATTATCATATTATTTAAGTTTTGCAACCCTTGTCTGAAGTAACAGTAAATGAGTTGATAAAGTATTGTTTACAACACATGATCCGAAAGATAATGTTTGCACTTATAATTTGCAAGCTGAAAGTATAGCGCTTTTCATCGATCAAAGCATAACCCCGACGTAAAGAGTAATATGCTGCTTCCATGTAAAAATGTTTACAATTTTACATGGAAGTTACATAGAAAAAGGTTAACTTTTTTTCTGATGCAACATTAATCTATAAGACTGCTATCAAAGTGACACATTCCAACTTTTTGGTAATGTTTTTATTTGTATTTCAGTAATATTAAAATTCACCTAACCTCTCACTCCATCGAAATTATTAATGAAAATAATATTGTGGGCTGTAAGCTCGGTGATTCAAATTGGGAGCCCACAGGTTGGAAAAAAAGATGATGCACCCCCAGCTACGACACTGATGATATATAGCCACATCCCTATAACCATCCTCCAGTGCTACAAGGCAAGCACAATATTGGAGGGTGGAGGTAGGCTGCTATGAATGAACACAGACTAATGCCATCATGGCTCGATGCCACTCTAAGGAGAGGCCACATGGAGGAGGTTGTGTGTTCAAATCATGTTGGTGTCACCAGTTCTGTGGGCTGTTGGTTCAGGGATTCAAACTGGCAACCCACAGGTTAGAAAAATAGATGACACACTGTGCAGCTACGACGCCGACGATATATAGCCGCGTCCGCAGAAATATTAAAATAAAATACCCTGCGTGAAATTCAAACTTGGAACATCTAAGATAGCAATCACACTCACTGCGCACTCTGCCACAGTTACGGGTACCAAGTTCAAGAGTGTTCACTATATTCTAACATATTATGGAATGTATTTCAACTACCATTAACGGTAATTATGTGGCAATTAATTAAAATTTTGTCATTTTCTGATTAATATTTATGAAAAATGTCTTACTTAACAATGTTCAAAGTTGAGTTTACATGACTCGGGAATTGCTTACTCGCTGCTCTCATTTCACAAACTTTCCTTTGCATGTAAACACTCACTTTTGAACCTTGGTTTGTAATATACCCACAGGTGTAAAGAAATTAAAAAGCCAAAAGTTTTAAGGAAAAAGTTCAAAAATTTGGGAAATGAAAAGCAAATAGTGTGAAAAGTTAAATGAATGTTGAAAAAAGTGAAAAGTGAAAGTGGAAAGCAAAATAAATGTTTGAAAAGCAAAAAGCGCAAGTTTTATTTTTGAAGGATAGATTACAAAGTTGAAAAGTTTAAGTATTAATGATTTGCTTTTACGAGAAAAAGTGGAAAGCAAAAAGCAAAAGTGAAAAGCAAAATGCGAAAAGTAAAAGTTTTATTTTTCTGGGTCAGAAGCAAAATTGAAAAGTGAAAGCGTTATTGAATCACATTCCACCTCTGAATACATTATATTGCAAGGTGCGATACTAGAAATATGGTGCATTCGTTTTCAAGTCTGAAAATATTAGTGGAACTCCATCTCACGCACATTTTCTTCACATCCCCCATTCACTTCACATCGAGGTTACATTTGTCGGTGATAACAATAGCTCTGTTTGATAAGACTACACCAACTTACATCAACCTGGAGGGCGATTCCACAATTAATGTAGAAATTTTATGTGACTTTGCGCCAAGTTTTATTTGAATATTTGTGGAATATCCCTATCTGTATCGGTTGGTATAAGTTAGTGTAATCCTATCAAATAGAGCTAATTACGTTTTGCTTGCAGAATGCCAGGATAAACATTACGGATGATCGTATATTATAAAAAACTATTTTTGATGGTTTACCTTTCAACCTCCTCCTTCACCAGCCATTTGAGACCGAATTCCCAATGGTCGACTAATATGCAGCGTTTTTCATCAGTACTCGACAAAATGACTAAAGTCAATAAACCTTCGTGCTAACAAACAAGCCATGCAGCTGTCTCAGCCATATCGTAACAACGTAAAAGTTTGATTTTTTTGACCAACACCAACCGACCCGCCAAAAACGTCATTGTCATGGCGAGACAGTAGGCCTTATGCGGTATACTGTACGTTGCTTATGCAAACTATAAATTTATGGCGGCGCAAATATCTTCACGCCTACAAAGGGTGGACGATGAATTGCAAACGTCGCGAAGTTTCGAAATTAATTGCGAACCAGAAAGACCGAAATTAACTTTCACGCGAAGTTGTTGGCGAACGAAACGTTTTATATAAGTACTTAATGGTCATCGAGGCCATTTTAAACGAATACACGGCATGGCTCTGGCCTTTTATCTGCATTCGAAATGGCCGCCGACTTCGCCTAAATAGTTTTCTCATTGCCATGTTGTTGTTGTTTTTTTTTTGTTTTTTTGTTTTTTGAGTGACAGTCAGGATTATAAATACGAGAACCTAAAACGTGAAATTCCGCTTATACATTAATACGTATAAATTAATTTTGTAAGTCTCTTTAGGGGTTGTTTATATCGTCATTTCTCCATTCTGTAAAAGTTTTCTGTCTCCGACTTCGGTTGGATACTAATTCGTTTTTTGTGCTGGAAATAAGTCGATATTATATTAAACACTACGGTAGGGTGTACGTCACTTATTTTACCTACCTACTTATTTTTATCGTTCCAAACCGCCCTCAAACGAGGTGCCATGAACGACATTCTGAGTGTAACAAAATAAAACAAATAGGGGCGAAGAATAAGGAGAAGACAAAAATAATAGAATTGGCTTGTTTCTGGGTGTTTTTTGATGCAGTAGTAACGCGCAACAAATTGGGTTTATGGGAGCAATCAAAAACGGATTTAAATCTAAATTTGACGTCAAGCTGTTCTGAGAGAATAATAGGTAACTAATTTATAAATCCTTTGGAAATGGAAAATAGAACTTCACATGGCGGTGAGGGTGTAGATGCGGTGAAATTGTGACGTTTGAAAATCAGTCGACTGTAGCTCATCAACGTTAAACGGGTGAAAAAGAGAAATGGTAAATCATTTGTGATCCAGGAAGTCGTTAGAAAGCTGTGAGGTGAAAGTTCATTGAAATTTCGGTAAGTGGTCGACGAAATCTGTATGTAATACGAAATTAAAGTTGGATAAAAGTATACAGGCCCGCAACCAGACCGTTATATTGGGAGAGAAAAACGTCATTATAGAGAGGGGAAACGTTTTTAAGCTAAAATAAAAAAATTAAAAATACGTGTAGCACAGGGGTAGGTATTATTAGGCTGGGAAATTCTCCCCGGTGGTGCTGAAATGCGATAAGGGGACGATTTTCACTTCACGAGTCTGTCGACACTCTATAAATAAAATTATTGCTGAACTGAACTCAGGCCTATAATTGATATATTATATAGTATAGATACATTACTTTGCATGTGTTTACTTTGTAAAATAGGACTGATAATTGAAAGAAAAATAGGTGCCATGATTTAGAGAAAAATGTTGCACCCGACAAAAAAAAAAAAAGTAAAGACTATGTGTAACGGATGTGTTCGTCATAATACAATATTGACATACATATTTGTCGACACAAAAAAATATATTTTTCTTTGAACATTTGTCCATTTAATGTACAGTTAACTGGCAAAAGTACTATTACTTCCTGTCAGCACTAACAATACGTTTTTTAACAGGATATTGATGACTTCAGTGTACAGGCACCTCGAATATTCTCGAATTAATAAATTTCTCTAATCAGTAAATCCCTACTTTGTACACAATACTATGTAAAAACATATACCCTGACAGAATATATAAACTCTTGTTTCGATTAGAATAATAGTACTGTGAATTTCCTACTAGTTCAGTCTTGTACTGTAACTATTCATGTTCTCAGTCTTAGAACTGATATCACTCAAATGTAATTAAATATTGTGTTTATGTATATTATTCTAATAGAGTGTAACAGTTAAGGTCCACAATAGATGTTAATAATAAAATTTGTAAATAAAATAATTCTCGAGTATAATAATTGTGGTATACGACCCTGGTTGGCTCAATCCAGCCCAATACAAAACCTAACATAATTTCCCCATAATTAAAAAACACACTCAATTGAGTGTTCCGAGAGCATCTCCACCAACAGAATTCTGTGAAGATGCGAGTTAAGGGTCCCAAGACCTGCTCAGCTAGCCAGGTGATCGTTTGAACCGCTTTATACCATGCAACAGGAAAAAAAGTGAATTGAAAAAAAAATTTACCTCATTGCTGAGTATTCCGAGAAGGCATCTTTTTTGAAAAGAGCAGCCTGAGTTTACCTCAAATGATTGCCTTGAGCGGGCTCGATGCCCGCGAATATAAAATTAAACCATTATAAAAAAATAAAAATGTATTAAAAATTTAAGTCTATGAAAAAATACAGACGAAAATAATTCGACCAGTAATGGTCGGCGACAAAACGAAGGATGAATCGTGTACAGAATTTATAATATTACAGAAAAAAAAAATTTAGAAGAGAAATACAGGGGAATTTCCAACAACCTCAGTTGTATTATAATATTACCACCACTAAAAGTAAGATGGTGGTAAGAAAAGACCAAAAAGTTGAAGGAGAGGGAAAAGACATTTAGGCTACGTGGCTAGGCTAAGAGTTTAGCCTAGCTGAAGACGCTCACGGCGTTTTAAAGTGCGTGTGTTTAAATTTTGATTTTATTTTAAATTTTATTATTAGGAAAATATAGCAAAAGTTTTTAATTTTGATTTTTTAGGGGATGGTCGCATCCTACATAATATTCAAGTGAATATTGTGATACCTCGAAGGGAGTGTAACCACACCAAAAGAGGTTCATTTTTAGTATTAAATGACTTCTTTTAGCCATTACACTATTATACTTTTTTACATATTTTTTAATCTTCTTTCAATTTTATTGGAACATAATCGAGATTAAGGTAATTGATGGTTGTTATTCTTCTGATTTGCACAGTTTCAACCAAAACTGCAATAATTATCACTAGATGAGCAGTCTTATTTAGTTACCTATTTACTTTTTTCTCATCAGTGAAACCTAATGTGAAAACAGATGTAGCCGGTATTTTCTGAATACCTATAAAAAATAAATTTGTACTAATGGCAAAAAACAGATCGGTGCCACCATTTTATCACCCCTCGAGGAACACTCATATTCATTGAATTGGGACTTTTAGGTGGTTGCTAAGAATGGTGAAGCCAACGTATATACCAAAATTCTTCCTTTTATAAATTATTTTCTTTTTAAGCCATTTTTTTATACAAGTTTGCTTGAACTATTCCCTAATTATGAATAAAGGATGAAAGTGAGGAAAAAATTAATTTTTTAATTTGAGTGGCAAAAGTGAGCTCCATGGGCGTCACTGCCATCTTGACTCCCCTGCCCCTGGTTACAGCCTATAATTTTATTATAATTGTTTATTTGTTCCTCCAAAGTCATCTTGTAATATATAAAGACCCATTGGCATTATTTTTCACTAATGTTCACCCATTGTACCAAACAAAATATTTCGAAATTCATACCACATATGAAGAATATATCCTACAGGTGGTTTATGGACCACAAAAAGTAAAATCCTTTCAGCCAAACCTCTGAAATTAAGATTTAAAGTTGTCTTGCATAAGTGTCTGTGTGTGAGTGCTATTGAAAATTTCTTATCAAATGAATAACCCAAAAAGAGGCAAAGTTATACATCCTCTGACTGGTGACTGTTTATGTTAATGTCAGCAGATTAATCCCAGACATTCATTTTTATTTTTTTATTTGTATTAAAACGAATAAGATTAAAAAAACTCTAACGCAGGAGCAGCTCCGTAAGAAAAGATAGGTTTTCAAAAAATGTAGTAGTCGTTGAAAAGTTATTAATAGATCGTAATAAATATTTGTTCCTGTTGCTCCTAAATTAGGCAATTTAAAGACCACTGGTGAAATGTATTGCAAAACAGAAATACTTGAAGTTTGTCGTCATTACTCAACAAATAATGAATTCTACATGTGAGATTGTGTCGAATGTTACGGATGCTCTTGATAGTTCTCCACAATTAATGATCAATTTAGTTCGAATTGGATGGGTAATTTAACTTCATTTACAAGTGCATGAACTTTACAAACAAAATACTTCGACGATTTAAATAGGTACCTATCATAGCTGCGGTTAATTATACTTCAATAAAATATTAAAATATTTTTCATTAAAACATATGACAACTACTCAACTCTTCTAACATTGTCGTTTCTAGGACAACTCCTCATGGTTGGACATCGTTTATGATAGGTAAAACACTGAGTGCCATTAAAAAATTTTGGATAACGCTTGATTAAAATTAGGTTTTCAGTTCGTTATGTTGATTTCAGATAAATCTTAAACAAATTTAATGGTAGGCTACAGGCAATTCAGGGTGAGGGTGGTCCGCCCAGGCCCACTCGCTATTACGCCAATCCCTTATTCTAATTGAGAATCTTATCCGATCCTTTTTAACTTTTCTGCTACATGATGAAACATGGGGAGTTCTAGTGCTCGCTGATATCACGAGGCTACACTATTTGTTAAAGTTAATATTTATCAGGATACATTTAATGGATACATTTAAGTAGTTGAAACCCAATTAATAAACAGTCAGCCCTGAAGCACAAACCAAGAACTGCATTATAAGTTCAGACATTCGACACTTAACTAAAGCAGCGTACATATACGTAAGAGAAGTGTTGCAAAACTTAAAAGTTGGAATAAAGAAGGAAAATCATAGACACGTAGCCTATTTATAATGTACACAGAAATTGTGTAAAAGCAAAAATTAAATACAGTTAATATAAAATAATTTTTGACCAATTAACTACCAATTTCAACCCTATTATGTAGGTACCTACCCTAATGAAAAATGAACGTGAATATTTTCCAACTAAATACATTAGTTTAATAATGAATGTCCTTGGACAGAACAAAGATTGTATTATTCAAAGATGGTAGCGAAGTGATAACAGCGTAAAGTTAACCTGTACCCGTAAAGAAACCAACATAAGTGAATTTTCAGTCATAACAAATCAGACACTTTTAACCCAATAATTAGAAGCCCATCCAAACTTGAAACGCACTTTGTGCCAAGTGCACACTGCACTTTTCTCCTTATTGTGAAAATTGCATTCAGATTCTTTGATGAAGGCTTATATTATTTTTTGGTGATTTCTCCAGTAATTCAGCCAAGAGGTGTAAGCTTGAAAATATGTTTCAAATCAACTGGCAATGTAGGATTGTCAGCTAGAGAATTCGAACCAGTATCCCACATATTTGCCAGCTAAAAGTGGTGAACTTGACCGCCCGGCCATTCCACAACCAATTATAGCTGTCAAATATATTTTGTTTGCAGACAAGTGTGGCAGATCCCCACACACTCCCCTCTGGAGAGATTCAACATGAATGGAATGATATAAATTGTTAGGTGCTGTGGGAGGTTAGACCTGAACAGAATGCTGCCTACACCATACACACAGACTTACTCCATCTACGTGGGCCTAGTTTCCCAAATATAGGGTGATATCTATAAGCGACTTAAAGAGGGAAGGAGAGTGATGAGTTCCACTGTGCACAACCAGGATGTGTGTATATCCAGGACACGTTAAGAATCATCACATGTAGAACAGCTGGCTCAAGGATTCAAATCAGCATCCTACATATCTACTAGCCAACAATGGTGAACTTGACTGTACGACTATTCCACCAACGGCTGTTGCTGGCTAATATATTTTGTGTATGGACAAAATACAGCTGGTACACTCATGCAACTTTACCTGCGTGTGTATAACACAGAGTTTGTCTGATGGGGTAGTACAAGCTACTACCTTCAGAAATGTTGTGACTTATTGGGAATAGTACTTGAGCCTCTACATTTGTCTATTAAATAAAAAACTAAATGTTACTATCCAAACATATTGCCACCAATGATAATGTTTGTGGTCCCTACAGACTTTTCCCTATAATCCTTCCTAAAGTGATATAGTAGGCATGGGGATTGAGATACCGAAAAAAAATTTTTTTGCGCTGAAAACAAAAATTAAAGGTGACACTAAAATTGTTAAGTGGAAACAAAATTGGAAACAACTATGTAATGGTTATTTATCATAACAGAATATTTAAAACACAGTATTTAATAAAAGAGTGTACTAAACAGTAAATTATAAGACATAAAAGAACATAAAAGTAATAAGCAATAATGAAACATCTAGAGTTCAGAATCAGAATAATAATTGAGTTAGAATTAGAATTAAAATGAATTTTAGATTTACAAAACATGAGATTATATACTAGTTGAATTATTAACCTAAAGGGAAGGTTCTTGCAATTTTATAAAGTGTTGTAGAAGGGTTTCAATCTTATTGGTTAACAGAAATGTTTGTATATGAAATATGACCAATGATCTTATGAGAATATGACATAAAGTAGAGGTTGACAAATAATTCGGTAGGATTTAAGATATATATTTAAGATTTCAAAAATGTTGTAAACAAGAAATGAGATTCATAGAACTGTGTAAACAAAGTAACTGCTTATATGGAAAGATGATGTCATCAGACAAGTCAAGACTTGTATGAATGATGATTGTTAATGAATGGAATAAGAATGTAAAATAGATTGAAAGTAATGATGATGATGATAATAAATGTACAAATTAGGAAAGTATTATTTACAATATGAAAATTTCGTTACAAACTAACCATTTACTATGAAGGCCAAACTCCTGTTGATGTTGCTGTCAGCAGCAGCTTCACATCAATTGGAGGGATTTGAGTTGGAGACCCAACTATCACACCGTCACATTCCTCACCTTAAATGGTGGTAATTTGGATTTGGTTCTGTTGGTGTTTTTGATTATGTTGTTAGAAAATACTTGATTGGTAGACTGTTGGTCAACGGATCTTGACCATCCCCCTTCCACACTCCAATATCAACACATTCTTCAGTCGCTGAGAAAAATGGCTTCATAGCTAAAGCTCATGAGAAAAAAAAACAACGAAAATAACTCCTGGCACTTTTAGTGTAAAACAAAATTCACATTTCTTGGCTTTACTAAATAAGAAGTGATGGAACCAGATAGTGCTACATTTACCCTTTGTCAACCAAGTCAATCGATAACACTATTACATCTCTTCAAACATTAATGTAGCTCCAAAAATGACTTGAAACTAAGCGTGAAATTCTTTCACAACACTCAATATCTTCAGCTAGAAGGAGGGAAAACCTAGTGAAACAAAATATTGAGGATGTCTAAGCATAAGACTCCTTATGGTATGTCAGATTTTAAGTCATTTAAGGATTTACAATGTAGAAACTCGATAGAGTACTCGCTACGTTCACAAATCGATTACCTCTGCCTATTGATTTAGCCCACAGAAAAATTCGCAACCAAATTTGAAGAAAGAAATTTCGAATTCGAGTACTTTAGAATGTCCTCTTCCAGTCAATTTGTTTGGAACTACAATCTCGTTTTGAAGGTAAATTGTAGGTGAACAGAAAAAAATCATTTCGGTCTCAAATAATGGAGATATAAAATGAAACTTCAGTTTTTCATTGGTTTGTGACACTCTTTTGCGATCAAAAAAGAAATATTTTTTGTTATTTTTTTCTGCGTTCCCTAAAACATTTTAGTTTTTTGTTTATCTTTCTCATGAAAAAAATAACTTACTATAAGGAATTTATTTTGTTCCACTTGCTTTAGTTACCACAAGTTGCGTCTTGATTCGATAATGATGTTAGTGAAAATCAATGAACGTGTCCTTTTTTCTCATTCTGTGTTTTTTTTTTCTCACTTCTTTATTTCTTTCGACTCATTCTCTGTCTTGTACCCCCAAAAGTACTACGACTTGTCTAAAAATATTCTTCCATAAGCGTCGCTTATACGCCATTTACAGGCGAAGAAGAAAAAGGAATTATTTTCACATCAATTTATGAATGAGAAATTGGAACTTGAACGTTTCACAGATACGAACGTTATTCGTCGATTGTATTTCCATTGAAAGACACTCGCATTGTGCGGAAAAAAAGAAAACATCGAGAAATAGTCCGCATTGTCATGTAAAATGAAAAACTTTTTATGATTATTATTATTTTTCTTTCCGAACTTTTTGAAAACAAGCGACCCGAAACCCGTGAGAAGCATATAAATATGACGTGATACCGTATTTTTTTTATTTTCGCGTGTAATGTAAACTTTGGTCGCATCGCTTCTTTCGCAGTGACAGTTTTTGGTTTGTTGTAGAATACTGAATTTGCATTTTGAAAGAACAGTGGACGCCTATGTGTCATTTTGGTTCCTCAGCTCAATTATTGGCGAACGAATATGAAATGAATGCAGGTAACATAATACGTGTGCACGTGTAACGAGCCGTCTGAGGCAGCAGTTCTCAAAGTAGTACAGCCACAGAACCCTTAATGAAACACTTTTATTCGGAGTAATTAGAAAAACCATACGAAAGTCATGCGCTCTGTAGCGATGTAAGAAGTATCGGTATCAATTGAGCCGTAGGTATGTGAGAAAACTGCGCAAAGGAGAAGGTTGAGCTTTTCACAAAACGTAGTTCCCATACAGAACCAGGTATGATGAACGTTTGGTGCATATTGATGGGGTAGTTTCTGCGAAAAATGTAAAAACCAAAAAATTGCTGAAGAAAAGCAAGTGGTCTGTGTTGCTTGAAGTATCACTTTTCGTATTTGCGGCGCAATAGTTTACGAGCGTCTTTTTTAACCTGCGTTTAGCAACAATTTTGTATTGAAGGCGCGAAATGGGCTGCGATGTCAAGGGGCACTTTTTTTTTTATTTGTATTGCCGGTGACAGGGCATTCTGGAAATCTGGAACTGATTGAAACTAGAGGCAGGATTAAGTAATAATAATTAGGTATCAGTAAAACGATAATTTAATAATTTTTTATAAGTTTACCCCAGCGTCGATAATGTTTTTACCAAGTTTGCTTGCCAACGGGGTATTAAAATTGACCTCGTGGGTGGGTTGGGGATTGGAGTGACGAAAAATTTCCGTTTTACGACAAATGAAAACTAATGACACCATTTTCACATTTTAACTTATTTTGTTATTTTAATGTATAGGCTCAATATGTATATACAGGGTGGTAACTTTTATGTTGCCCCATAGGAAAAATAAATACTATTTAAGTTCTTTTGATATAAAAAGTGGCAAGTATATATTCGAACGGGTGAAATGAACTTTTTCGACCTAAAATTCAACGAGAAATCAAATGGTGTTAATTTGAAGTACATACAAATAAAATTGGCGGAGATAGCGTTGAACATTAATCATGAAGAGTTAGTACATATTTATGGCACAAATAGAATGAAAACTAAACATATAATGAAATTCAGTAGACTATATTTTGTAGGCATTTGCCCATTAAAAAGCCAAATAAAGAATTAAATAAATTACAAAAGGTGCTCAAACTGCTTTCCTTCCACCAGAACGTAGTACCCTAAGCAGTTATAAAACTCCGTCTTCACTGGACTCACGTGTTGAGCATTAGTATCTCTACAAGAAGTAATGGCATTTTATAAAGCACCAATAGTTTCATAGGATCGCCCCGGTCCCACAAGAAAAAAGACACATGAAGTCAGATTGGGTGACCATTCAGACCAAGGTATGACACCATACTGAATTCAATATTAGTTGGACTCTGGGGGCTTGGAGTCCGTTGAAGTATGAGGTAGACGAACAATTAATTTAACACCGGAGAATAATTAAAAGAGAAAGACACAAGTACCGCACTAATAAAAGAATTTACTTGAGAGAGAGATAATCACATGTACGGACACAACTCACGAACTGAACAGATAGATGACGCAACTGAATAGGAACTGGAGAATGACGATACAGTGTTACCAACTAGTGATTGAACAATTAAATAATGTACCGACACTCACTCCTTGTTCAATTACGACGTTGAAAATGTGAAATACATATGCAATGCATATTATATGATATATAAGATATAGTGATTGAACAATGTATAGTGATTAAAAAGTACATAGTGCGATAAGAGAAAAATAGGAGAAAACATTTTTCATGAAAAACTCCTTATAGATCAAAAATACAAAGATTCAAAATCAAATAACAATAAAATTGTTATACAATATAAATTAGTTAAAGAGGAAAACTTTATATTACATAAATAAAAACCTCTTTTGCGGAAAGAATTATATGTATATATATAAAGATATATTTAAAGAAAATTAAGAGGAAAAGGTTTATCCTTTTTATCTGTGAATTTATTGTATATTTATGTAAAAAGGATAAACTAAAAACCTCCACGATTTTATTTATATTTATTAAAAAGTATATCCAGAAGAGTATAGAAAATATCATGAACATTTCATTAAATTGCCTTAAGCCACAATAAGACTCCTTAATGAAATATTGTTCAAGATGTATAAATGTGTATATGTATAGTACTCCATTATATTCTTCCTAAAATTTATCATATTCTCCGTTTGTGTTATAAGTAAAGTTATTGTAGGTTAGTGAGCTCAATAAATGTAAGAAAGAATAGAAAAGTATAATATATAGAACTCACAAAAGACATAATTAGGAACATAAATGCAGACAAACGAAAATAAATACAACATCAAAGGAAAAGACATAATAAAAAAAATCATAATAAATCTTAAGAATAATAATAATCAGGAGTTCTGGATCATTCTAGAGACCTCCGTTTTCGTATTGTTTTTAATCTGAAGCAATATACTAGGTATTACTATCTAAGAAAATATGTGTGAGTATATGTATATATGTGTTTTATTTAATTTGTTAGTTATGATATATGTTATTTATTTCTCCGTTATGGAATGATAGATGCTGTCCTCACAGTTTAATATTAATCTAGTAAATTTTTCAAAACTCCCAATAGGTAGCGGAGAGATTTTTACAAAAACAATTTCACCAAGTTGTTGACTTTCACGTACATAATGATATTGTGTATGCAAGTACTTTAAACCTGGTGCTCCCACCATCTGAGCTCCGTCTATTGCCGATTGACTGTCACAATAAATTTGTGCAGGTAGAAATGAGATACCTAAAATTTTCTCCGTTATTTCGGCTTGATTAGCTAACTCTTTGGCTAATTCACTCATTGCTACATACTCCGCTGCACACGTAGAAGTTGCTACTCTCCGTTGTTTATAACATTTCCACATTATTGTGTCTCCAAATAATTTAATTAAATGTCCTGCTGTAGATGCTCCTGTTTCAGGACAATCACCCCAGGTAGCATCAGAATATCCTATAATATTATCGTGTTTTCCCTTATAAGTTAGACCTAGATTTTCAGTGTATTTTAGGTATTTGAAGATTCTTTTTAACTCCTGTATATTCTCTTCAGTTGGATTACCTTGACACCTACTCATTAGGTTAACAGCTAAAGCTATATCGGGTCTTGTTCCACCAGTTAAATATAACAAGCAACCGACTGCTTCTCTAAATGGATATTTCTCTCCTGTTTTATTTAAATTTTTAGGTTCATGATTATTCTCATTCCTCCTTTTTACTTGTCTAGTTACCATAGGCGTTTTACAAGGTTTACAGTCCTCCATTTTAAATCTCCTTAATAATTTATTAATAAATCGTGTTTGTTTTAACTCTATTTTATTTTGACTCCTGTTTCTATTAATTTCAATACTTAAGTAATCCTGGGGAGTTCCCATATCGGAAAACTTAAATATTTTCCTAAATTTTTCCTTTAATTGTTCAATCGAAATTGAACAATTTCCAGCTATGAGAATATCGTCTACATAAGCTAGAAGGATTATAAATTTATCTCCGTTTTTCCAAGTAAATAAACATGGGTCTTTTACATCACTATTTAAGCCTAACTTTTTCATCTCCACAGTGAAAAGTATATTCCAGCTTTTAGGACTGGTTTTTAACCCATAAATCGATTTATTTAATTTACACACCTTGTTTACTCTTTCAGAAGGATCAATACCTACTCCTTCTGGTATCTCCTTATATATAGGTCCAGTTATTTCTCCGTGTAGAAATGCAGTTTTAACATCCAATTGGCAAATCTCCAAACTGTACTTATTTACTATTGCTAATAAATTACGTACAATCGCCAATGGTGTTACTGGAGCTTATATTTCCAGAAAACTGTATTCTACCTTATCTTTAAATCCTCTTCCCACCAGTCTTGCTTTATATCTCACATCTCCTGTTGGCTCTGGTTTAACCTTAAATAACCACCTCAAATCTATTATATTTGGTTTCTCTCCGTTCTCATCAACTAATGGTCTATCAACTATAGTCCATACATCGTGTTCTTGGAGCGAGTTAATTTTGTCTTGAATGGCTTTTCTCCATTGTAGGCTAGCGGATGAGTTAATTGCCTCCAAATATGTTTTGGGGTCCTCATTCACTTCAGCTATAGCCATATAAACAAACTTGTCTAGAACTTCATCAAGGTTTTCAGCTTTGATCCATTTAGGATCTTCAGTATTAAAGGCTTCAACATTTTGTCTCTTTTCTCCTGTTAATCGCTTTGACTTTCTCCTTTTTACTCCTTTACTTTCCTCCTGTTTATCCTCCATTTCATTCTCCATTTCATTCTTATTATTAAAATCATTAAACCAATTAATATCTCCTTTTTTAATTCTCTCCTGTTGTTTATATTTACTGCTATACACCAGTTTCTCATTAAATCTTACATCTCTCGACTCAATTAAGGATTTAGTTTCTGGACACCATAATAAATAACCAGATCGGGTATATCCAACCATTACAGTACAGATTCCCCGTCCTGAAAATTTAGTCTCTTGTTTTTTTTTGACCTTTGAATATGCCAAACAACCAAATCTCCGTAATTGACTAAAATGACATGGTGCACTTGGTGCAAATTTGGTCAAAGGTATATCATAATTTATAGATTTGTGTGGGGTACGATTGTACATGTAAACTGCTGCTTTAACAGCTAAATCCCACAGTCTCGTTATCATAATCTACATTATCATTAGTAAGATCAGTCACCAGTTCCATATGCCAAAATTGTTTTTTAAATTCTCCAGAAAAATAGGTCACCGTTTGATCACCATTTACCACTCGAATGTTTTGATTATTCAAAACTACAGTAAAACCTAAATCTATCAATTTTTGTACTGAAAACAAATTTTCAGACAAGTGAGGACAACACCTAACATCATTAAACCTAACCTTATTACCAAGTAAAACTCGAGTAAGTAAGTCACCAGTTAACTCACAGGACAACGTCGAGTCTACATGGGCACTAAGCACTTTTTCATTATGGGGTTTTTTATTAACAAGTGGGATAGGACTGGAAATAATGTGTTGAGTTGCCCCACTATCCGACAAAAATGATACTTTATACACAGGTTTACCTGAAGGATTATTCTGAGACGACGTCGAATTATCTGCATCATCCAGATCCAACAGGGTCTCCTCCTCAGAAGTGACCATTAAAGCTAAAGATTGCTCCAAGTTTTGAATGGTCGAATAAGGTGAGGGCTAGGAGGCAAAGGAATATTGAGGCATTCCTCCCAATCAGAGGTCACATACGTATGTTGCGAAATACCAGATGATTGAGGAATGTCAAATTGAACATCCACTTCAATATTATCTAAAGTCGAGTCATTTTTCACCTGTTCAACCTTAAAATTGTTAACTTCGACCAACGCATATTTAGCCGCCGTTTGATCATCAGTAATTTTAGTGTCCTTCACCTTTTTATCCACCATTTTACTTTTACCACCCCTTCCACGCCTGTTTGAGGGTGTTCCTCTAAAAGGTTTAGCTACTCCTCCAGTCGGTAGCTTAGGTTGTGGATTAACAAATTCGCCTCTAGGAGGTGCTACACCATGATACGAGCTACGCCCTCGATAAGACATGTACCTATTTGGTCTACAACTATTATAAAATGTGCGCCTGTACCTATCATTTTGTGAGACTATCTAATTTAGGACAAGAAGTGGCACTGTGCGTTGATGTAACAATTCCACAGTTGAAGCACATTCGGCCTTCAACTGTTGGGTTAGAGCAAGTGTTGCTCAAATGACCATAACCCTGGCAATTGAAACATCTAGCACCTGGAATGATTCTACTGTTGTTTATAACACCAGTTCACGGATGTGATCGTCTAGTAAAAACGACATTGCCTCTCGTTGGTCCTGCCAAGCCCCTATTCGAACCTTCGTTTCGCTGTTCCATTTGTCTATTCACCTCGGCCTGTAGGATTAAACATTTAAGTTCTTCAATGGATAGGCCTACATTATTAGTTCGTTTGGAAATAAAATTTATTGTTTCTATCATATTTGAACTTTTAGCCACCGCCATATAAAAATAACTCCGTTTTTCTTTCTCCGTCAATTCATCATTATCCTCATTATTTTCATAAGACTTAATTAATTTGTTAAAATGTTGGAAAAACTGATAAGGCTTTTCCGAAGAAGGATTATATTTTAAAAGAGCTAATTCTTTGCGAAGTGCCTCTGACGCCCTATGCATCTCACATCGCTTAAACTCTTTTAAAACTTTTAAAATTTCTATCAGATACTTAACGTTGACAATTAATTTATGATAGTTGTCATCGATATGATTTATGATTATATCCCTAATTAAATTTAACCTAATTTCTTTCTCCTGTTCAATATATCTATTTTTACCACCTGTTCTATTTTCTATTAAATTAAATAAATCCTTGGAAATCAGTTCTGATTTCAGGTAATCAAACCATAAATCATATAGAATATTTCGAGTAAGTTTATATTCCCTTTTTGTATTGTCCTTATTATATAACATCTCCGTTTTCTTTTCACTTTCACCACTCGATTTACCCTTAAGAGCATCAATTAAGATTTTCAAAAGAGTCCTACAACTATCATCCTCCTGTTCATTTTTATCATTATTATTTTTATTAGCTCCGTTTTCATTATTATTATTAGAAATGTTAATATTAGTATCATTATTCTCGCCGTTTATTAATTCACCTAAATTATTATTATTAATATTAATATTTTCGCCGGGATTAGTTAAATTGGGGGCAGGATAACTCACCGACTCAGTAATTTCCGCCAACGTATTCTCTAAAAACACTATCCTATCTTGCATTTCCTGAATTAAAACAGGATTCCTCAACCTAGCTTCCCTCGCCTGTTCCTGTCTCATGGATTGCTGAAACGCCTTTGCAAGTTCCATGGCAATACTCCTAACATTCGCCTCTTTTGAGGTAGAATGAATGTCTTCCTCATTCGTAGGTTTGGCAGCCAGCACCTGTTGGGTTGCCTTGCTCACCATTTGCTTTGAAATTTTAGGGATTTTATATTGGGAAGTAGGTATTGGTTTTGCGATAGGTTTATGAATAGAGCTTTTGGGTACTGTGGTCTTGGCCTTAACAGACTGATCAAGCTTCTTCCGAATAGTCTCCCTTTTATTTGCAGCGGAAGCTTTTGGTCTACGCACTGGTGCCTCTTTCAATTGCGCCTTTGTTTTAACTAGAAGGAATAATTATACATGATACCGCATTAATTAATGTAACGTCACATTATTACTCCCTCCATTCAGTAAGTTATTTGTGAAAAATTTATATATATATATTGCGACCTCGAAAGAATTGTAAGATCTCACCCGTGGTTCCTTTATTTTTATTTTCTAAAAGACTTTTTCAGTTTCTAAGTCCACCTCTACATCAACCTCCATATCCTCACTTATCGAAATATTTTCGATATCATTTTCAGAGATGTAGGGTTCGTCACGATCAGATTTGCTATTATTATTATTTTTGTGAACATTACAGTTGCTTGAATTTTGACCGCCGCTTCGATTGTGGCTTTGCATGCCCGATTTTTCCCCGGATTTAGTTTTAGGCTTTCTACCATTTGCCATTTTACTAGGTAAAATATACAAATGTTTAAGCTCATTGTAACAAAATATTTGATAAAGGAGAGGAAAATATATGGAAAATAAATATATATATAATATTGTGATAAGGTTTGGTTCTAGGTAAATAACAAATCTGGTAGGCTCTAGTCGGGTGAATCAACGCCAGGTCAATAATTAACAGAAAAAGGAGCACAACTCATGCTTCTGAACTGTGGGTCACAAACTTCGCCACTCACAGCCCAAAACACCACCTTCTTTAGATACATGGAACACACATGTACCCACCAAAGGCAGTTAGTTGACTGTACTTCCATCTGCGAATGCAACGTCCGTCCATACAGCCAACCCACAACCAAAGATCGTGTTGATCGAGTACTATAAAAAGACTTTCCTTCTAGTATATATTTACATTCACCAAAAAAATATTCAATATCCTTCACACTACTCCGTTTATATGAGCCGTAATGGTATTTGAGTACTCGATCCGTACCATTACATAAATATAAAAATAAATAAATAAATAAATAAATAAATATATTATATTCTCCGTTTCGCCGTTTCGCCTTTTATCAATTTTCTCGGGGAGACCAAATTACACATCACCATTTTTCTCCGTCATAAAAGAGCAACCAATTAAATCAGATAAATCGGAACCAATAATTTCGATAACGACGGTCTTTTAACTATCGATATTTTATTTATACTCGAGTTTTAGAAAAATCATATATATGGCTTCCTATTAAGGCACATAAAAAATATTATTACGCCCCTTTAAAAAAAATATTATTAAATTATTCATATATATATATATACATATATTTAATTATACACGAATATTCGTAAGATTATTCTCCGTTCACTCCATTATTATTTATATTATCCTTTTTCACCAGTCTTTTTATTTATTCCTTTTTCTTAAATCCTTTTTTTTTTAATTTCCTCTTATATAATTATACGTATTGATATCGAAGCGGAAGTCGTTATCGAAACTATTTGCTCAAATAATAATTAATAAAACTGAACCAAACCTTAAAAACATCATTGTCTATCATGACAAAATTCCAATGAAAGTAAGAAAAACTATTTACTGACTCACCAATCTGCTTGATATTACCTAAATCCGATATAAATTCTTCTAAAATTGACAACGAAATATATGTCCGACAAGAAAAATGCGAAAAAGAATGCGAAACAATTAATAAAATACACCAAACAAGTATGAAAGAGCAGAAAAGGTGAGAACAAAATTCGAAATAAAAGAGAAAAATAAGAAAAAGTTTGAAGGTTTTTGCACTAAAGCTCATTAACACTAATAAAATATGTACTAATGCCGACTGAACAAAATACGATGTTTGCCAAACTAAGAACTGACAGTGAATGACTAAATGCGTAATAATATGAGCCTTGAAGTGAGCAATCTCAAATATAGCAATATATGTGTTATCAATTATCTCTGAATAAAAGATCACCAATAAAAATCATTGAGAAAATAGTTCAATCACAATCCTAGCTTCTGATTGGCTATCTCCATTTCTTTTGTTTAATTTTTACTCCGTTTCCCATAATTACTAATACGCCATTTAATATATATATATTTATTCATCAAGGGGCAATAAAAAATTCCTACATTATTACGTTCATGCATTTTGCCTATATCCAACAATGAACGGAACTAACTTATTCATTTACACGCAATATACGTTTCACCAGATAAACTCCTTTATATATTTGTGTGTGTTTGTGTACGTATAATTCCCCATTCTCCTATCTATACTATTCGCCTTGTCACCGTCTACTATTACGTTTCTGTCTTCTCCGTCGACTGGCTCACAAATACTAACACAACTAAAATAAAATACACATATGTTTCACCATCCACCGACTATTCGTTTTGCACCATTACAATAATAGGTTTCTCCGTCTTTTATAATTGTGTGTGCGTGTATACTGACAACAACCAGTATCACGCCGCACAATTATATATAAATGTCTTTTTATTCTCCTCTTTCAACCTTCTTTCTTCTCCATTTGGCTGCTTTTAATAGAGTGAGACAACAATAATCGCCATTTTAGCAGAAGGGTTTTTACACCAGTTTACCGCCAATTCTCCACTCACCTCTTCTAATAAATACATATATGTAATCTCACCCTTTAACCATTGTTATACACCTGGTTTTTTTTTATTCTCCAAATTAAAAAGATCGCCATTACATCTTCATTTTCCCCGTTTCAAACAAAGACTGACGACTTAAATAAATAAAATGACTAGACTTTACACCATCTCCGTTCATCTCCATTCACCTAGAAATTTCTCCATTTATATATCAAATAAAAAAGATCGATCAATTATAGTGTACACTTTTGATTTACGCATGTTATTTCGTCACCTGTCATTTAACAAAATTTACGCCACATATCACCAATTAAAAATTACGCACCACACAATTAAAAATTACGCATCATACAATCAAAATTTCACGCCACACAATGAATCACTTACATGCCAGACAATAAAATTACACACCACACCATAGAAATATTACGCGCCTCATACCTTGCTGTCAACAGCCTTTTGTCACACCACTTACTTTACCATCACATCACCATTTAATTATCACGCCAATTACGAACACCATTACAAATACCATTAATAAATAAATAAATTTCACATACCCATCTTCTTTTTTGCGCCTACACCATACTTACCGAATTTGAGTACCATCACGTTTTTACCTCTGGAACTGTTGTCTTCATTTTTCGCAAGGTACCCGGCGCCTCCATCATGTTGGACTCTGGGGGCTTGGAGTCCGTTGAAGTATGAGGTAGACGAACAATTAATTTAACCCTGGAGAATAATTAAAAGAGAAAAACACAAGTACCGCACTAATAAAAGAATTTAATTGAGAGAGAGATAATCACATGTACAGACACAACTCACAAACTGAACAGATAGACGACGCAACTGAATAGGAACTGGAGAATGACAATACAGTGTTACCAACTAGTGATTGAACAATTAAATAATGTACCGACAATATTCAACTCTCTCTCCGCCCATTTCATTTGTATCGACTACAAACCAACACTATACGATTTATCATTTAAATTTAGGTCAGAAAAATTTATTTTAAATCTTCGAGTAGGCTGTCAGCTCGGGGATTCAAACTGGCAACCCACAGGTTGGAAAAACAGACAACGCACTGTATTGCTACAATGCCGATGATATATAGCCACATCTCCACAACCACTTCCCCAATGCTGCAACGCAAGCACAACATTAATGGGTGGAGCTAGACTCCTGTGTATGAACACAGACTTAGGACATCATGGCTCAATACCACTCTAAGTATGGGGATGTGGAGGCTGTTATGGCTTCAAATTACGTCGGTAGTCACCAATTCTGTGAGCTGTCGGCTCAGGAATTTAAACTGGCAACCCACAGGTTGGAAAAACAGACGCACTATGTGTCTACGATGCCAATAATATATAGCCGTGTCAAATTGAAATTTTATGCATTTTTCCTATGGGGCAACATTAAAGTTAACACTCTGTATATTTACGAATGTACTTATCGCCTAAATTTTTGGTTCACAGTTTTACAAAAACTACAGAAGTGATAGGATTGAAATTTTAATGAAAGTAAATCCTTTTATTGGACCAAGTTTGATAGAAGTTTTATTCATATTTGTCCAATAATTTCCTAGGTAAAAGTTAAATAAAAATAAAATATTGCAGGAGAAAAGCAAATACACTGTTTCTTTTTTAAAGCATTTCTTGCTTATTGACGAAACTCAAGTTTACAAGCGTCTTTTTTGTATTGAATTAATTTAGATGTTTTTTTGGAGGTTTTTAATTTTTTTTTAATATTGTTGATGAAAATTGGCAAACTGGGTTTTACTAGGGAAGTGTGACTGAGTAGAGTTTTTTGAAAGTAGTTTGGAATATTAATTTTTTGAAGAAGTTTTATTTAACCTACATTAAGATTTTTATGATTTGAAGATATGGAATGATAAATTGAGTATTGTAGTCGAGTGATATTGGGCGAGAGTTGTCTTATTTTAAGTTTAATGAGAGAAAATCTGATTTCATTTTTTTGTTCCTTACAAACGCAAACGAGGAAAAATTTGTTAAAGAGAGACAAATATTTATTCGTGTATTTTTCATCCTGCTTCATCGCGTAAAAAATTAAAATTTACAAGGTAAGTATTTGTGGGGACAATACTCGTATGAGGTAATAGGGGCTCGCACCCCTCGATGAAAGTCGCCGCCCAAAGGCTGGCAATAATCATCTTTATGACGTTAAACGAATTTACACTGGTGCATTTGTATGTTCGTACCTGTACGTACGTACAGGTAAGATACATTGCACGGGCTGAAATCAATTACCTGATAACGATCTCGGTGATGTCACGGCCTGTTACCAAACGCGCTGCGTCGTTTCTTTTCACCTCGACCGAGGCAAGAAACGACGTAACGCATGACATAATTACATACATGTACGTGTGCATGTGTGTCAGTGTGCGTGTGCCAAATTCTGTATATAAACTCTCAGAACTGGCTCAAAAATCGCCAGTGTTCGCCGAGGATTTGGCTCTCCCATACTTAACATGAAGTGGCAGAACACGCAAAATACTGTTGAAGACCTTCTAGTGCAAATATCTCTCACGACAAGGTATTCCACAGTATTATTGTCCCTTTTTTTATCTATTTGTAATCTGCATACCTGATTGCTAGATTATACTACTGAAATTCATGCTAAGATTTCGTTAAGAAATTTTTTCTTCGTTCAAACGCTATCATCGTCATTTCGAATTATTCATTGGACGACTTTATTTTGTATTTTCCTTTTAGTAAGTATTTCTTTCTAACCTATAGGTTAAAAACTTATTCAACCATCACTTCCTCCCTCAGTTAATTTTTTTCTATTTGGTGTTTTTTACTTTTCTAGATGATTTGTATTCACTTAATCATCCTATATTTCCAGGAATTTGTAAAAAAAAAAAAAAAAAAAAAAAAAAAAAAAACTAACCCCTAAAATAACTACGTACCTACTTACATAAATTTTGACAAAGTTTATTTAGCTATAATACTTATTTTAGTGTTTATTTTAGTCGATTAGTTAATCGTGTATTGATTATTTATGAATGAGACGAATAAAATTTACGAACGTCGTCGTCTAGGTAATTAAAATGATAGGTATGCAATAAGTTTATTTTTGTTCTTCATTTCGTCTCGTCAACTCAGTTTTATGCTATCAATTACCTAATTTAATAAGTTTCGTATTTGAAATAAGTACGAGCATTATTAAATAGTAAAGCTTTAAAAAGCAGCTGAAATCAGTTTTTTAATTAAGGAAATATCTCGTTTGGATAAGTTTTTCCGACTGTTTTCCAACGTTTTTCATTTTTCTTTTTTAGCTCGCAGGGTTGTTGCCATTAATGCGGAGGTACACTGGAAAATTTCAATAAATATTCTTAAAACTTTGTTTGCGCTCTAGTTTGTGAAACCGTGGCCCAAAAGTTGAATATGCAAAATGGTCGGGTGTGCAGCAGTGAAAATAATTTTACATTGCTTAATGGTGCGAAAAAATTTGATAAAATGTGAAAGAGCTGTAGGCTACGGCTAAATTCGTTATATTACATACGTACGTCATATAACTCTACTCCAGATAGTCTACGAGTTATCCGAAAGTGGAAATGAATTACAAAGGATTTCTGAAATACCTATTAAATTGTGGAGGGCTCAGTTGAGGCTAGAAGAAGTGGTTCTGGGAGCAGGTGGTGAGTACGTGATGCACGAATACAAATCGAAGATCAGTCAGAATAAGGATTCAGAGGAAGCTAAAATAATTGATGTGAAGTGCGACTACATTGTAAGGTAGACTTCTAAGAATCCGGAGTTTCCTTATCGTTTCCATGTAAGAACAAATCATTTTCACTCAACAGTGATTCTGACCAATGAAGCCGGCTAATAATGGATCTGAACCTACACAAACATCTGTAAGTTTGTCCCTTACTGATATTGGTATAACTTGACGAGTACTGAACCGATGTCTGAAGCTTAGTCGAATACTATAATTTGGTAGAGTTCGTCTTTTATACATGTAAATTCTACCTCCAGCACTTGTTAAAGGACCATAACTTGCCGAAAAGTCTACGGTTGTAACCTCACCGTAGATTTAGGTATATTTCATGCTTCCATTTTAATAATTATTGTGCACCCTTTTCTTGTATAATTATCTTGGCTACAGAAAACTGTAAGTATTCGATGCAAAAATTTTCTGCATTGTTGATGCCAGAATTAACCACTCATATGAAACCTATGATTGTTATTCTTTAGTGCGACTTGTCAAATTCTTATTCACTGCCAAACAACGAAGAAAACTTGAAAATGTGAACAAACTCGTGGGCAGTTAACTCGCTTTTTCGAGATATACGTTAACGAATACCTGACTTCGAGTTCAGAATCCTGGACATTTCCTAACGTAACAAAAATTGTGACTATCCACACATATTAATGCTGTTCAACACTCTTCATTTGATATAATATGATTTTAATACTCTTATATTAATTACAGCACTTTAATAAAGGTATACGTAAATGTCAGAGTTGAAAGTGATTCGAGTGTTGAAGAGAGAGAAAGAGAGAAAGGTCATATTTTGGGAATATGATATAGGTATATATACTTAGTTCGCCGAATATGAAATGGTCAGTTATTATAAGAAAATATTGACAACATAGTCGAACAAGTTTTCGACAAGAATTTCTATATTCTGGAACAAAGAAAAATGTATTATTTACTTACTGAAACAGAATTACGAATGATGAGATTTTACTACCAAGGTAGGCGTGAGAAAGTGCTGACAATAGAGAATACGTGAAAATATGATTTTACAATACCTTAACCAGCTTGTTATATTGAACTGATCAAATAAGATTCCAGTGGTGGCTGATTTTAAACGTATTTTTCATTTTAGGTCAGATTCCGGTCCTCTGTGGTGTATATGGGGTGGGATGGGGAAGATCTTCGGATTTTTGTTGTCCGAGACAAGGGGAGATGCCAGCCAGGGTAGTGCCTTCATTTGTCCCCTACTGGTTGTGGATATGTGATTTTAGGAAAAAGGGTCAATGTTTGTGAGTTTTAGGGAATACTATGACATCAGTGATATCATCTTGATACGCAGTTCTGTTCCTTGGTATTGGAAACAACAAGTATCACTTTTTGGCAGTTTTGTGTTAGTAGCGTCAGAAAGTTGCTGAATGTGTCTTCTGTATGATATAAGAACAACCACTCAAACCTTGAAATATAGTACCAATTTTAAATACGAATGCAATATTGTACAAACACTTTGGTTGTTTCAGTTTTTTAAATTAGAAAAATAACATTAATTATCAAATTTTCACAAATCTATGATTTTTTTCCTCACTCGCTACTTCTAGTAACAACATCAAATATTAAATTTTTACAAATTTAAAGATCAAATCAGAATAACGAATGTCAACAGTTCTGCTTTTTATTAATAAAAATGACTAAATAACCAAAAAATAATGAAACACCTAAGTACTATGGCTATGACAATCACATATCAATAGATGAAGTAATAAAATTGGAAGCAAATATTTAATTGAGTTTTTCTCAAAAATTAAATTTATGACATTGGTTGTTCTAATTCTAAGGCACCGAATTTATCACAACATACTTTAGGCCCCTCAAACTAAACAAATGAGTCATTTTAAAATAGGTAGTTTCCATTTGTAAAAACAGTACTTATTTATCACACGAACAAAAAGTATGTGTTTATACACCTGTTTTCAAGTGGAAAAACAACATTTTTCAGGCTACCTTATGAAGGACCTACATAGTATATTTTACCTCCCTAGAGAGAAAAATTACAAATTATTATTCACTGCTCATCACGTGCATATCACCATATGAGCAAGTTTTAATGAAATCATGACTAGTGCATGAATGAAAATGATTCAACATTGATAAAAACAAAGACAAGAATGCCATTTCTATTCAAAAATTCAACATTTTAGTAGGTGTGGGGTCTTATAACTCGTATGAGGTAATAGGGGCTCGCATAATTTGACAGCAGTTGTCACCAAAAGGCTGGCTAATATTTGTCTCTATGATGTTATACAAATTGCACGAGAATACGTTCAAATGTGATTACTTTCAATTACTTGTAATTAATGTATGAAAAACCAAACTGTGACTAATCAAGCGATTACAGTGATATTACGATTTGGCACCCAAACCTGTATGTCATTTCTTGTTGAGACAAGAAATGACGAACAACCCTTATACACAGATGTACATATTTATTACATATGTGTGTATGTGTGCTTGTAAATAAGCCCCTGTATAAACCGTTAAAACTGGCCTTAAAATCACCAGTGTTCACCCAGGTTTTGGCTTACCCATATGTATGTGCATATGAAGTGGCAGAACATGCAAATAATCTGTTGATTACCTTCTTGTGTGAATATTCTTTTACAATAAGGTATTCCACAGTAGGGTAATAAAGTATCGTACACAATTTGGTTAGAGTCAATAACTAACATCACTTGCGGTTACCACACTTGTCAACTGTTTTTGCTTACAAAATTCGCCTCGTTAATAATAAATTTCTCACTTGCCTCCCTAAACATTGTAATATACTTAGAAAAAAGGAGGATAAGTTGATGAACTTCAGATTTGAAATCTCAGTGAGCTTGTTATAATCACTCTATTCCAATTAACTTTTAATCAAACAATATAAAATTCGTCATTTTAGACTCCATGAGTCTGAGATGACGAACATGGTATAAATTATAGTATTATACCTGAGTAAACCTAATATATTGTTGAATTAGTTAATAAAAACAATTTTATAGGGAATTTTAGCTTCCAAAAATAATCATTTTAAATGTGAAAACAAGGCTGATAAATTTGTCATCTTACCCACGCCATCTTACCCTCCTACCTCATATTTTTCTTTTGATTTTATCAAATTGTTTTGGTAATGTTTAAAGCTAAAAAACAACCTACATGTGATGCACCATAGTAATAGGAACCAAACAATACTTACTCGAAGTTATTTTTGCACATACAAAATGAATAGGTGCTTATTTTCTGGATGAAAATTTCACTAAGGCAAACTGCAAAAATCTGTTTTCTTATGATAAGAAGAAAGATAATGTGGTTAGATATTCACTAAACTTTGCATATGTTAGATGGAACTGTGATACGTTTTAGATAATTATTCAGTAGTGCTACCTACGACCATTCTCATGCAAATCTGAATTCGTCATCTTATCCACTTCGCCAACTTTACTCTCCTTTTCCCTACTATTATCTCTACTTACCCATAGAGTTCTCCCATCGACAAAACAACGAAAAATATAGAAATATAATATAAATGTGCAAAAACTGGAGCGAAAAAAACAGTGTGTGAAGAGAAATATAAAAAATGAATTGAACCTGGGCACACATCACAGCGTTTATCGAATACATTATCCTAGTAAAGCTGTAAAAGTCTTTATTACCTACAACTTTTATTCACGATTTTTCCCAATCCCCAGGTACATTATCGGTTGCCTTCGTACACATCCGCCGATTTTTCGTCATTCGCATTTACATCCAACCGGAGTAATATCTTCTTTTTCTTTTTTCTTTTTTTTATTGTTAACCCTCCGGAGTAAATTTTTACAACAAAAGTAACAATTCCTTCGAGAAATCACGACAAAAAAACGGTTGTATTTTGCGGTTACTATGGTTAGCATGTCGACGTTCATTCAGAGTATGGGGAAGCAAAAAATAACGAAAAGCTTCAATTTCCAGCTTTGGCAGCAATCCTCAGTGAGTTCATTGTCAGATAATTCGATCTTATCGAAAACTGTCAATTTAACACGAATTCCTTAATCAAAGGAAAGAAATTTAGTAGAAAAGGTTTCATGTTGCCACTTCTCAATTCGAACCAAATGGGCTACAATACGTCTTTCGTAGATGCTTACAGGTCGACAACTAGATACTATTAAAAATTCATTATACTTGCTGACAGTCTAAATCGCGTATCTTCTCCTAACCGTGACAGACAGGTTTTTTAAAACAATATTGAAAAAAATTTCGTCCCACGTCCTTCTAATAAGTTAGGTACCTAACGAAATTAAATTTCGCTTTGCTTCTCGCAACGATAAACTCGAGAATTTTCCAATCTTTTTTTTTTTCTGTCTATTTTTCCACAACCTTTTCATTATGTGCATATTGCTTACATTAGTTTACAATTTTCGCGTCTTATAATTTGCTGAAGTCAACAAAATGGAGAGAAAACGCGAGAAAAACGAGTAATTTAATGTTTTTTTGTGCAACGGTTTGCTATAATAAATCTTTTAAATTTTTGAGAATAGTGAAAACCAGCAAAAAAAAATTTCATTTTCGTTCACGTTACCCTTATTTTTCTTTTCATTTTAACTCTATTTTCGGTGCGAATTTGATGAGAGATTGAGATGAAAATTAGGTACTGGTAGCCATTATTTTTTGATTATTCAATAAAAAGAGGGAAAAAAACAAAAAAGTTCAGAAACTTTTCATAAAAAAATTTAAGATTTTAAGTAAATTACATGTTTAAAATTAAGTTAAAAATAACTCGTTTTTTCGTGTTTGTTCTTTCATTACATGAATAGGTAGGTACCTACGAAATTCACTTTGTAACCATTTGAGTCAACTTTTCCTTTTCCTGGTGCCTTTCTTTTATTTTTGCTCTTTTTATTCGAAATTTTTTGTGGAAATTTTCTTGATTTCAAAAGAGGAGGAATAAATTAAAATTCATTTCACCCCAAAAACAAGAATAACAAATTTGGCAATGACTCTGTTCCGTCCTGTTTTTGCAGACGATTCAGTTCGTCTACAAAAACGTGTCGAACAAATTATAGACAACCATTATTCTTAATTCTCAGAATAATAGCTGTCTATATTTTACCTAGCTTCCCACAGACAAACACCACCAGATATGCTGACAATAAAGTGTCATCATATTTGGCAGATGTTCCATGTCACGCCACCTTTTTGGTCGGCCATCTTTTGAGTGAAACAAAGAAAACAAAAGTGATGTCATATCTTCATTTCGAAGACATGGTCATTCCTAAACCTACAGTCGAGTAGAGACGTTAGGGTCCTTGCTAGTTGCTATGGACATTAGGTATCACTAGTATTAAGAAATAGTAATAAGTATAATTCTAAAATGTTTGTAATAATTGAAGTGAAATATTAATAAAAGATAACATTCAGAAATTATCTTATTTGTTGAGGTAATTTAAAAGTATTGAATTACTCTCGCAACAAATTGGTGCCCGAACAAAAAAACCTTCGGAAGTAAAATTTAAAAATAATAATTCTTTTCAAATAAAAAATTTTTTCATTTTTTTTTGTAAAGTAAAACATTTTCCACTCGTGTGAAAAATATTTTAAACCTCTCGCAAATAATTAATTTAATTTTTCTGGAGCAAATATTTTCGTGTAATTATTAAATAAATCGTGGCTAAAATAATTCAAATATTAAAAACAAAATTAAACAAATGTTTACGAAATCAAATCTTTATTGCAGAGGACTGCAAACATTTAATTAAGACAAATAAAAATAAAACATTTAAAAATAAATTAATAACAAAAAACAGATCTAAAAATAAACTTAAAAACATATCAAAGATCCAGATCCGGTTCCTGAAATTCAAAAATAATAGAATCAGCCCAACTGGTATCCAAAACCACAATGCAGAGAATGAGAAGTCACTCACCAACAATGTCGATCCAAACAAAACTTACGATAAACTACGGAAGACTACATCACACCATTCGCCATTTAACTGTAAGCAAATTATAAATTTATCTTCCGTTACTTCAGAAAAATTTGAAACCGTTATAGATATCGTGAATAATATTGTAAAATGTAAAATATCCCAACCCTCGCAAATTTCTGAGAAAAGTGAAAGTAAGAGTGCATCTCTCCCAGATATATTAGATTCAAAATCCGAAGACAATATTTTAGAAATTGAAAATCACCCTAAAAATTTGTATGAGAATTTGTCTGAAGAAGAAAATTACCCACTCCTTGGTAATCATTGGGGAAGTCGAGTATCTACCCCCTTTATCTATCGCGTACTAAAAGCGGCAAAAGTAAAGAGGATAGAAGGGAGAACACGAATCGAATTACAGAAAAAACTATATAAAGGTAGACATTCTAAACACCAGTTGTTAAATATTTTTTACTCAAACGCCAACACCGAGAAATTTGAAAGAACAAGTAATTTTGATAGATTAATCGAAGAAAGCGAAAGTTATCGTAGAGTATCAAGAAGTATAAAAATAAAGACCCTAACGAAACAGAGGAAATCTTCTCCGATACAGAAGAAGAAGATCTAGAAAGTAAAGGAAAAAAGTTAGAAACAGAGAAGAAAAGAAAAGAGGAAACAGAAAGAAGATTAGCGAGACGAAGTCTCAGCTCCAGTTTCAAAAAACTCCTGTCTAAAGTATCACACCACATATCACCTAAAAAATTGATTTCGGTTACATCCAATTTCTCTCTCCCAAATGACGAAGACGAAATCTTCCTTGGAGAGGAATCAATTCTGAACCAAACTTTTGTCGACAAACCCTCACAGTCTAGTGCTGATTTGTCACCATTAGTCCCTCAAGGACAGGGAAAGTCCTCACAGACTGAAATCCAACATTCAATTCAAATTCACGTAAAAAGCCTAGAAAATTTAGAAAAACCAATAAATAAAAATCAAAATTCAACTGCTGAAAATATTTTCGATCTTATTAATTTATTACCCCCAGAGATAAGCGTAGAAATTCTTGATCAAAAAGAACCCGCATACATCAACATTGTAAATATTGAAAATTAAAACAATCCATTTCTAAAAACGGAAAATAAAAACATGACCTTGGAAGACATCGCTGAAAATAACGCACGCTTGCTATTACAACAACAACAAGCAAGATTCGTGGCAGCAAATGACGCCTACACACAACACAACCTAGCAATGAACAATTTTTGGAAAAGGTCAGAAAGATGGACTCTGAGCCATTTTTCAAATGGTCCTGAAAAGGACATCCTTGAATTCCTTTTTGAATACGAAACTCAGGCGAAAACCTTCAAAGCAACTGAGTATGAAATGATACGAAACCTAAATATAGCCCTTCGTAGTACAGCTCTCGAACTGTTCGCAGCAGAAACTGAGATAACCCCAAAAAACTCATGGTTAGAAGTAAAACGAATCCTAACACGTATCTTCAAAAAAGATAAAGATACGGTAAAAAAACGTATCAAATCATTGAAATTTGACGATTCATATTTCAGTACAAATGTACCCAAATTTTTCTGACTTTATAAACAACTAGATGCAACAATTAGCGAGAAAAAGATTTGTGACCCCTTACTCCCAAGGCTAACAGGAGAAATGAGGAAATTCTTTGCGTCTAAAAATCTCCAGACACAAAGTGAGATTTCAAAAACATTTACGGATTGGAAAGAATTCAAAGAAAAAGCATTGGACTTAACCGATGTCCAAAAAATGGAAGAAATGCTAAATAAAGCAACAGAAACGATCACCAAGTTAACAAAACAGATGGAAAAGATGATGAAGGGAAAAGCTCCCAAGAAAAAAGAACCTGCAAAACCCATAACTCCGCCCATCTCTCCAACTGACCCTGTTATTGTAGCATTAGTAGAGGCAGGATGGAAACCCCGTAATACTAATAAACGAAACCAAAACCAAACCAGAAATCAAACGACGGAAAATGAAAACGCAGAATCTAGACCCTGTAGAGAAAGAAATTCAAATAATAATAATAACAATAATGAAGCAAATGATAGTAACCCAAGAAGAAGGCAGTCTAGAGAAAGAGAATCTAATAGACCACAAAATAACCAAAATTCCTTTAGACCCCCAATGAGAGAACCCTATTGTCAACAAAACAATGATAGATATCCTCCGAGAGAAATAAATTGCTTTAATTGCGGAAGAAGGGGACATCTCTCAAGAGATTGTCAACTACGTAATCGTGCTACGCCTCAGTTTCCACAAAGAAACTTTAGACCTCAAAGATTCAACAACAATTTTGCATCAAACTTCAATCAACCGTTCAACATCTTTGGACAACAGCAACAGAATAGCTACGCACAGGCATATAGTGCCCCAATTCTAAACCCACAACCATGGGCAAATGCAACAAATTATGCATTACCCTCCTACAACTTGCGAACTCCTGATGTAGTTCCAAGTATCCAACAACAAAATTTCCCCCAACAACCAAAAAACTTGCAGTAGAGCCCGTTTGCTCTATACCATATTATGGCAATGACTTTTGGGCTTGTAATGGCAATGTCAGTGCGAAATTAATAAAAACATTAATGAAAAATATGGACACTTGAAACCAATTAATCCTGAAGAATGCATACCACTTGCACATATCCAAATTGATTTTATCGGAAAATTTAACACAAACAATGAAAAGAAATTTGTCATAGTGGGAATAGATAAGGCAACAAAATATTGTTGGACCAAAGCAGTAACCCAACCAAACGCACATTCAGTAATTAAATTTTTAAAAGAAATTGTACGTTATTACGGAAAACCAACAAAGATTTCGTGTGATAATGGAACTCATTTTTCAAACAAATGTGTACAAAATTATTGTAAAAATAACAGTATTAAAATATTCTACTCTACATCATATTCACTGCAAACTCAAGGACAAGTAGAAAAAATGAATGGAACGATAAAAAAAGTGTTAGCAAAATATGAAAGTACCGATAGCGAAGAATGGCCAGACCACGTGCACAACGTAGCCTTGACCTATAATATGACACCTATCGAAGGATTAAATAATCACGATCCTTTTTACCTAATGCACGGTTATAAAGGAGAACCCCCCATAAATTTAAACATTCCGTCACCGCTTATCAGTAAAACCAGAGAAGAACAGATAAGTGAAGCAGACAGAATTTGAAAAACAATTCCGAATTTTGATAAAAAGAATGCAATTAAATATTCAGAACGCTATAATAAAGGAAGAAAAGAAATTTCTTATGAAACTAATGATTTAGTTCTCTTGAAAGCACCGATAAATTACAAAAGAGGCAAACCAAAATTTCTAGGACCATATAGAATAGTAAGAAAAATTTCAGATTTAAACTATGTAATTCGCATAACTTCCGAGGATGGAAATAGCATAGACGATACAGTTCATATAAGAAGACTTACGCCTTATAATGCTCGTTCTAATGCTAATTTACCATCGAACATTGAAGACATTACATCCAATAATTTGGAAAATGAAGAAAATATTCCAGAAGCTAATCCAAAAAGAAAAAGAGGTAGACCAAAGAAAGAAAAGAGCTCTGAAGAAAATGTATCAGAGGATGAAATTAAGATCATTATCAAACGTCCAAGAGGAAGACCACGAAAAGGAATTTTAAAGAAACCTGGCAATAAAAATAAAAACAATAAAAAGGTAAAATTTAATGACGAAGCTTTATTAAAAGGGAAAGATTGTTCAGAATGGAGAAATAAATTTGAATTAAAAGACCCAGAAAAGAGAAGGATAACCTTACGAAAGATTCAATCGATTACCCAAAAACAACGTTTGGAAGAAATCAAATTGTTGAATAGGTGTGATGAGGGAAAAAGTATAACACAACCTTTGTCTCCACCTATTCAACCTTTTCCCCAAGATATTAAAAAACTGAGTGAGTTAAGTTTGGAGGAATATGTAAAAAGATACTCAGAACAACCACCCGAACCACTGTATTATAACCCTTGTAATTTAATTCGTAATAACTATAGATAATATATATATTGTAAGGACCATTTACGTACATATTTTCTCCCCCTCAAAAATAAAAATTTTTTTTTACTCACCAACTACCAATCATCCTGTGCATCCTGGGCAAAGGCCTCTCCATCGTCAGGCTTGACCTTGCCTTGCTCCGCAGCTTCGGGATGATCGGCAGGCTCGGGCTCAGGAGAAACTGAACGACGCATAAACTGCTGATGCCGAGGAACCAATAACATGCGCCGATTGGACACAATCATCTTACTTGATCCAGTGGTCGGCTCGCTTCTTGGACTGGCTCCACGCAAAACACGACGATCATGAGAAATAGTCATTTTCTCCTATGGCTCCAAAACACGAATAACCTCGATGAAATGAGGAGTGTCGTTGATTATGATTTTTTGCCGATAAAAGAGAACAAGATAGTCCACCAAATATTGAAATTGGGACCTGTCCATAATCGTGTTGGCATAAGCTGTGTTATTAATCGCAAACCGAACTTTTCCGCCAAAATTTAGAGGCTGTATCGCCATTATAACAGCAGTCAGAAGATTCAAACCGGCAGCATATCCAGTAATATCAGACGGATTCACGTCGAGCGTTGAAAAGCAGACCACAGATCCTTCCCATCTCCATAAGCTTGCCTCTGGAAAGAGGACGCTAAATTGTGAGGTGAGTTGTACCATGGATTGTAAACAACACTCGCATAAACTCTGAGGCATCACATGCCTCCACGAGCCAAATGAAATATTCAGCAAATTGCCAGGAAAATTTTTTCGATACAGATCCACTCCTGTTGGACCATAATCCGCTGCCAGAAATGAGTGGATGGCTTTGAAAATCTTCCAAAGCCCAATCACACCAGTGAACAAGCATGGGCAATGCGGTGACCAACAACGTAAATAAGGAAGGGACACCTGCGTCAACATGCAACTTTCCGAAGTTTCAACAATCCCCGTATCAGGAACCATAAATTTGGACCATAAGATGATAAAACACGCCGTTATCGCTTTCATCATAATTACCACACTCATAAACAAAACGAAGAACACAAGCTTAAAAACAAAAATTAGTGCATCATCAGGAGCATATTTCGAATTAAATAAATTCAGTAAGGCTTATGAGAAAACGATTCCCATAGTCTAAAGCCTGAAAATTCAAAGAAACACCTGAATGGCTTGAAGAAATAAAGAAACTGCAAAGTTGCGCATCTACAGAAAACACATGGTGTATACAGAGATCGAAAAACATGTTGAAGACCATAGATTTAATTACGGATATTCAACTAATAAACGAAGCAATAATCAAGGAATTCGACAGAGAACCGGCAAAACGAAGCTAACGTGGAATACAAATCCTTGGTGACTTTGACACATGGTGTTGCAATGTCATGACACTTTCTCAAGGCAACGATTTTATAGAAAATGAGAAAAATCTAAAATCTCAATACAAAAAACTCCGAGAATCAGTAATAGAAAGCCATGCAGAATTATTAAATGTCACAAACGACATTAAAAACTTCAAAAAGATAGAAGTTGATAACTCTAATATTTTGAAAGAAAACATCCAAGCATTAAAAAACGCCATTCAAAACCAAAATAACGAGATAATCATTGAAGCTAGAAGAGAACTCATCTTTGACACAGCACGAACTCTTCACGCTAGTTTAGTCACCAAAAATGCTAAACTCAGCCAGTTATTCCTTTCTTGCAAAAATAACCATCTTCCAGCAGCAATAATCAACGAAACAACTTTAAAAGAAGACTTACAGAAAATTAAGAAAATTGCAGAAAAATTTAATTTTGCAGTAGTTCGAGATGAAAAATCAATCCATTCCTACTACAGAACAAAATTAGTAAATTGTTACGTAACAGGAAATGAAATAGAAATAGAAATAAAAGTTCCACTTCAAAACCTTCATGCTAAATATGAACTATACAACTTTATTCCATTAGCATTTCAAACACACGACAATAAAATTTGCTCTTGGGATCAAGAACCTTCGATCTTATCCCACAACAAATTTGATGGATCGATAAGAATCATAACTGGAACAGACATTGATCTTTGCGGCAAACATAGCTTATTATGTTTTCTCCCACAAGACCGCACAACCGATAATAAAGGTAATTGTGCGAGGGCATTATTCAAAGGAATGAAATTTGAAGAAATAATAAAGAAATGTACTTTCAAATGCGAAATTAATCATGAAGATATCATAGTCAAGCAAATTGAAATGAACCTCTTTGCTATAACGAACGCTAAAAATCCATTAATAGCAGTTAACACCATAACTAAAACAAGTACCAGTATAACTATAAATGACTCATGGCCTGGAGCAACTCTAATAACAGTTCCTTGTGTAGTGGAAATCCAACAGTTACAAAAAGAAAACAATGCAGAAACAATCATTCCAGCAGGTTTCCCATGTATAGATGAACCTGAAAAGAAGATTCTCATTGAACATCATCTACCCCTAGTTTGGACGAAATATCAATTTATGGAACTTGATTTTGGCCTGCATCAATCATTCAAATTTCCAAATATGTCTATAGCCTACAATAATAAGTGGCATGACAACATACCTTACCTTTTGCCAATAACTCCGGTTCATAAGCTTGAAGAAAGATTAAAATCTGCAGAACTAAAAATCCCTGATCTAGGATACCAAGACACAATAAACACAGTTCATTTACTACTAATTGGTTGGTGTAGTTTATTAACATTTATAGTAGCCATATTGGTCTACATAAATTTAAAAATAAATTGTGTTGCTATCAATGCGCACAATCAAATAAATGATTTGGCATTGGGAGCAATACATCGTTAATGGTCCATAATTTTAAGTCCATTTTTGTAGTAAAATATAATAAATTAGCATTAAAAAAAAACATAATAAATTTAATTATGCCAAATTATTTCAATTAAGTCCATTTGCAAAAATAAATTTTTATGCTCAAATGACAAAATTTATATTTTTAGGCGATGATCAATTCCGCAAAGTAAAATTAAGAGACATTTGTAAAAAAAAGTAGTAGTATTGTATTATGACTAAGATTAGTGATATAGTAAATTTAAAACAATAATCTTTCAGGAACACAAAATTTAACGAAGCAGGAGCTTCGGGCTTTCTTTCGCCCGGGGACCTTTGTTCCATCCCATTTTTGCAGACAATTCAGTTCGTCTACAAAAACGTGTCGAACAAATTATAGACAAGTATTATTCCTAATTCTCGGAATAATAGCTGTCTATATTTTACCTAGCTTCCCACAGACGAACACCACCAGATATGCTGACAATAAAGTGTCATCATATTTGGCAGATGTTCCATGTCACGCCACCTTTTTGGTCGGCCATCTTTTGAGTGAAACAAAGAAAAGAAAAGTGATGTCATATCTTCATTTCGAAGACATGGTCATTCCTAAACCTACAGTCGAGTAGAGACGTTAGGGTCCTTGCTAGTTGCTATGGACATTAGGTATCACTAGTATTAAGAAATAGTAATAAGTATAATTCTAAAGTGTTTGTAATAATTGAAGTGAAATATTAATAAAAGATAATATTCAGAAATTATCTTATTTCTTGAGGTAATTTAAAAGTTTTGAATTACTCTCGCAACAGACTCTTAAGTCAGTTTTGGTTCCAGTTTTGCATAGGAAAGAAAAAATGGTGTCTTTGACATGAAAAGGTAGAGTTCGTTAATAGATAGTCATCTCCCCGGTTTTTTTTCAATAAGTCTTCATAGAACACAAAACAATCACCAACACCGCTACTATTGCTATTTACTTTTTTATTTTACCATGATAGAATTTACTGGTTATCTATGTAGTTGACACAAAGATAAAATTTGATTAAGTACATTTAAAAATTTATTAATTTTTATCAAACACATGGACAACTTTACAACTGTGAGTATCATTTATCTATGATGAGGTATATTATAATCCGAAAACTGGAACTGAAACTGTATTAATTTGAGGTTATGGATGTTGAGTAACTACTCGTTTAATGTCGGCTTGTTACCCTTGAAATGTTAAAGATTAATGATGTATAGAAATAATGATACGTATTGTTAGTTAGAATGACTGCACATCTGGTTGGAGAAAAGCGGAGAACTACGAACACATTCGAACCAATAGCAAACAAACATATTTTCACATTGGGAAGAAGTTCATATCTAATTACATTTCATAAAAATTAGAATAGGTAATCAGTAATTTATTAATTTTAATCGGCCATCGTGATTTATGATAGTGATAAAAATAAACAACAATAACAACAAGGATTATTATTTTCAGATTTTGCCAAGTAGTGCTTTCGGGTGATTGTTTTGGAAACATGAAACATTTTTTCAACTTTAATATAGAAGAGAACATCCCATTGTCTTGAAGTTGAATAAAAATAAGGAAAAATTTTTGAGTTTTTAGGAAAATTGTATTACCTTGACTTATTATAAGGACCCTTATAATCTTATTTTCTCTGAGATTTTCAGAGTGCAGTTTTGTATTAAGAAAAAATTTAGATTAACTCTGTGCTCTCTTTGGCTGTGTTATTGTAGGGGCAAATGTAGTAATTTGTCATATGGTGTAAATTGTCATGACCTAACGATTTTGAGAACTACAAACACTCTATGTGTGTAATTTTTACTGAATATGTATCGATATGTATGATGATTACTGACCAACAAAAGATCGATATTACTCTCATTCTATTATCAGTGAAAAAAAGAAAATTGTTTTCGGATGACCAGTGTGAAAATTAATTTCCAAGAACTTTCGATCTTTCTCTTCGAATTTAATAGAAAGTAAGTAAATTATTATATCAAATGAAAGCTATTTGAAAGACGAAGCGAATGGTGTATTAAATTTAATGAAATAATTTTGGTCATTTATGTCAAAAATGTGCTCCTATAGAAAAAGGTCACATTTGAAATAGCAAAACAATGAATTTATTATTATGAATCTTTAACTAAGTTTACTTCCAAAATGAAATCTATACCTCAAGAAAAAAAAAGTTTATGCCAGGGGAAGAGAGACTGAGGCCTGTGTACTTACGAAACCATAAATGATACAATAAATGCAGTTTGAAAGAAAAAAAATTCAGTGTTCTTCAAGCTGTCATAACTTATGGTATGTGTAATAAAACTTTAAGTCAGTAAGTAATGCTCATTTTTCAGAATGATATTGGGATCTAAGGTCAAAGAAGTTGCCTTCTGGTGGCCCATTCATCAAAAATGTTGATTTTGAGATTATGTACTGTTTTTCAGTATTGAGAACATACACAATCAAAGCTTTCGAAAACAATCGCATGAAAGCCATTAGTAGTAGAAAGCTGATATTTTCAGCGATTCAAAGGGAGTCAATCGTAAAGAAAGTACAAGGATACAGTTTAGAATCAAGTTCTCGACAAAATACTGCTTACGAATTTTTTGACGCAGTTGATATTCTTCTAGATATTATGTATTTATAAAATAGCCATCTATAACTAATAACTTCAAAATCATGCATTAAAATTCATCAAACAATTTTTTTTCATTGTTTTTATATAATGTATCATTATAAAACAGGGGTGTGACTTTTTACAACACTTTGAAAATTTTCAAATGAAAATATCTCGGATTTCAAATGATTTTAATCAATAAACCTAAAGGTATTTTTTGTACCTTTTACAGCCCTATTTAATGGTATATAGAGTGAACCATTTCCATGAAACCCATGGAAAATATAACAAAACAACTTCTCGTGTGACGAATTACAGCAGCTGCTCCAAATAAAAATCTAAGAAACACGTTTGTATAAATTACAATTATAATATTCCTTCAATTATAACTGAAGCTAATTTATTAATTTTAATTCAATATGTAAGCTACCTAAATAATTTGATAAAAAAAAAAAAAAAAAAAGTCAATACCTATTTTCATTAGGTTACAGTAATAGGTTAAACCTTTTTTATTTTTTCACCACGCAGTCACTGACCCCTTCTGCGTAAAACAAAAATAACTAAGTGCCAAAGTTAGATTCAGCTGCTTACCAAATATAGACCACAAATTGGGTTTGACATAGTTTCTCGTACTGCTCACCTCTTTGTCTTACAATACTTTGACAATATTTTTAAAAAGAGTTTATAAATTTTAATATAATAGGCTACATTGTTTTAGATACCTACTAATAATTATGTAACAAGCTCAAGTCGGATTCCTTTCAAGCTATAATAATTATACTAAACCAATTGAGGCCATTTTGCCAAGTCAATGTTTTATATTGGTTTTTTGGCATCTCTTCAACCACCAAATCCTACAATTTGACATTTACCCCGGGCTTCATTTTTCACTTTACATCAACTTATATTCAGTTTTGGTGGTTTAATTTTTTCACTTGTGGCACCATAGTTGTTTGCGATACAGCTACATCCTTTGACAAGCCAAGACCCACGCATCCGAAGCACAAACTAAAGGTCAATTTGTGGCAACAGCGCATCCTTCATCTTTCATACCTGCCATAATGTTTACTATTGGTGTTATACATTTTTTTCAGTAGGTCACAAGTCGTCCCATTTATAATTGGGCCTCGACTCATTGAGGATTCATGTACGTAATTTATTGGTAATATAGGCTTATAAGTAGGTATTAGTCATGTTTTTTTGTATAAGTATTAAAATGATAAAATTACTTATTTGACGTCTGAACTGAACTTACGAAGATATTTCAAATTTTATCTTCATCCCCTCCTTAATAATTTTACCACAATTGCTAAATATTTTAGATTATGTAAGAAGAAAAATTACAAATATTTTTCTTTTTTTTCATATTTTTTCTGATGTTTTTCATTTGACTATAGTCTTGCACAGTTGAGTCTTGGTTTTGGTCTTGACTCTAGTTTGAGTATTGCATGGTCAGTCTTAGTGTTGGTCTTGCTTCCATCGCTGCGGTATTATACTATTAGCTAGTCTTGTATTTTCTATAATTTTTATGTCAAGAACTAGCTCATCGAAAAGTTGTATTTTACTTTTCGTATCTCCTCCTGTTAGATAGTAAATAAGCTTCAAGTACAAAAGGGTAAGGGTTATCTTTCGAAAGTTTCAACGCTTGTCAACTTTCACCAGCGATGATCTACACTACTTTGATGTATATGGCTACCATCCCTACTTAATAATAAATAAAATACACTTTTTACTAATATTTAAAAAATGTTTGTAATTATAAGACGCCATGGGGAAACTTTTAGAAAATATTCGCCTGTTTATACTCGTTTTTCTTTACCTTTTCTCTTGACATGTAGCCATGACTATTGAACTCTTTTTAAAGATAATCTTTCTCCGTTACTTTGCAAAATCTTACATCTTTGAACTTCATCTGGTTTATTTTAAATCATCCAAGGATTTTTCTTTCTTTTCCCTTATCATCTCCTTAGTGTATACATCGTCATAATCTTAATACTAAATACTCTCACCGAATGTTTCATAAAGTTCGACGTCGATTTCTTGTATATCTCCCACCTTTTGTAATTTTTCATTTTTGTATTGAAGATAATTTTTATACTCTTCATCAATTTGTTTTTGCTCACAATTGTGTTAACATGTTTTGCTCTTCATATTTAGTTATATATTTTTATTATGTTTGAATACATGGTTTTAAATTTAAAAATGTGTTAATCTCTCAAAACACAATGGGTGATACTCGGTGGTGCAGTTCCTGGGTTCTATCCTAAGTTTATTGGTGATACAAGTAAAAAACCGCAGACATTATAAGGTATGTTTTGATATAATGATTTTTTTCAATTTGGATGTTGACATCGGGTCCACAAATCCTAGTAGGAAGAGTGGTTTGGGAGATGATAATTCTAAGTTACCTCCTAATACAGTAGTTTCTATACCCGAAAACTTTTAGTCATGGTTTATAGTTTACAAAAAATAATGTCGGGACTGCGGGTGTGATGTCAAAATGACCCCCCCTGGCATACCACAACCTAAAGACAAATCTCGTTTTATTGTATGAAAAAATTTCTCATTGAACTAATTATGGCGGTAGACTGTTTTGTTACGATTATTAAAATTCCTTTGAGTCAACTTTTGAGCGATGATGTCGTCCATAATAATGAACCCTGATAAAAGCCGTAGAGCCCAGATCAAACAAAACGTGAAACCACAATTTTCTCTTCTACACCGATCCCACAATCTTGCCTATAAAACTTAATCCTATCATATATATACAGGGACGAATGCTTCTCAAAATTTGTTGAAAAATAGACTTAAGTATAATACGAATACAAATAACCTACAGCTTTCGTAGCTCTCTCTCACTCTTACTCTCCATATATCTCGCTCTCTCTGTCTCACACACTCTCTCATACTCTCTCTCTCTTAGTCCCTCTTTCTGTTTCTCTATCCTTTCCCCTTCCTTAACCTGGCTATCACAATCGCTGTATCCTTCATTCATTCTAATCGACAACCCGTTCATCGGTTTGAGACGTTGCCAAACATTGTTCTTTACTTGCGTCGACGACACTAAAATCAAGTGGTTTATAAAAGACCAGAAGCTCAGGAAACGAAGAGACGAAATAGTTGTTTTTTTTTTGTTTTTTTTTTTTGGGGGGGTGACCTTTTGTCGTTCGTGTCTTTCTCCTCTTTCGAAATTCCTTACGTCGAAATGCGAACAACAAATTGTTAGGTTGCAAAAGATAAAGGCTGAGCGGCAGCGTTCGTTTTTCGATGCTGGCTGGACACAAATCACACGAACACGTGTATAATGCTGATGCTCAACAACATGGCAATGAAATACTATATCGGTAAATCAGATCAAAGTTCGCTTTTTCGACGTTAACCTTCTTTGAATCGTGTTCACGAAGCTAATGGATTATCTTTAAACGACATTCTCAATGATGGGATGTGAAGTGGAAGGGGAAAAAGAATCCCGATAAACAATCTCGACCATCGATTTGAATCCGATACCTATCAGATCGCATGAAAAATAAAGTTCAAAAAGCAGACAAAATGAAGAGCCGGTTTTGGGTCGTCGTTAAAAACCTGAACTAAAAAATTAAGTCGAACAGGCCCTAAAATCGACAGGTAATTAAATATATTTTTTATGCTGATTTTCAATACAAATAATTAAAATTTTTGATTTACTTAGTACAAATATATTTTCCTGGAATTGATTCTATGTTCTTTCTGACTACGGATACTTACTATGGTGGAAATTATTTTAATGAGCACGAAGCCCAAAGTATGTCATAATCAACAGGTGTTGCATGGGCCATACGAGTAAATTGATGTATACAAGTTATACGTGATGTGCATTGAGAGAATTGCCTCCCAGTCATTTCCATTCCTGGATCGTCACAAACTGCTAGTGGTGCGAAATATCGATATTGTTTTGTATCGATACGAATCGACATGTATCGATATTTTTCCCAGAACAAATTTCCAACTAATAACAGATAATTCGACTAGGCTATACATAATACAAGGTCTGTTCTTTTCGCCAAAGAAGGGTGAACTCAGTTCATGGTAGCTTCAGAATGCGGACAGGAAAGTTTAAAAAAAGTGCAAAAATTTTCCCAATTCTTTTGCGATCGAAAGAATGTTTTAAGAGAAAGTGCAAACAGAACAAAATGAAAACAAGTAAATTAATATTATCAGTTCTCACCCAACGAATTCCCAATTCATCGTATGCGAAACAACCAGAGCTTTCTTTGCCCTTTTCATTTTACACCGCCTTTTCATTCGGTGCAGAAAGTGTATGTGACGTAGTACCTTTGGAAAATTTGTCATTTTCCAAACTTCGCTAACATCTTGTCGATATGACGTGAACGAACTGGAAACAGACGGATTTTCCAAAAACACAACGACATATTTATGCATATTCCACATTTTTCTCAGAACTAAGTTTGTACTAAATTCAAAACAACGCCAATATTTTGGATTTACATACGTCCCAAAAGATTACTACAAGGGAACTAGTGCAAGAACTCTTTCACTTTTTCGACTAAGAGAACAGACCTATATTTATTGCCAAAAGATAAAATCTTCAAAGTCCATTGAAATAAGACTTACAAACTTCATTACAGTTGTGTTGGAATATTCGAATATCAAAGCACCCTCAAAATTTTAGCCATAAAACTTGCGAAAAAACCGAAAAAAGATATAGATATTCTAGAGGAAAATATCGATATGTATCAATACTTATCAATATTTTTTGCATCCCTACTAATTGGATCATGGCTGGTGGCAATATACTTAGTTAAAGTCTGGTATGCAACTATGGGGAGACAGATCTCAGGGATACAAATCACAATACCAACACACAATTCCACAATACTCTCAATTATCTGAGTCCGAGTCCATCATTCATTAGCAGAATCTAATGCTGTGACATGAAACTGGGGCCTAAACATGCACAGACAGCCAGCTATTTGTTTGACCGCACCTTCAATCATTCAATTAAAATTAAAAATTTACTTAATTAGCCTATGCATTCTGAGGAAAACCTTATCAAAAGGAATTTTAATCGATAGTTGCCATGAATTTGAAGACTGACCTGACCTATTACCAATAGAAAAAATTAGTCCATTTCAGAAAAATTTAACATCGTGTGTTATAACAATTAAGATAGAAAAAATATTGATGTTCCTTAACAAAGAGAAAAATGTTGAGTGACGAAAATAAAAAATTTTAACATTGTGTTAACCTAGCAAAAATGGTTCCTTGTAACAAAATTAAGAAAGAGGGAAATATGAAAACTGGTTTCAGTGACTGGTACCAGTGGTATGAAAAAAGAGACAAAGTACAAAAATTACCATGGAGAGCAACAAAACAGTGATGTAGAGGGAAATTTAATTTTAAATATTGAAAAAATAAAAATATCAAAAATTGTTGAGATGTGTGGGTGAATTTTCTAGCAGAACGAATCAAGGCTAAATAAGTAGCCTAGCTTAGCTGTGCTCACAGCTAATAATTATTAACTGTAAATTTTAGTTCCGTCCCGTTTTTACAGACTATTCAGTTCGTCTACAAAAACGTGTCAAACAAATATAGACAACTATTATTCCTAATTCTTGGAATAATAGTTGTCTATATAATACCTAGCTTCTCACGGACGAACACCACCAAATATGCTGACAATGAACAGTCATCATATTTGGCGGATTTTCAATGTCACGCCACCTATTTTAGGTCGGCCATTTTGGATTATAACAATGAAATTATAGGCGATGTATTATCTTCCTTTCAAAGACAATTTCATTTCTGTGTTAGCTACGGAACTACAAAGTTAAGGTCCATACTAAAAGTTATGGATAACCAGGTTTCAATTAAATTAAGTTAAGTTAAAGTAACAAGTAATAGTTTAAAGTGTATTGTAATATTTTAAATTGAATAAAAGATAATATAAAGAAATTATCTTATTTATTGAAGAATTCTAACCATAAAATTTCTCCGCAACAATTTTATTTGATTTCAAAAAAAAATTTTTTTTATTTTTAAGGCCATGTGTTAAAGTAGGTAAGTAGCACAGTATCCAAAATTATCGATATTATTTTTGGGAATCAAAAATTATCAATACCATATTTTTTTTATTTTTTTTTGTCAATTGTTTACATGATAATAATTAGACCATATGAACATATTTTTCAAGTCTAGATTTTTTTATTTTTGGGCTGTAACATACCAAAATGATTTTTACCTTTGTTTTTGTGCGTTATTTTTATACTTTTTCATACTCCATTCAGCGCAAGATTACCAATATGAAATAACCAATATTATATTATGTGTAATGAAAAGCAGAAAAAAAAACTCACAATTATTATGATAGAAAAATTGATGGCTATTTTGTTCGAAAGGGACCTTTTCGATTCCCTCTCTCCATCCATATACATACGTCATGTTTCGGCAACCTCTTGCTGAGTGGAGTATAATTATATTGTTTTGTGTTTTAAACGAAAATAACTGGGACGGTAAACCATCAAAACTATCGAAATTATCAACAATATCGATAGTTTTTGAGTATCGACATCGAAACATCAAAATTTTCCATCTCTAATTTGAGGGAAAATAGGCTTTCCCAAAACCCTACGAGAGCAATAATTATTGTCTTTTTTATTATATTTCCAATTCATTTCTGTCAGCAATTTACTTGTTACTTTAGTTTTTCGGAATTTTTCTCTACTCCTATGAAGCGATGAAAAATTTCATCGAACCGTTCCGCGAGATATTCCTCTTTACGTATTGAAGTCAACAGAAGAATTTCTCTTAAAGATCTTCTTTTTCTGCCCACCTCTTATACGAATCTGGATCAACTAAGTCGGAATTTATATTTTTTCAGCTGAGCAAAATCTGTTAGGTGCTAATGTATTCGAAGATTACATTTCTCATACGCTTTTTGGGCCCAACTGCGACACATTAGGCAAATATGTCTCTCGAATTCGCAGCAACTTTCAAAATCACTGCGGAATTGATGGAAATCGTCAAAGCATTTACCGCGTACGTAATGTGTGACAGGGCCAAATACCAAGCCGCATAAAGTGAGAAAAGGGGAAGGGTGATATGGAAAAAAGAGCCGAATACCTACGCAGCCTACATTAAATTTGTAAAATGTATTTGAATTGCAAATAAGATATTTATTCCGCATCGTTGTTCGGCATTATAGATAACTGCTGCTGGATTAACGGCGAACATAATATTTTCCGCCGTTTCATGAACCACAACCACCTCTCACCCCCTTCCCCGCCGCCCTTTATCTATTATCGAAATAGTCTAGACCAGGCCTGTCTGTAGATATAATCATCTGGAATTCCTTTGCCAGCAAATGAAAATCATTTGGTACCTGTTTCGTTAGGATTAAAAAAAGAAACAAAAAACAAAATAGCTGGTTTTAAAGTAAAAATCTGTTTAAAAAAAAAAAAAATTGTTGCTTAAAATTTGCTAATTAACTATAGAAAGATTAGCGTTGATAATTCAAAACTCTGTAGCCATCAAGCTCCCTCGTGCCATCGTCTATACTTTTCCCATCAGCCTATAAATGATAATGGTGAAAACGTATTCGCGTTCAAAGGGTGTTGGAAGACTAATTAACCACGTAGGCAAATGAAAATAGGAAAGGCAAAAAAAAAAAAAAGTGATAATCCGACGCATCGTTATTAAATTTTTCAACAACGGACAAAATCGCACCGTTTTGAAATTACGTGCGAACCTAGCTCTCCCTCCTCCCACTTCTTAGCCAATGTAAATGTGAACCTTTTGAATTCCATAATATTGTCGAACATGCAGAGAATAGAAAATGGCTGCGGAAGAAGTGCAAAAAACGGAATCGTAATAATTTTAGAAATGAAAAACACGAAACTAAAAAAATAAAATTAGTTAAATAATGTAAACTGCTCGTATATATAGGCATACAATTTACACACATGTAAACCTTCTGCGTCCACACACAACTGCAGGATTTACTCGTGTTCTCAATCCGAGAACATAAATTAACAAGAGAACACCGCGGTGAATACATTATTATTATGTGAGATTTTTTTTTTCTTTCTTGCTTAAATAGTATCTCACACACGTTGTAAAAATAATTAAACACTTATTTAGGGATGAACAACAATACGAACCTTTTTCTCACGATGAAAAATTAAAAAATAAAATGGTCTAAGTACACGACGACTTTTTTTTGCCGGTGACAGTGTTTGTAGGTCAGCGGTACAATATTTGTGTGTTTATACGTATGAAAATATTGTGTAAAAAGATACTGTTTTTTATCTCCCCGACCCAACCCTTCCTCTCATCTCGTATTATACAAAAATGTAGAATTGGAAATCAGGAGGTGTTCTCTTCGATATTCGTGATGTTAGTCTTTACGAATCATATGAATAGTGTATAAAAAAGCAAAATTTTAGATTCTTTTGTTCGACATATAGTATAGTGTAATGATTTTTTGGTAAAAATATTCAGTCGTGAGTGGAAAACATTAAGAACTATGACTGGTCCAAATTTTCAATGACTATTTTTATTTATTCAAAATTTAGATTGAAAATAAGGCTATAACGATATTTTCCGTATCATAGATAATACTTTCCTAAATTCGAACATTTATTATTATCATCATCACCATCATCATCATTAATTTCAATCTATTTTCCATTCTTATTCCACTCATAAACACTCACATCATTCACGCAAGTCTTAACTTGCCTGATGACATCATCTTTCTACGTGAGCAGTTACTTTGTTTACACAGTCCTATAATCTCATTTCTTATTCATAACCTTTTTGCAATCTTACATATATCTTAAATTCTACTAAATTATTTTTATGAACACCCACTGTATATCATATTCTCATAAGGCCATTGGTACACTTCATATTCATACATTTTTGTTATCCAATAATATTGAAACCCTTCTCAAATAATTTGTAAAATTGCTCGAACCTTCTCTTTATGTTAATAATCCAACTAATATTCCTATAACCTCATGTGTATTTCTAAATTCATTTTTTCTAATTCACTCCAATTGATTTATAACTTTCTTGATGTTTGTTAGTGTTTACAACTTTTATATCCTTTTATGTCTTATAACTTACTGTTTAATACGCTCTTTATTAATTATAGTGTTGGATTTATTTTGTTACAGTTAATAACTGTGGCATATACTTGCTTAAAAATCGAATGGAGTTTCAAGATTAATCTTCTTTTTAATTTATTTCTATTTAATGTAAAAATTTTCAATGAAATTTTTTTTACTGAAAAATAAGAGCTCGATATCAAGCTTCTTTATGGTAAAACTTTCCTCAAAGAATGACTTTTTCAATAGTAAATAACTTTTCATGGTTGGGTACATCAATTATCATTATTATTGATGAAGTAAAAATGCCATTCACAGTTTAAAAGCAAAAATGACTGAATAAATAAGTTCCTTTCCTCAAAAGTATTTTATCATATTAGGAGAAACAAGTTTCTGATATAGCAATTTTTGTTTTTATGCTCTTATGGTGTGCAATTTTTTATTAGAGGCCATTCAAATGTTATTACTTTTTTAATAATGCACTACCTACTCGATACAAATTACCTGCATAATGTTTATTCAGTTTGGATTTATTCATCCTCATTCATTGCATTCCCGTGTACTTACATCATATTTCATCTTTCATGAAAGCTGAAAAATTTAGAAAACTACTTACTGTATCAACGCCTGTACCTACACCATTCAACAATATGAGTCTTATAATTCTGTATCAGAAACCAAAGTGCACCGTTATAACTGGTTGAGAATGTGGAAAACCAAAACACGTTTTTTATTGATAACGAACTGTTGAACTGCTCATTAAGTTTGGATGCAGAGAAAGAGAGAGAGTGAGAGAGAGAGAAAGTGAGAGAGAGAGTGAGAGAGAGAGAGAGAGTGAGAGAGAAAGAAAGAAAGAGAGAGAACTAGCTAGTATGTATCCCTTTGAAAATCCAAGACAAAGGGAGTCAATGAAAAAAGGAAAAATAGGAATAGAACATTGAATATTGAATATACTTTAGCTCTGTACAAAATATGGGAGTAGGTACCTATTTTTCATTTTTCACACTAAAGGATATGAAGAATTTTGAACTTGAAATGGATCAAACATCGGATATGCACCAGTATTCCATAAATAATATAAAAAGTTGCTCGCACCTCAATTACTCTTAATTTGGAATGAAGGCTGATTTTATTCGGAGTTTGACGCCTATAATCTTAATTTATGAAGTAAAAATTTTGTTCATTATATTCAGAAAAAGGTAGAACAAAAATATCATATAAATTGAGGGGAGAGAAAAAAACAAATAGGAAAAACAGTTTAATTAATCACGATGAGCTGTTATCGCATTTCGCCGGGTAACATTTGAATCAACATTTTTTTTGCATCTGATGAATTTTCTCACAACGGATCTAATTTATTTTGTTTATTTTGGATTAACGCGAAATATACGATGTTAAGATGTTAATAAAGGAATAATTTTTCGAACTGAAGACGATGTTAAAATTAGCGTCAGACATATTTTATTACAAGCGTACCTAGATAAACAGATATTATTGATATTGAAGAAAAAATTTAAAAGAAAATTTAAATTTAAAAAATTAAAAATAATAAAATTTCACTCATTTATATCGCACTTTTTTTGTTCTCTCAAATATATGTGTCATTTTGTGTTTGCAGGGAAAGGATAGTTACAATCAGTCAAAAGGGAACGTACCGGATCTTATAAACGACACAGCTGGTGCAACGTTTTGTTTATTGTTAATCGGTGAGTTTCGTTTTTTATTTCCATCGTAATATTTTGGTTCATCTACCAAGTTACCAACCGAAACAGTAAACAATGAATATTACTGTTCACAGTAATTGTTTTCAACCCTTTTTAATGCACTTACTCTAAAAAAAGTTAGGGGTGGGGATAGTGAAAATCATCCGTTTCACGAAGCACGGAAACGATTGGAACCATTTTTCCATTTTCACCTAATTTTTTAACGCCTTACACGTTTCTATTTTCACTATGGAGTAAAAACTAAAAGGTAAAGGCAGCTAGCACGAATCTTGGTGCAAGTTTTGGTGTAAATTTTGAAGAAGGAAAGAGAGAATTAAGAAAAATTTGTTATTGGGCGTGCGTATCTGATTGTATTCAACACAGGTAGCTGGGAAAATAGGATTGTAGAGCACATTGAATGATTCAATCTGCTTGCTTATCGACACTAAAGCATACTTTTTTTAGTATTGAAAATGCTTCTCGAGTCAATTTGTAAAAAAATGTCCGCCACCCAATGAATAGTAAGAGAAGGGGGTGGATAACGACTGAAAAAAAAAAAAGTGGAAGGAGAAAAAATAAAGTGGAGGTGGTAATGGTGTTTTGTTGTTTACAGAATAAATATAAAAATGAAAGAAAATGAGAAATGAACATTTTATTTTATTTTATTCATTTTCAATGCCCTCCGCTTGGTCTTACAGAGTGTGAAATTTGTGAATTTTTATTTTTTAATGTAGTATCTACCTATATAATTATTATGTATGTATATTATGTTACAAGCAAAGTGTGAAATCAGGAATTTCATGAAATGCCTAACTCAAGCTAGGCAAAGAGTGAAATAACTAGTTTTTACTTTTCCTGTCTTAACAGGCATAAATTGCACATATTAGACTAATGCTACCAATAAGATGGTAGTGTGAATTTTGTCAGTTGTTTTTTCAATGAGCATAGCAAATTTTTGAAAAAAATAAAAATGGAAGATATTTGATGTGTTATTTTCAAAGTAAAAAGATTGCGGAGGGGGTTGGGTATTTAATTAACTGATACCAACTAAAGTTAAATATTTACAACGAATTGATGTCAAATGTTTTCCAAATCTTGAATCTAAAACACATCGTAGTTCCTCCCCACAATTCATATTTTGAGAATATTGTGGAAGAATATCCACATAAATCACCACTCTGCAGAAGGTCCAGATGAGTAAAATGCTTTAGATGATAGTAAAAATGAAATTTCAAGCGAGAGGAGGAGCCAAAAAAACATTGTTTAACACAAACAGTACCTCTCAACATAATCATTTCATCTTATTAATATTGCAATAACCTGTACCTACGTTGTGTGTGTCAGGTAGTACTTATTTCTTTTCATTTCACACTCTACCTAGCTGTTGCCAGGCAACGCACGAAATTCCTGGCAAATTGTATACTTTTTCACTGTTTTCACGATTTGCTTAAGATCGCTCGTCATTTCATGAAATACCTAAAAATTTTCAGGAATTTCATGCAATACCTGAATTTTACACTTTGCCTGTAACATTTATATTCATATACATATACGTTATTATATAATTATATATCGTCCAAAATTTGTGTTTGCAGTTTTGAGAAAACTAACGAAGTGATAAAGCTTAAATTTTTAGGAGAGATAGTCACTATGCAGATTGTTGCCTATTGGTTCAGTAGTTTTTGAGAAAACTGAAGAATAAAAAATTCCTTGAAAAGTTATTTTTCCAAGATTATGAAGACACTACGCAAGGGATACAGCTGAAATTTTCACGAAATGTAGTTTTTATGTTGGACCAGTTCCGACAAATATTTGTAGCCAATTAGTTCAGTAGTTCTTGTAAGAAACGTAAAATAAAAAAAAACATTTCAGGAGTCAATCAAACCTCCAGTGCTGCTTGAAGTATCGTTTTCACATTTTCGACGCAAGAGGTTACGACACCGTCTTCTCTGCAATACATTAATTGAGGTCTTAGGTTTTTTCTTGAATTATAGACAAAAATTTGTATGTACTGGGTTTTTTAACCAAGTGTTGCTACGCTTGAGTTTTTTTTAAACTTTCCCTTATTCATTTAGAGCTAATTTCATAAAACAGTCTCAAAAAATTTTGAAGTTGCCTTATTTTACTGGAGTGCTGAAAATGGAGAACGTAGATCTTGTAGAGTCAAGACCCTCAGCTCCAAAAAACATTTAGACATTAATAAAGCGTGTGTGTTTGTTGGTGGTTGTAGTATTGTGACAGAGGGGTCAGGGGGGACGATCATTAACATGTGGACCCTCTCTTACGATCGAGCTATCTACGTTCTTGCCATTTTACGAGAGTAATTTGGGGAGAAAAACATTAAGTAGCTACATCATCGAAAGAAGGCAGAAATTCTTATACCATTATGAACTATACGTAAGTATGTTATATTATTACCAATGCTGTTGTGATTTTGAGTTTCAACTTACCATTGATTGCAGTAACACTGTTAATACAGATCATAATTATTTTCATTTCAAACAGCTTTACATAATGGACAATTTATTCAATACATAAATCCAATACCAAGAACTACACATCCTAATTCAAAGGTTCTTAACCTTTTTTTAAAGCGTATACTTCTCAATTATCTTCTTCGTAAAACTTTATGTACCACTCCGCACATTATAGGATTTTTTTTCTTATTAGGTATTTGTAAGAAGCAGGTACATGGAAAATAGTTACACAAAAATTTCTCTCTCACTCTGACCTGGCGTAGCACCTAACTACACCTCACGTAATACAAGTGGTACGCGTACCTCAGTTTGGAACCTCCGTCTTAGTTGAACTAATGATTTGATAGGCTACGATTACTGTGAAAATATTACTTTTGTATCAACTACATTCGACAATCACGATAAAATCTCACAACTATCCGGATGATAAATAATTATTGAGACAATACAACATCATTTATGGAGAAAAGATAGGAAAAGTTCGTATAATACCAATATAAATTATACTGACGTTGGTTTATCACGAACAAGTAGGAGCATAAAAGTATGCAACTTCGAATTCTTTAAAGCGAAAAGAATTTCATTCGCAAGGCTAGAAGGCAAATAACATTTATTATTATCTGCTCGAATTACAAAAAAACAAAAATCACTTGAATTAATGAATTTATTCATAATGCGAATTGTTATATTCGTTTTAGAAGGTATCTGAAAATATCCATCGTTGAATTACAATGGAGTGGAATGTAGAAAATACTACCTCTTAAAAAAAATTAATTGAATATTTTTTTTCACTAATTTTTACTAGGTAGGTACCTAATCTAATCACAAATCAGGATATAGATAAAATTTTGAAGTTTGACTTAAATCTGTACCAAGTTTTAAATGGTAAAATTCACATTTTCTGGTATTTAGCTTCTAACACTGAGTACAAAATGTCGTAATTTTCAGGCTCACTTTTTAGGGTCAAGAAGCGTCATACACAAAAAGTAATAAGAACCTTATTTAAAATAAAATGACAAACATTTTTTGACTAAACTATTCTCAGCTATTGTCAATATTTCCCGAGAAAATTGAAAAAAACTGATTTGTGGGACACATTTTCTATAATTCCCACTGTTGGAAGAGGGGTGAGGGTTGATTAATATGTTATTTAGGACGCTCATCCCTAAAGATTTGTTTGGAAAAAACCAACTATCGAAATTTTCCAGAATATGATTACTATTTTCTCTAAATTACAGGTGTATTTTCTATGTAGAATTTTAATGTTTGCTCGACATATAAAAATTAAGTGAATGATATGCAACCCGCAGTGGGGAAAACGCCCTATAGAAACTGTAACTAAATCAGAATGAAATTTCAGATAACTGATCATACTCAATGCTGATCTTGCACAATTTGTATTAACGCTTATTCATTAGGTCTCGCTTTCACTTTTCACTGACAGCCCAGTAAAATAAAGTTCTAAAACGAATTGTTGAAGTAACATAAGGTTTTATGTCTGAAATATGATGGAGCGAGCTAATGAATAAATTATAAAAATGCGTGGCCCCTACTCCTGGGGCGTGTTCAGAAACGTCACCAAGAAGGGAAACGTGTTACCTGATGCATTCGGAAAAGCAATTTTGTAATGTAAATTGTTTAGAATTGTATTTTCTTTTACTGTGGAGACTAATTTTTTTTCCCAACGCTGGAGATAGGAAAAACAATTCTTCAAGGTAACATTCACGTAATTTGTAAATATTACTCAAATTTTCAATCGAAATGATCTTATCACGAATATTTTAGAGTAATTTCCATATTTTGAAAATTGTAAATCATCTGTCACTAAATTTCACAAATTTCTTCATGACTCTTTACTATTCTTCTGAGTAGTAAGATGAAATCTCCTAAAGCATGTTCAGATTTTATATACCGATTAGCAGTCCCAGATCTACACAATGTGCAGATTGTGCGGTCGAACAGAGCGGCAATTTTTGAGGTAGCAAATTTTTGAGGTTGCAAATTTTTGACTTCAAAAATTTATTTACTTTGTTCCTTTCAAAAAACATGAAAGAGAATAATTTATTGTAATTTTATCATACACATAAACATATGGGCCAATGGTAATGGTTGGCAACTAAAAATTTAAACTCAACGACAGCGGGTACTAATGTGGCACTTTCAAACTGAGGTCACGTGGAATGGCACTTTTACCTTCCCAGGAAAAATTTATGAAACCTGCCTCTACTTTTGGTTTTTGCAAGGTTACTAGATAAATAAGCAATATACAATAAAAATATGTTCATAAAATTTAAGACACAAAAATTTCGATACTTTTTTCAAAATCAGAATAATTTCCTCTATTTTCTAATTGAGAAGCTGAAAATGAATATTGACGTAAAGATGGCCACAGAAATAATGCACTGATATTTTTCATCATTATGTAGGCTAAGTATACATAATTATGTCAGAACTGTATATAAGTACATGTGATGGCTTCAGTAATGGAAAAGAGACATCAGACAGATAATGAAAAAATATACTATTTCAGCTCAATTTTTCTGATATTTTATTTCCATTATTTGGGATAACGTGTACCTAGGTATCCACAAATTGGCCGAAGTATATGGCATAGCCTATATACCTAACTACACTAATTTCTGTGGTTATATTTACGTCTGTATCCATCTTCAGCATCCCAAAGTGAAGAATAATTCAGATTAATATTAATATTATGAAAAAATATCGTTTTCGTCGCTCTGAATCCCTGCTTTTTAACTGAGATATGTTTATTTTGTATCCAGTATTTATGTGAGAAACTTGAAAAAACCAAAAGTAGTCGCAGTTCTGAGGCTCTTCAAAGGGAAGTAGAAGGTATTATAATTTATTCATGAGCTCACTATTATGACGCCTCGGAGGTAAAATATTTTGTTACTTTTAATTCCATTTCAAGCTACTTTTGCAGTTTATTTTACTGAACCAAAAAAAAATATCAGTGTGTAGGAAACATCGTACCTACTGGTATTCGCAGGTAACTCTGGACAGTGGGATGTCTAATTTGGAATGCTCATTGCTTTTCAAAGAAGTATTTGTAGTGGCACACACTCAGTGGCATACCGGAAAATTTTGGGCCTCCCCGCGAAAATTTACTGGGGGCCCCATCTTTTGTCTTGACATAACATATTATTTTCCACATATTCGGGCCCCCACACTGCGGGCCTACGACACATAATTAATTCTCGGAGCTCGCATACCTTGAATAAAAATTTACATTTTCTCCCATTGTAAGTTTGCTATTTACATGCCAAGACATGATCAGTTTCGCAAGTCGTTAAGTCATAAGTAGGTAATTAAATTTTGATATTTTGTTTAAACTACGGTATCGTTCCTTGCTTGAAAAATGTTCACTCTCGAACATTAACCGCATGCTTCAAATGTTCAATCAATGAACAACCAAATTGGGTTACGTATCGAATGTGTCTAATCCATTAACGCAGACGCTTACCATACCTACCAACCCACTTCCATAACCTCATCAATGAATCGAATCGCTCGCCCATCAGTTTGTTCATTGCTGAATACAACTTTCATAATAATACTATAAGTAGGTATACCTAAGTATACCTACGTAGGAAAATAACGACTGTGCTATAACATGCTCGGTTCTTAACGGAAATTACAAATCAAAGTTCAAGGTCACTCGTTTGAATCCCAGCACACTGTCTGTAGAAAGTGCAAGCAGCAATTTTCAAATCGTACTCCAATAAATTATTCGCCATCCGACGATTACATTGTGTTCGTCAGTCAAAATCCACTCTTATCTCATTAGCGGTAGGAATGCTATTATCTGTTACAATACGTTTCTTATTTCGATTTTTTTTTTTTTTTTTCGATTCTATTATATCATTTTCATAATGCCGACTCCACAATAATGGAGTAATCGGAATTGAACATAATTTAATTTTTATACATCTTAGTTACTTATCGTTAAAATAATAGGTACCTAAGTAACCTACAACTTGAAACACTGGAAAGAAGGGAACATAAACTTGTGTAGAAGAATCTCGTTCATATTTCGAACGGCTGAGTCACTTTTAATTATTCCATTTTAACAAATAAAATACCTATGGTTGCTCATAATAAAGCAAGAATATTTTGCCCTTTTTTATTAAAGGTAAATAAAAAATTGGAATAAACGTTTATTGTAATCCTAATAATATTCATAATATTTCAGATTTAATTTTTCGATCCTTACCAGTTATCTATATTATGTTTAAATAGGTGATTTGAATTCCATTTACCAAAATTATTTTTCGCACTGGATTCAGTAGGGGAAAGTGGTAAAAAATGACATAGTTGGGTAAAATGACACACCATGGATTTTTCGTGAACTAACAGCACCGTTGTTACAAAATTGATGTCCGTACATAGCTATTGTTAGCAACACTATTTTGCATTACGGTAGAAACCTCCGTTCATCGTCGTTATCAATTATTGAGAACTGAAAATATTTCTAATGCAATAGTCTATTCTTACGATTTATGCTGTTTTTAAAAACAATTTAATACCAGAATTTCGTGTTCAGTTATACAAATATGATACTTACGCAGACTCTACGAAAGTTAAGCTACAAGAATTTAGTATAACCAATTTACGTCATTTGAATTGATACTAAAAAATTTAGTTGATGATTTTATAAATACCATACTACAGTCAAAATGGCACAGAATTCATTGGTTCAAAATGACATACTATGTCATTTTATTCTACAAAGAAGAAAATTTTTCATCAAAAATGTAAGTTTTCACAATATCAGAGACATGCAAAAGTAAAATAACGAGATAAACATTCAAACAGTGAAAACTGATCTGACTGAAACATTACAATCTTAATTGAAAATAATTTCCCGTAGAATACTACAGTTCAAGTTTTAACTCGGTTGCAGTCCCTTTCTGGCACCAGCAATCAACCAGCTTGCACTGTCGATAAAAAGAAACAGAAAATGTCTACATTATCATCAAGTCCACTCCTGAGATTACTGAACTGAAACAACAGAAAGAGAAAATAAAATCTTATAAAAAACGAATTTTTAAAAGATAAGCTTTTATTTTTTATTTTAGCTTTAACTGCATGCGAAATAAATATTATTTCGTTGCGGAAGGTTGGCTGCAGTATTGGTATATTTTAAAATCGCAGTAGTGAGTAGAATAAAAGCTTAGCTACAAAAAATCCTAAAGTAAGGAGGTCCGGATGCCCTAGTAAAATGGTTCGTTGAATTTTTAAGGAAAAGAAAAGTATGGGCAAATTGACTAATGAAAATAGCAGCCAAGATGAAACAAACCCACGGTGTCTCTATTGCAGCAAACTATTTTGGTTACCAAAGGCTAAATAAAAATGGATTCTGTGTTTAGAATGTATGCGGTAGGCCCACGCAGATGTGGTGACGTGTCTCCATGATAGAAATCATACATTTGCGATATTTATACCTAAAATGATTAGTGGAATACCTTGTTATGAAAAGATATTTTCATCAGAAAGTAATTAACAGATATTGTGTGTGCTGCCACTTCATATGTAAACATACGAGTAAGCCAAAACCTGAGCAAACACGGGTAATTTTAGAGCCAGTCCGGATAGTTTATTTATGGATTTATTTACACACACACAAACACACATACGTAATAATTACGTTCGTTTGTGTGAGCAGATTGGTGCGTCATTTCTTGTATTGATAAGAAATGGAGGACTGGTTTGTTTATGGAATCATGACATTATCCTTATTGTTGAGATTGGCCACGGTTTAGTACTTGTACATTACTTGCATGTATGTGCAAGTAATTACGATCAAACGTAATTTGTGCATTTGGTTTAATGTCATAAAGACGAATATTTGCCAGACTTTAGGCAGCAACCGTCGTCGAGGGGTCTGAGCCCCGTCACCTCATACGAGTAAAGTCCCCACATGATACATTTTCATCATATTTTAGATGCATGTCATTTTCCCCACAACATGGTACAAAATGACGTACTTGAACCAAATAAAAAAATTTTCAAAATCATCAAACCTAATTATTTAAAGAAATTTTGAATGTATAACTTTTTATTATCTTTCTTTAGATGCCAAATTTATTACACATTAATCGAATTTTTCCTTTGAAAAATCATTTATGTCATTTTGTACCACCTTCCCCTATAGACATCAATTAAAATTTTCAATTCTGGAATACGAAAGTTTAAAATATGCCTCAGAAGATTTTAAACCATTATAATAATAGTCCCAGCAAAGCATAGATCCACTTTAATACGTGTACCTACCTACTCGTTAATGCTATTTTGATTTTCACTTTGATCGCAGGTACATTCCTGTCGTTACTGATATTCCTGTCAATAGCTGGAAATATATTAGTCTGCGTGGCCATTTACACAGATCGTGGTCTGCGAAGAATAGGAAATTTATTTTTGGCCTCGCTGGCTATCGCCGACCTATTCGTGGCTGCCCTTGTAATGACGTTTGCTGTGGTCAACGATTTGCTGGGATACTGGATGTTCGGCGCTGGATTCTGTGATACGTGGATAGCGTTCGACGTTATGTGTTCAACCGCTTCCATTCTTAATTTATGCGCAATATCGTTGGATAGATATATTCATATAAAGGATCCTTTAAGGTGGGTATCCATTCGTTGATATCCCCCTTCGTCTGGAGAGGCTATGTTAACGTTGGAATAATAACGTAAAGGAGAGGGAAAATGTAATTTCGACTGCGGAGAAGTGTTTTTAAACAGCTGTTGGGCACAGGGCTTCTGTACCAGTATGGTTACCAAGTTTATGTTCACTACCACTTCCTTTAAATCATTAGAAATATTCGAAAACAATTTAGTTAAAAATGAACTATCCACGTAATGTTCGCCTGTTTAAATAAGTACGTAACTCCATTTTACCTAATTTTACAGAGGAATGAAAAAACTTTTCTTTGACAAAAAAATTCAATATTTTTTTTTTTAGTTTGGGGTTTATAAAATTATTACGTGGAAAATTAATCGTTGGCTAATAATTTAATTTTTGTAAATCTGCTAGCAAATAAATGATACAAAATATTAGTAGAATTAGAAATAAATGAAGACCCACACTTTTCTACAAATAAATATCAATCAATGGTTCGGACGGTACGCATTTTGTGTAAATAATTGTCTTGAAATTACGAATATTTTCATTTCTTAGCATAGAAGATACCAGGGAGATAGGCACATTTCCAACAAATAATAAATAAATTGAGATAAGTATTTTTAAATACTTCTACTTAACGATCACCACACAGTTTGTAAAATCAAAAATAACTCCAACCAGATTCTTAGGCGCGTCACTATCAACCGTTTTTTTTTTTTTTTTTTTTTTTAATTATTATTTCTATTTTGAACTAACGAAAAATAGGTGTATTCATTTTTCAAAAATACAATGTGTAACAAAAAATCCACCTGGAATGTCGATTACCCAATTTTAATCATTTGTGGAGTTGCATACTTTGCTAATTAGACTAACAATAGATAAGTAAGAAAATGAAAGGAATAAGAAAAGTTCTGATTTTTTTTCTGGGGCGAGGTCTTACCATCCTAGTGGTGGATTGTAATCTACTCTTTGTAAAACATAATATTAAATTGTCCAAGAAATGTAAAATCTGCCATCGGTCTGATTGTGAACTTTTTTATTCACTTTCTCATGAGAAGAACATCACTTTGTTGCAATACTGCAGTTTTACTTCTTCGTGAAGAATTTGTCATGTTTTCCTTTCATTGTTTTAATTTATTAGAAAATTGAAAATATCGTAGTTTTTGATAAGTGAAGGAAAGAAATCAATCTAAATTGTTCTATAAAAAGAAAAAAGGGATAAAAAAAAAGAGAAAATTAACTCGAAAAATGGTCACGCAAAAAATATTTTATCCCAAGGGATAAGATATGTAAATGTCAAAATGACTTAGTGCATATGGTCGGAAAACTTATGTCCATTTTATGATTTTAGAATGATGACACATTCGGTTAACATTGGTGAGACAGGGCTACAAGGTATCTGGTATTAAATGATGGAAGACTAATAGCTATACCCCCTCCATGAGGTTAAATATCGCACAAAAATCTGGATTATAAATATATTAAGGCAGGAATAAACTTCATTCTTTAACAATATCAAATATTTTATGCTTCAGGTATTGAAATGTTAGTAATAAATTCCATGTTGTTTATTCCCTCATTAAATACCAAAATGACCCAAAAAACCAAATAGGTACCTGGCCTATGTTTTGCATGTTGTCATTTTTAGAAACTTTTATTTAAATCTCTGTAACTTTTACACTACATTTATGCACAAAGTTAGTAATGAACAACCTCATTCTGTAACAATTATGAACAGGTTTCACAGAAACTATACGGAATATTATGTTAACTTCTAATACAGCCTATGTGCAGGGGAAATACTCCTCTCAGTCAGCAAGTTCGTGTTGAATGTGTTGCATATGAAACACACAGAATTTTCACAAACTGATCAAACTTAAAAATCAAAGTAAAGTGAGAAGTTGAGAACAAGATGTTGAGAGAGATAAAAGTCAAGACTATAATAAAATATTAGAATATAAACTACAAAGGTGATTTAGTGAAAACCATTATTAGTTAACATTCATTATCCTCTGAAAGGTTTTCTGTCTTCGATTCAAGGAGTCGTTTTCAGTTTTCTGATTTTATTGTTCTAATTGTATAACTAGTGGTCAGTTGTAAAAAACTAGAGTTTAGGAAATGGAAAAGATGGACAAAACAATTACTAAATAGGAAAAGACAATTTTGCGAGGATCTAGGATGTTATAACACCATACTTTATTTTATAAGGTATTATTATTATTATTATCGTAGTGTGCGGCAGTTAGCGCATGCGCACATCTACAGTCATAACCTCGTAGTTTGTGAGCCCAGCTCAGTATTCAAATTAGACTACAGGAGGTGAATCATGTAGTCTGAGTACCAATAAGTGTGTTCCCCCTACTATACATAAGGACCAGCGACACAACCTTGAGTTATTTTAATAAAATACTAATACAAGTAGAGAGCCTCTATGACAAGTACGCGAATACCCCATTAACTATCCAGGGAAAATTATATTACATACCTACTTTCTAGTAATTAAAATTTTTCATCTTATTTATCAATTTAAAATCGATATTCCAATGAGAAATTCTTTTCATTCATCCCAACAATTTATTTCATGTACATACGATAATCCATAATTGAGAAAAATGATTTTGTATTTTGCCAGTGCCCGTTGAAATAATATGTAGATCCAAAGAAGAAATCAAAATTGGACAGAAAATGGCGTATATGTCTACTCATCTTAGATGTTCTTTAGTATAAGTAGGTACCTAGTAAGATGATTTAATATCTATAATTTCTACCTCGGAGTGTGCCAGTCGTAGATACAAATAGGAAAGGTTCTACACAAATGGAATAACATAAATTGAAACAAACATGAGTAAAAAAACAAAGGAAAAAAGTCATCTAACTTATTTTTCCGTCACTCTATTTTATGCTATGATGCGAGTACAACATATGGGAAAAATCTAAGTTGCTGTCAAGGGTTGTGCACTGCTTCCGACACACAAGTCCTGAATCTACATTCTTTTTACCAGTAACAAAATTTTTAATTCTTTTCTTGCATACTAAATTACCAGATAATATGCACATTGTAACAAACAATAGGTGGCAGCCCACAAAAGATGAGCCATAACCAGAGAAATAAATACGGCTAAAGAGATGTCCAACCACAGATTAAAAACATGTCAAAGATAAAATGTTGATAGAACATTTCAAATTCCGATATTATTGTTAATGTGCATGTATAGCTTCATAGTGTGCGTGCATGCGTGTGTGCATGCGTGCATGCGTGCATGAGTGCGTGAGCGCGTGAGCGCGCGCGTTTGTGCGTGTGTGTGTGTTGGTATGGAGATGTTTATTTTCACAAAAAAGTATGGGTAGATTTAGAATGAATGTTTCTTTTCTATCCTTCATATATTTTTAAACCACAGGGCATGTAGAGCGTTGGATATCTCTTTAGCTGCGTATCTATGGCAAAGAGATATACCTAAAGAGATACCCAACACTCAATCAAAGACATGACAAAGATAGAATATTACAAACGTTTCAAAGTGTGATATTTGTTACTGCGCATGTGTTGTATCTTGATAGTGTGTGTGTATTGGTACAAAGATGTCAGTTTTCACATTGAAATATGCGCAGCTTTGACTGCACAGAAAATTGAATGAAGTTGTATTTTTGTCGATGATGACGACGATGGTCGAAGATGGTCGAAGATGGTCGAAGATGGTCGAAGATGGTCGAAGATCTTCGTCACATTTTTGTACCACCGCGCATACGGAGAGTTGGACATCTCTTTGGCCTACACGTCCGCTGTCTGTGGGTGAAACAACGTCACTTCGATGCCCAGCTAGTCTGACGCCCAAATAATGGCTTATTTGTTCCGCCCAGGTACAGCCGCTGGATCACAAAACGAATAGCGTTAACCACCATCGCCGGCGTTTGGCTGCTGGCCGGCCTCATATCGTTCGTGCCGATCTCGCTGGGCCTGCATCGGCCGCTGCAGCCGCGCACCGTCCACACCGGCAACACCGAGCAGCCGACATGCGCCCTCGACCTGACGCCCACATACGCCGTCGTCTCGTCGTGCGTCAGCTTCTACGTGCCATGCGTCGTCATGGTGGGCATCTACTGCCGGCTGTACTGCTACGCCCAGAAGCACGTCAAAAATATCAAAGCGATAACGAGGCCGCTGACCAGCGCCACGCCCACCATGACCACCGCCGTCCACCACCAGGGCTCGTCGCCGTACCACGTGTCCGACCACAAGGCGGCCATCACCGTCGGCGTCATCATGGGCACCTTTCTGCTGTGCTGGGTGCCATTCTTCTGCGTCAACATCATCGCCGCCTTCTGCAAGACCTGCATACCGGGCATCGCCTTCAAGGTGCTCACCTGGCTCGGCTACTCCAATTCCGCCTTCAATCCCATCATCTACTCCATCTTCAACACGGAATTTCGCGAAGCGTTCCGACGCATACTCACCGCCCACTATCCGGACTGCTGCTGCCCCAAGTACCGCAACGTCAACTTCAACTCGTCGGAAGCGTCGGTGGTGCGTAAGACGCGCAAAAGCGACGACTCGACGCTGCGCCAGCAGAACGCCGCCAAGTTCAACGGCGGCATCAAGGAGTGCAACAGCGGCAACAGCGCCCGGTCGTCGGTCGCCTCGTTGCGGCAGGCGCGCATCAGCTCCACCGAGAAGGTGATCGTCGAGGCGGAGGAGACCAGCGTCATTTGACTATTGCCTGCGTTCCAAAAAGAGCAATTGGTATGACTGCGGCGGCCGCGGCCGCCCTTCCGGAGCCGTTCGTCGGCCCCTCGTCGACGGCTGCGACATCGGTCGCACGCGCCGTCTGTGGACCCGAAGACGTCCACGGAGACGTAGGTTATGCCCACACCTATGGTACCTGTGTATAATAATGCGATGGTTGGAGCGCTACGGGTGTTAGTGTGTACCTTACCCTATATGCATGTAATTATGCGGATCCGGTTGGCATTCGGGATTCCATTGGGCAGCTGCGCTTTGCGCACTGACCAGCCCTAGTACCTATTATTATACCTTCGAATCGAGAACGAAGGGACTTTATGAAAAGGCTGTGCATTGTAGCCGAATGCTATGCGCGTACGTCGCTAATCGTCGTATACTGCGTTATACTTACCGTTTTCGTCGTCGACTGCATTTTGTTTTTTTTTTGTTTTCTTTTTTTTTTTTTGTTTTTTTAATGATCACTTCCTCGTGTGTAGGCATTTCGCACACTGATTATGGTGTTTGTGGGTGGAGAACTTTTAAAAACTCGATTCCGTTCGATAAGCAATATTTTTCACGCGGCTGATCTCGATCGACTAGTTCGCGCGATGGGTGGGGTTGAAAATTTTGGAAAATCGGACAAACATTACTGAATGCAAATATCAAGAGTGGGCAGGATTCGTGGAAAAATATGGTATTTATATCTTCTTTTTGGAGTTGAAAAGGATTTGTGACGCGTGATTCGAACCACTTTTGAAAAAGCAATGTGATTCGTGATTCGTGATTTGTGATTCGTGATTAGAATCACAATTAGGAAACACAAGATTTGTGATTCGATTCATTTATTTACAAACAACGAATCACGAATCCTATTCCTCTAGTCAGCGAATTCTCGAGACATTCTCAGAAATTTGGTGAATTTTATACTTGTAAAATTGAACCGCCTCTTTTACCTTGCACTTTCCTAAATAAAACAATTTTTCTTATCGAAAAATACTCGAATGTTTTGAACTTTTTCCCCACGTCAAGGTCAAACAGAATTATTTAACGTTCGAGACTTTGAGATTTGTGATTCGTAGAAAAATGATTCGTGCGATTTACTTTTAATCTGTGGACTGAAATTATTCGCGATTCGAATAAATTTTTTTAGTATTCTGCCCACTCTTGCAAATATGGCAAATATCAAAAAGTTTCATTATCGATATTTTCAATATTGATATTCAAAAAATATCGATAAAATCGATAGTTTCGATCGTTTCTGTAGTTTCACTTGGTCATTACTTTTGCCTAAATACATGGTGGGTGTAACGAAAATTTGTTTTCACTGGAGCAAAGGAATTTCGCAGGCACCCCCCTCCCGCAAACTTTTGAACCTTTAAATTTGAGTATGAATGTCTGAATTTCATAAAACTCTAAAGCAGTAGTAGCTAGTGGCGCAAAAATCGATATTTTATCATATAGATATTTTTCCCAGACCCAATTGCCCGCTAATAACTAATAATTCGACTAGGCTATACATAATAAAAATGTATGAACACAGTTCATGGTAGCTTCAGAATGCGGATAGGAAAGTGTAAAAAAAGAGCAAAAAATTTTCCAATTCTTTCGCAATCAAAAGAACTTTTTAAGAGAAATTACAAGCAAAACAAAATGAAAATTATAATTGTCAATTGTAGGTATTGTTGGTTTAAGGAATAGAACCTGGTACTTACATATTCACCAGCTAAAAGCAGTGAACTTGACCACACGGCCATTCCAACACCGGCTATAACTGATGAATGTATTTAATATAAGACAAGGTATGGCAGTTTCCACACACTCCCTCTTTAAAGAAACACAACATGAGTTGAACAATCTGCATCGTTGGATGCTGTGGGAGGAAAGGTGGAGCTACAAATGCCTCTTCCACCTATACACACAGACTTACTCTACTTTCTCCAGGAAGATGTAGGTCTAAGAACTGGAATTTTTGAAGTTGGCGGTCTTTTCCTTAACTATGTACGACTAATTATAAGTCAATTCCTTCCAGTATCGTAACAAAACTCTTTAATTATTGCTGACTTCAATAATTTCAGTCCCTAGACCTGGGTATGTAGACACTCTGCCCAAGAAATAAAAAGAAATGAAAATAAAAACCCAAAACGAACAAAAAAATAGAAAAAAAGTGATCCCTATACAAAAATATAAAAAAGGAGAAAAATACAGAAAATAAACTAGCTCCATCTCTGTTTCTCTCTTTGGCTCTCTATTTCTCTCAGGTATCTCCTCATAGGAGGATTCTAAGTTTCAAATCAAATTGCTACATAAACGAAAAACCCATGAGTGGCAACTAGTAAGTAAATGTTAAACCTTGTAGCTAGGTTTGAAAATATAAATTAGGCAATAATTAACCTTGGTTATAAATGAAGTATATATTAGTGTTTGTAGTGCAGCTAAGGAGAAGAAATTTCATTTTAATGTCGAAAATTTTATCAATTTATTTTGACGTTAAATAACGTGTTTTATCTTGAGTTTCTTTATTTTTGTTAATATTAGAACAAAACTATCAAAATTTGATACCAACTTTGAGATTTTTTACAATTTAATAAATTTATAAGCGGTACAACCTGAAACACCCCAGACACAACCCGTATCAACATTTGTGTATATTGTATCAAAAAAGTGCTTAATTCTAATCCTACCTTTTTGACATTGTGAGAGGGGGTTGAAATAGGAGACATATCTCATAATTTTGTGCTCAACTGTTCAAACACTGAAATGAGTCCATTCATTGCTACTAGTTGATAAATGGCTGAAAAATTGTACAAAAAAAAATTTTTAATACAACCCACATCAAATGACTCATGACTTCATCATTATTGTTGTTGCACCATATTTCAAATTCAACCATTGACTCGTGACGTTTTTTTTAGAATTTATGTTTATTTGTGGTATACCAACCAGGGTGGCAGTACACTTGACTAAATATTTTTTTTTACAAAATTCCGCTTTCAAATAACCTGAGATTCCTAAAACTTCCTTGGAGTCCACGGCACTATGTCCTAAAAACACAAAATGGAAGACTAACACCAGGTAAGGGCCAAAAGTCTGGTGTTCTTGGATAGCCAGTCAAAGGTTCATTTTTTGAAAACCTCTAAAACCTGCAATTTTAAAAACAAAAAGCATCAAAACAGCAGCGTTGAATTTTAAAACCCTACAAAAATAAAACAAACTGCAAAGTAGAAAATATGGCCCCCCACCTGTTTGCTCATGTTGAAAAAAATTTAGCATATTACAAAATCAAAAACACATTTATAAATACCTGGACCTTTATTTCCATAAAAAGGTGTAAAAAAAATGAAATCTTCATCAATAGAGAGCTATAATTATGAATGGAAACAAACAATTATAAAAATCAAATGAAAATTTATGAAGTGAAAATGAGGCTAAAGGCCGGGATAAAACTGGAACATAATACAAAGTTAGACCATATCTGTACAGAAGTCGAACAGAGAGTGAGTGGCCGAATTTCCTGCAATAGTGGACATATTGCTATCGCCAACGGTAAAGCTAGATTGAAATAAAAATTTACCTCGTTCAGTTTTTACGCACATGCATTTGAAAGAGAAAAATTTATGATTAGGTATATTTTTGGGACCTGGCTACCTGTGAAGATTCAAGAAACCCTAAGTCTTGAGAGCAAAAGCTACAAATTTCACAGGAATACCTCATATTCTACAGTACCAATGGGATGTAGGCCTTCATTGCTCCAACTCTGATATTTTTTGAAGCGTATCTTCATTTTTTATACCTACATACCATTCCTGCATATCTGATCCTTTTTCTCATATCTTCTTCCAGATAAAAATTTTTGTACATCAAAATATGCCTACTTAGTCCATTAATGTATTATGTAATATGTTCCACACTTCGCAGTTGTTGTCCGCTGTCCAATATTAAAATATATTAATACTGACACTATTATCCCCTTGTTACTTTGATGTAGGTAAGTGTTCATTATTTTCATCTGTGACTTTATAGGAATCCAAAAATTTTATCAATTCAGCTACCTATTTAAATTCATTGGTGAAAGAAACATAAATCTGGAAAGTAACTCGTTAATTCATACGAGCAGTTATCAAAAAAATAAATTAACACTTTTCATGTTTCATTTAAAACAAAAACCTCTTCAATAGTGAAAAACAATTATTAGATAGATGCAAATTACTGTTTAGGTACACCTCGCACACTCATGCATCGGCTTTTGTTACTGCCACTTCTACACTTCTAACCGGTGCTGGCCTTGAATATTGCAAGGTGTTCAGTGCCATATCTAAGATTGATCTGTGGGAGGGACTTTACAATATTGGAAAAGATAGCAAGCAAAACAAGTTTTTAGCCATTTTTAAGATTTTCTATAATAATTTAATAGTTTTTTTTTTGTTTTTTTGTTTTTTTGTTTTTCTTAAAATGGTGTGTTCCTAAAAAAACCAAGGCTTGGGGAATCCCCCTTCCATCCCCACCAATCAAGCTTGAAACATCTTATTTATCTCTCCTACTTGTATTTTTCATTAGATTTTATCCCATTTAAATGGTGGGAATTTTAAATTTTACTACTAACACCCCCCAAATTCCGTGATCCATATAATTATGTTTATTTCGTTTTTATATGTTCAGATAGTGCTGGAGAAAGAATTTTTGAAGGGTTATTTTTTTCTTTTTATGACGTTTATATATATATATATATTTTGAAGCGGATTCTCTCTCTCTCTCTTTCTGTCTCTGTCTCTCTCTGTCTGACTCTCTCTGTCTCTCTCTCTGTCTCTCTCTTTCTCTCTCTCTCTCTCACTCTTACTATCTCAGGGTGCAAGGCCTCTGGCAGTTTGCTTGAATTTACACGCCTTAAAGCTGCCTTTGATTTTAACCATGAATAATACTGTATTACCAAGAAACAAAATATGATAAAATCATCTTATTGTGGTACATCAACGGAGGGTCAGTGACTGGACTACCAGACCAGTTTGCGGTTACACGTGAGAACAGTAAATAATTTTAATATTAATTTTGAATAATTTTTTTTTTTTTTAAATTTTGTAAATTACGAGTAGGTACCTGGGTATTATTATTTTTTTAATAGTCGCCTGTAAGGGCTTCGACTCTAGTTTTTGATTACTTGTTCCCTTCAGTTAGGTAGTAAAGGCTTTACAGCTGATTTGTTACTTGGCCCCTCCCTGGCTCAACCAAAACAAAAGTCTGGCTACGTTTCTTTTATGAAAATCTATCCATCAACGGCGTTTCAAATCAGTGATGCATAATTGCGTTTCAAACGCAATATAGGTACGATAACGTAGACGTAGGTACTTACATTGAATGAAGGATTATAAAATTTGAATTTCAAACACATTTTCGTAGTTCTGTTTTTTTTTGTTGTTTTTTTTTTTCTTATTAAGAAATCGTTTTCGCTCCCCCTCACTTATTTCTCGCATAGAAGGCCTTCTCTCAAGAAATTTCGATTACACTACTTATTTTTGTCGACGAAATATTTTCAATTTGCAACGAAGACGAACGAATTCATTCAACCGAAAAGTTTTCAATTAACTCCTCTCTTTTTGGTACTTTTATTGCTGAAAGTATAGGATTCCCGTTTTAATAACTTTCCTTTTAAGGGTACCGTACAATGAAAAATTAGAATTTTGTTTTTCTATCAGCTTTTTTAGCATAACTTTTACGATTAAAAGGATGAAATTTTGCCTCTCAAAAAATTATACTCATTTAACGCACTTGGAAAAAAGAACAAAAAAAAAAAACAACTTCATGAATGGCGTTAATTGTTATGGTTGAGAAAGGAGATTGATGGAGTCCGTAAACCAAACGTAAAAAAGCTCTTTCTGTAGTCAATGGCCACCTTGTAGCAACGTAAGAAATCCTTGAGGTTTTTGTTATTGTTTTTTCAGCTAAAGCTCGATGTTAATATCCGTTCGGATTTAAGAGGATCTTCCCAACATGAAATCCTAAATTTGTTTGGTTCATTAATTATTTCAGCAATCAATTCTCTTATACAGATAAGACCAGGTACAGGAAAGGTCGAGGATTGTTTGTTTCATGCCCAAAGGCGTCGGTTTTCATCTATATTCATGAAATTCTTCGTTGGTGAATTAATTTCGTAGTATGATGTATTCGACTGGAGACAAACCTATATTACTTTCATTTAACATAAGTCCACTTGGCATGAATGAACTGACAATGATGCCAGCTACCAGAACGGATGTATTGAGTAGGTTCCTACTTATCTACTGGGACAGTTACTATTGGACATCAAGGGGGTTTTGATGTATTCGTAAGAAGTGATGAAATCATTAATTAGAAATAAAATATGTAAAACACATTTACCGCACCAAGAATATTTATTGTACTCATAGAGAACAACAGAAAAGTAAGTCGTATTAGTAATACGACTGAACAAAGAGTTTTTATAATAGATCAAAGTCGGTATAACATAGAGAATATATTCAGACGATATATCAGTGTAGCCAACTAGTTCATGTACAATAGTCAAATAGTTCCAACAGTTACTATTCATCCTTAATAAATATCTCCTGAAAACTACCATTCTGGCATTTTTAGCTCAACCTCTTTCAAATACTTATTTCAATTGCCATCAGGCAAATGTATGTTTCTTCTTTTTTATCTCCACTATTCTTAGTTGTCTAGCTCAGATATCGTTTACCATTGAAATTACATCTTACAACCGTTTTATAATTGGGTAAACAAGCTAGTCTCTTATTTTTATGATTAGTATACTTTGTGGCAATTCTCAAAATTTGTCCATTTTTTGAGTACTCGCCCATATTCTGATTCATATATCAAGTTCGAATATATCCCAAAGCATTTCTTTCATCATTTAGGAATTCAAGGTCACATTTGAGAGGGGCTGGGGCGCGTGGTATGTTTTCAATGAACAAAGCCTTTTCATAAAAATATGATTATCTTTTTTTCATATTTTTACTTCTTCTGATTATTCGTAAAGGAGAAGCTCATATGAAACTTGCTAAAACCATCAGTATGGGATTATAATATCTTGTGAAATTTTTGTGATACATATCCCATTTTCTCTTTTTGAATAGGTTCTGAAGATTTAAATTAGTTTTCTGCTGGTTGTTCTATGGCAATGATTTTTTAGTCAAAGAGTGTCCTCAGTATTCGGATTTGGGAATTATATGTACTTTATTGAGGAAAATGATAGTTTTTTTTTTTCACTTTTTAGCTCTGTTTGAAGTTTACGTAAGTTGTCGATCTTGAAAGTAGGGATAGAATCTATCGAATTTGAAAACTATCGATGCACAGTCAGTAGTTCGAAAAACCATCGATAATATCGATAGGTAGTTTTCCAATAGTTTGACTTTCAAAAATCATTGCGGCAATATTAATATTAAAAACATAAGATGTTAACAAAACAAAATGTTTTAATGCATTTAATAAAATCTAACAATATAAAAATTAATACCTATTATACTTTGTTCACGCTAAGAAGTGTGTGACGTCAGAATCACTTATGAATGTGACGATTGGTGGGGAGAGAGAAAAAGGTATGGATGCGCATTGTCATATGATAATAAGCATAATTTTGTAGAGTAAACAAACATCCTGTTTCAATATGTTTTTTCACGTCAGGTACTTCTTAACGTGAACAGAGGATAGTTATTTGATAAAATGTAAATTTTCACTTGAGAAAAAAAAAGGCGAGTCTGGGCTATACTCATGGAGGATTGATGTGTAACATAATAATATTTTGATTGTGTGTGTGCGCAATGTGTTGCGCATGAATACAACCACATATCTACATGTCATGTAACCCACACAAATGAGAGACGCAAATGTGACAATCGTAATTCTCATTTAGCCCCTACCACAGTCCCATTGATAAGATGTTTACGCATCAAAATATGTTTTTTTGGGAATAGTCTACATTCAGAAAAAGAGTATATTTTTATTGTGTTATAGTAGGAATTATTAATGTTGTTTAAAACTTAATTTTGGGAAGTTCCATTCTGGGTCCTGGTTATAAGGCAAATGGTATTAGTCTGTTTGGTAACGTTTAGATCTTTGATTTTATATGCTTTTATTTAACTCCATTTGGGAAGAGAATTTAGACTTTGTTTTAGGTTCTTATATGGATAGACTCATTGATAGTCACCTAGTTAGCAACTAGAGATTACCAAAGCATTGGAATTACAGTTCCGGATTAGGTTACATGTTTCTGTGTGAGTGTAATACAGTTTGCTGCGTTTCCCTTCACATATCTATAATTTATACATGTATAAAATCATATTTTTAAAATTGATTTTGAACACATTACTTTTACAAAAATTTTTTTAATAATTTTATTTTTTCAGTATAGTTTCATCACCATAGAATGGAAACTAACATAAGTCCAAAAATTATATTTTTCATGAGTATGAAAATAAGGTTTAAAATGTTGATACTTTTCTGTTATTGCAGTGGGATGTGAAACCAATTATAGTATATTAGTAGGAGGAACCATATAAAGACATTCTTCAAAAAAAAATTTAAATTCCATTATTTTCCTCAAAATTAAAGGACTTAAGATATGGTATGGAACAGAATTATCTTCCAGAGGTATCTAAAGTCTCGCATAAATTACTTTTGTACTGAGCACTGAATGAAAATTTTAGTGCAAAAGTAGTTAATCTTGGACTTGAGATAGTTTTACACTACTAAATTAATGAAAAAAGGTGGAGTTAAGTTATTTTTACATAAAAAAATTTTTTCACACCCTGACATATTAAGATGGTATGCATTTAGTGTTTATTTCAATTTCCAAGCAATATGGACTTGAAATACCTTTACTACCTGATAGAAGGCAACACAAGGAGAATTTGGATATGCATAATGCAAAAATGGCAGTTTAGGACAAAGCTAGTTTTTGTTCTGAGTTGACGGTTGTATTTTCACGCAGTACTTTTAAGGGGCCCAATTCATTAAAAAAAAAAGCTCGAAAAGACAGAAATTTTATTACTCTAGTCTCATATACTTTTTCTCTGTCTCTTAACTTAGGAATGCAACCAAAAATGCTCGTAAAAACATTCTCTTCGTCTGATCACAGAGCTTGAGTAATTCTGTTGAATATGATTTAGGGGATTGATTTTCTATTATATTTCTAGCAACGGAGTGAATTCTCACTACAGTTACCGAAAGATGTTGCATGAATTATCAAATATTTTAATTCCAGTACTTTTAATCCATCATAATTCGAATATTTCAATTAATGAAAAACTATTACGACAGTTTTTCTATCCATATTTGAAATTTTTGGGAACAAATTGTCAAAAATTGTACAAATAAGTACCAGAGGTACGAAAAATATCGATATTTTAGGTATCGATACCTAAAAATATAGGAAAATATCGATATTTGACTGAATTAATCCCAAATCTATCCGATAAATGACAATACTTTGGATTGAAAAATCGATATTTCGCACCACTGAAGCACTAAACACTTTTTGAAGGAAGAATTTATCAAAAGTAGAGAAAGTAACCAAAATAAATTTTTTTTTTCTATTTATGTTCTAAATTGAAGCCGTCAGAGGCTACAAAAAGAAAAAAAAAACAAATATTGTAATTGGTTTTTCAGTTGCGTGTCATATTCAATTTTCTTGAAGATTGAATACTGAAATAAATGACATTTATTCAGAGTCGTGTTTCTCCACTTTATCCTTATTTAAAGGTGAATGAACCTTAGACTAAACAGCTTATGCACCAGATATTAATTACTAGTATAATATCGTACCTAATCTGCAGTTTCAGAATTGTTCGGTTCAGCTTACCACTAATTTGGTCATGAATGAAAATAATTTTGCACGGCTCGTACAGACTATTTAGGTAGGTGCTATGATGAATGCAGAATTCTTCTTTAAAAATATTCCGCGGTTACACCATTACTATTGTTGAACCAGAGAAGAAAATTAGAGCTGAGAGGTATGTAAACCCTATGTCCCTTGAGAAAAAAACAATTTGTACTCTAAGGCCTGTGAAAAATTGCCTATGTTGGATAAATTAAAGTCTTTTTTTTTCTTTTGGTAAGTCTGTAACTCTCCCCATCCCCTAAACATCTCTAAAATTCTTCGGTACACTCATAGCCCCGACTTCCAACTTCCATTAGGTATTTCTCGTTCTTCTTACTCATAGTCTTACCACTAGTAGTACACCATTACAGCCATTACAACCATTACAGCCATTACAGCCATTACAGCCATTACAGCCGTTACAGCCGTTACAACCATTACACCATCTTCAGCTTCGAATAAAATTTCTTTGTGCGGAACCGCAAACCATTGACTCGACTTTTGACTTCCATGCCCAATAATACCTAATGGTGGTTCTTATTCCAGAGAAAGGCAATTAAAAATAATTCTCTAACGTACGAACCAGAGAAATCCATTTCGAACTTCCTTCGTATACAGCTTTGCTTCCTTACCGAAATGCATTTGCGGTTGTCTTAAACATTCTACACCACTAAGTATATATTTACCTACCTTAATATTCATTCGCAAAAAATTTTCAATTCGAAAAACTTTATCGTGTCGAGAAACATAAACATCGAAAGGGATATGCACGTAGATGAAAATATTCGCTGGAAAAACAAAAAACACGTTGGAAAAGGCGTGGAAAAAATAGCGAAAGAAGAAAATTAAATGGAAAGCTATGAGGAGGAAAAAAAAATTAATGCAGTTCTTATTTGGATGTAAATAAGACGAAGAAAACGGGGAGGGGTGGAATAATCGTAAATAACGAGTAATTCGAAGCATAAGTAATTGGCATTAGACTAGGAATTGAGGTTTGTGCAAACGATGGAGTGGAAATATATAGGTACTTACGTAAAATGTCGTAGAAAAAAAGGAAGTCAGCGACTAAAATAAATGTTGTGGAGATAAAACAAAACGAAAAAAAAAAAAACTTGAAAAAAAAAAATAAAAAAAGAATTACAGAAAAGTATTTTAGGAGAATTAATTTTTTTCTATCTCGCTCTTTCGTTCTCCAGAAAAAGAAACAAAAAAAAGAGAACTGAAACACTCTGTATGCGATATTTTATTCTTCCCAAATGTGACTTTTTTTTTTTTTTAAAAACCAAAGCACAAAAAATTTTTTTTTCTATTGTTGAGATTTCTGTCGCGTAAAAATAATACACCAGATTGTTCGAACATATTTTTCGCATCTGAGCGAAAGTTTTTCAAATTTCAAATTTATTTTCCATGTATATAGCACACTTTACTCCGTATACCTAATACTTTTTTTCTCTCACTTCTTGTTTTCTTTCTTTCTTTCTCCTTTGTTTTGTTTTTATACGTTTACATTGTGACGAAAAGTTCTCTGAAATTCGTATCGTCACGTTTTTTCTTCTCTACAAACCAGTACTCATAATATATGCAGAATCTGTATAATTATACTTACATGAAGAAAATTTGAAAATAAATAAATGTTAAAAAAAAAAAAAAAAAGTTACCAACTTTTTATCCAATTATTTCTTTTGTTTTTATTTCCTAATTTTTTTTTCTCTCTCTTCTCGTACAACTATTTTAATGGTTTTTTATTTGTATTTTGTTTGTTCAATTACCTACCATAGTTGATTGCCTAATTATTAATAAAACGTAAGTCTTTTTTGTATTTGCAACGCATCGTTAAACGTACTCGTTTTTCCTTCTGTTTTTTTTTTTTCAGTTTTTATCATCTTTTTTTTTTTTTGACTTTTTTTGATTCTGTTATTTTACTCTTATTACGTATTTCATACTTTGCTCACTTTCTGTATGCGTTTCTCGAAAAAATTTTGTTTTTGTTTTCGACGTGCAGAAGTCGCTCTTTTTCTTTCTTTTTCGTCGCAAAGCACAAAAAAAAAAAATTTCAATTAAAAGTAAGTTTATGATAACTTTTTGTTTACTTTGACGATGTAGATACACTGATCGAAAAACAGCGACATTAAATTAAATTTTTCATATCAATTAGTGAGCGCCGTAATTGTAAAGTGTCGTGAATCGTGTAAATAAATTTCAAAAAAAAAAAGTTATATCACTTGTGTACTTCATAATACATCAGATTTTTTTATTCGAGTGTCAGTGTGTATTATTTTTTTTTCTCTTTTCATTTCATTTTTAGTATTTTTATGGCCAGTTTGTAAACAGAAATTTAGCATAACCGGCCATAAAATTACTGTTTACAAAAGATATAGAAATTTTTAGATAATATAGTCAGTTTCTAGTTCCTGTTTTGTGTTTCCAGCAGAAAAGAGTAGGCTGATAGTGCACATCTACCCAACTGCAACCATATAAGTCATCAATGTCTTGCTTGTTTCTTTTGGATTCATTTACGTGTACCTGTTCGTCTACCAAATCTATACATATGAAGCACAGAGAATGGGATACACTCGGTGGTATACTTACTAGGTCATTTACATTTTTGGTGACAATATTGGAGAAGTCAGTCAGACACAGCTGTATTCAGTTTGCCGAGTGCTAATGCCAAAACGCCATACACTGAGGACTCAGTTTTTAATTATTGTTAGGAAGCCCTGTTCTCTGCAGTCGGCCAAAAATTATTGTTTCAGATAAATTGTGAGACACTTGTCTTTGGGTTGGGCAAGTAATCAGCGCTGGGATTCAAACCTGTATCTCTCAGATACACAGCCTTGTTCTGGACAACTCAAATACACAGACCCCTTGAGATATTTTATATTTTGCTTATGAATCATAGAGAGGTGGGCATGTGACAGTACTGCTTTACACTCGATAAGAATTCGCGCATGCACACTTCCAAATTCATACACTTTTCGCTACTTGTCTTGGCTACTCATTCGCGCTTTTGATTTTGTCTATTTTACCCCACACATTTCTTACACATCTCTCACCCTCACAATGGTATATTACGCAACTAGGGAGGAAAGAGAGGAATTTCGTAGCAAGTGTAAAGTTTTCAAGGACGAACCACAGGAATTTCAGGAGTTGATAAACTGCTTACTATGATTGAGTAGTGTACTATATTTTTTGCAACGAGTGTACGGAATGCTGTATTTTTTTATCCACGAGCAATAAAATTTGCGAATTCCTGGATGGAATCTCTTTTATGGTACTGAGAATTTTGAAAAAAAAAAAGGAATTAATTCAATAAAAGGAGATAAGACTTGTGAAGGTGTGGAAAAAAATGAGGAACCAATTAAGTTTGAGACAAAAAATTAAGGTGTGAGAAAAATAATTCAAGAATGAAAAAAATAATTTAAGAATTGAGAAAAAGAGATTGAGTGAAAAAAAGAAATTAAGAAGTAAGAAACGTTCATATTATGAAAAAAGTAGAAAAAATATTAAAAAAAAATTATTGGGCCTCATTTTTTGGATGAGGGAAAGATGCGTAAAATGTAGGTACAGTGAATAAAGTGGGTAAAATCAAAATTGCATCTTGGTAAATATTTATTTTTTCGTACGTATAAGAAAATTTGTTTCTTGAAATGCACTTTAAAGGTATAGAATTCTGTGGTTTATTATGAAAAAAAGTTTTAGTTTTTCTCTTAAAACCTCTTTTTTAGATTGGTGGCCTATTATAAGAAATATAATATGACACATACTCAAAGGTATGCAAAGTATGTGATTGTAGTTCATATACACTGCTTACTCGCATTTACCTCATGTTGCAATCATTGCACTCGTATTGCAATCACCAACTTTTCACACTTACTTAAATATCACAAATAACTCTACAAATTCCATCACTATACAACCCCTGAAACACCATTCCACGGCGCTTTAGCCTGTGCCAGCCCTGGAATTTTTCTAGCGTACTTAAGTAACACTGTAGAATTTATTGTTTCTGCAGAAAGTTATGAAAATTTTTTTTTGTGTCTGTGTGTGGGTGTGTAGGTAGTGGCGCATGCGCATCAAATATGAGGGAATAATTGCCGAAATAATATCATAGAAATAATATCGTGAAACAATTAACACATTTATTAAGGTGATTGTCTTAATTTATTAAAAGCAGCTTGTGCATTCTTTTTGAACCCTACATACCCCATAAGCATTGATCTGACTTTTTCTGTTCCAATGAGAAAATTTTATCGAAAGATACCGGTATTTACATTACCAATTATAATGTTCTGAAATCCACAAAATCCACCATTAATACTCCTTAGAGAAGAGATGAGGCCTTGTTTTATCGAATGTATTCTCACCAACTTCAGCATTTTTTGATAGCTCCAAAGAGTTTGATTCAATTAAGTATTACAATAAGCTGTAAAAATTTCACTTTTTATGCCCGGCACACTTTACCCACAATTTCCTCGCAACAGAGCCATTTGCTTTGGCATAAAGTCTACTTGATGCAAAATTTCTATCACTCCTCAGTTCTCAATAACAGGCTGTTCGGTTTAGAATAGTGCAGAACGAGTTTTTTCAATGCGCAGCCTTATTTTACAAAGTAAAACTGAAAAAAATGTTTTTCTCAAAAAGTGACTAATTTCTGACCCGACTCAATAGGTAAGTATTACTCATTTAATTTCTGTCGAGAAGTTGTCTTCCAAAGATGTGGATAATCGTATTTGTATCCCATACCTCGAGTATCTATCACTTTCTTTCCATGAAAAACGCCAATGAATATTTCACTATTTCAAATATGGATTTTCTGAGTTATTTTATTTTACAGAACTGACTTGAAACAAAACAGAATAACCTAGAATAAAGTTGGAATTAAATTTTAGCAGAATCGGTCCAGAACTAAAATTTCAAGTGTAGCACTTTTTTGTCACCTCCAACGAAGGTATTATAAGTTTTATCAACGTAATTTTTTCTACAAGTACGTAGGCAAAGAAAAAATCATTGATGTCGCTTGAAAAACTGGTCAACTTATGCACTATACGTACGATATACGAAATAATACGAGTAAGTAATGGTTTTCGTGAAGTTGCCTGGCTTTGATGAATACACCTAACGTAATACCAAGGAAGAAAGAAAGAAAAAAGGAAGAAAATTCGGAAATAGCTTTTGCAAAAGTTATCCTATTTTTCGGAATAGTTTTTAAAATCTACTTCATCCATCTTTATTCCTTTCCACTCTATCAAATCGTATGGTTGTTTTCACAAGTTTCCATTTCGTCTGTAGGTAGGTATTTACCATCCATTCATCAGTTAACGTTTAAAGCACATGGTAAGTATTTGATGTTTGCTCGAATTCTGCAACCTCTACAGATATATAGGTGGGTACGGTGTATCCGCAATTTCCTCAAAGTAATACTAACCCAACGAACGGCGGGTTGACGAAATATCCTACCCCTCGCATCAGCTACCCTCGTAATTAATTAAACGCAGGAAATTATCAGACCCCCAGTTTGTAGGGCTTAAATGGATTTTACATTGGCGGCGTGTGCACGTACACACGATAATAGTAGTAGTAAAGCCTGCCGATAAAGCAGCCATCGTCGTATTTTGACGTCATTTCGCAACAAAATATACGGAGTACATACCGTGCCCCGAGTAGATGACCACACTGTAGAGAGGTTAGGCTATAATTTTATGGATCAACATCGTTTAATCTGTCATATTACCGGCCATAAAACAATCTTGGGGCAATATTACGCGCTGCTATATACGCGAAATAATATTCGATTCAACGTTTACATTGTCCAGCATTACGTGTAAATAAAGGTGTATGGAGATATTATACTGGACGCCTGTAGCTCCAGAGAATGTACCTTCAAGATTATTGCAGAAACCATTATTATTGGTTGTACGAATTCATTGTCGGATTGAAAAGTACATCGTCGCACTTTACTATCGGTGGCTTAAGGACGAGAACAACGAATGTTCGAATTTTTACATTTTTTTTTTTTTTTCGTCTCCTCCCGTTTTTCTTAAGTAGCTGTGATCAACGTTTTATGGTTTTGGTGCTAAGCCTGGCAGACGAAAGGTTATAGGTTCGAAAAGTGCCACCATCGTATTTCGAACACAATATGGCTTTGTGTTCGGTTTGGTTTGTGCTTTCACGTGTCACTGAAAAATTCATATGCTAGGAGACGATTGGCCACCGAATTCCGCAACCAATCACTTCCAGCACATCGATATTATCAGTCACCTCCAAACGTATGATGAAATTACTGCAGTGCCAGAGCTCGACTCACATAAAATCATCAACCAAAGCCCACTCTACTTTTAAGCCACGAACTGAAAATTGTAACGTCGCAATAATCGGTTTCTTGTCACGTATTTTCGAAAACGCAGTGGTATTTCCAGGTGACTTTCAATTCCCCAATTCCAAAAATATGATTCGTCATAAATTTGCAATCGTTTTCATCATTTTTCCAGTAGTTATGAAAGAATAAAGAGCGAAAATCAGTTCCTCACCACAGTTTCCAGCTTCTCTGCTGCATGGCTTGATAAGTGAAGTTGGTTTTGCATCAAAACATTTTTTCAACTCATTCACCAAAAACAGGTTATTACTCAATCGATTTTGATTAGAAACATACGAGTTTTCCAAATCAGTTTGGAACATCGAAAATGATTTTCATTTCTTCTCACCGAGTGTTGCAAAAGTTGTGGACATGAGTTTTTTCTTAACTGTTCGTTGTTTATTTCTTCACAGCACCGTTTACACCTATGCAAGTTGTAAAATGTCACAATGAAAAGGGGGCATTTTTCATGGTGATGCAAGTTCACTTATCGATAATATTTAACTATATACAAAATTCTTTTCATGATTGAAGTGTTTCTATTTAATCAAATAAATAATAACTCTTTTTGGTGGATTCGTTGAAAAAAATATCGTATTTAACTAGTTAGCCACTCGTGATAATCAGCTCGTTGCACTTAATAGTATGAGACCCACTATACAACTTGTTGACAATTACCAATTTTGTTTATTCACAAGTTCTACACTTTGTAACAACAAAAGAAGGGAATTAAAATTGAATAAAAATGAAAAAAAATAAGAGTTGTTCATTTTTCATTTTCTTTCATTTTTGTATTTTTTTCTGTAAACAACAAAACAACATTACCACCTCCACTTTATTTTTTATTACCATTTTCTCCTTCCACTTTTTTTACCATCATTATCTTCCCCTTTTCATACAATTCACGCATAAAACATTGGAAAAAATTGGATGGCAGATACTTTGTCACAACTTGACTGGAGAAGCATTTTCAATGCTAAAAACATTAGCTCACAAAATTCAACTAGGTACCTATACCTATAGGGTTGTTGGGTGGATCCCCTACATTAACATACTAAAAGTGGTACCCCTTAGGCATCTTGTAATTTTGGAGAGGGAAGGTGTTTATCCATAAAAATTCATAATTTTGTTATAAACATAAAAAATTGTTCAACGTAAAATTTTCTGTGAAAAATGTTCTATGCATTTATTTTTCTAATCGCCCTCTTCCCCTCCAGAAAGTCTTAAAAACATCCATTCTTCAGATAATACATACAATTATATACGGTATTCAATACCATTATAATATGTATTATGGGAAATATAACTCGTAAATGTCATTCTATCTGGACAATTAATTAACCCTATATAAATTTTCCACTCATCCACCCCAATCCATAACCCCTTATTATCCCCTCCTTTTTCACAGTTTTACTTCAAGCGAAAAGGTGGGCTGTGAAGATTAAGAGGGTGATAGTGGGTTATGAAAGAGGATAGCAGGTTAGCATTTTTTCAAAAGAAAGGGTGGGCTATAAAGGCTGAGGGGATGATAAGAGGTTATCGAATAGGGTGGATCGGTATCAAATATAAGCATGTAGATACTTATATTGGGTTTACAAATTATCTAAATAGTATTATAATTATGAGTTATATTTCACATAAGTTCCTAGGAGTATAATACTGTTGAAAATTTTCGCTAATGAATGGTTGTTTTGAAGACTTTCGGTAGGAGACAGAGGACGTTGGACAAAAAAATGATTGGAACTTTTTTGTTGGAAATATCACGTTGAAAAATTTTTACGCAGCTTTTTTTTATCACAAAATTGAAAATTGTAGAGAAAAACGCGAAAAATCGAACTTTGAGGGACGAACACCTTTCTCTAAAATTGCAAGAGGCCTATTGGGTGAAAGTTTCAACATCGTACTGTAGGAAAACCGCCCAACGACCCTTTAAATATAGTCGAAGTTTGTATGCTAATTTTTTCTCTTAATTTTTATACTCATTTGACTCGCTATTTTCACTTCAATCTCATTAAAATGAAAAACAAAAAGTATATTTAAATGGCAGAAAAAGTCATAAGTCCCGTTTCTTAACGAAAATGTCACTGGTAATTGAAGAGTTATGGATTTTCATACGATATAGAAACAAAATAAAAAATAAATAAAAAATAGAAACCTAAAAAATTTGAATGACACTCAACTCGAGGTAATGATACAGAATTTACATTATTTTCTGTAACCTTCAAACAAGTGCAACGAACAACAACAAGGAAAAAATTCGTCCCCTTAAGGGACGAAAGCGAAAGGTCGGTTTAGTGATAAAAAAAAAAAATTAAAAAAGTTTTTACGTACAATAACTATTGAAACCCTGAACATAGTTAAACATTAATCTGTAATATGTCCATAAAAACAAATCGACCTATGCGCCCTCTATATGTGTTAGAAAATTTTTATGAATAAAAAACCTGTATTAAACATTGACCCAAATACCAAAAAAATAATAGAAAAAAAGTGATACTAATTATCAACAACCTAACTAAATAAAAATTTTATATTCTTCTCGATCTTCAACAACGATGACCATGTTATATTAAAATGACTCATCAACGATGAGTTTTAAGATTCAATTGCAATTTATTTTTCAGGCTGAGATGCTTTCTTTTTTTTTTAATGTATTTGAGATTTACAATAATTATTATACAAATGCTTTGAACGCGTACGTGTATGAAAAATTAAGAGCTTAGGCTTACATGCATTCAGTGCCTACGAGTATAATTTCCTATATTTTACAATAACGCTTCAAGCCATTTTTAGGTACTTACAATATTAGTCATCATAAAATAGAATATCGTTATGTAATGATTAATATATAATTTGAACTAGTGCTGGGTAAGCAGCACTTGCCTCTTTCATCATACAGTTTTCAATACACCCAGTAACATTCTTAAAGAAAGAAAAAAAAAACTTTTCGAATTAATTTCGTCGTCGATCTTCGTAGTGTCCGTCGTCACCTAAAAGTAAAAAAAAAAAAAAAAAAAAAAAAAAAAAACAAACTATTCGGCTTGGAATTTTTGCTCTCTTATTATTATTAAATAGAATGGTGAAAGTTTTTCAACCGATTTATCTGCAAGTACTCTATAATATGTGCGAGATTGTAAACTGATTAGATTTGTGACGAAATTTGTTGACGTTTAATAGCTTACTCGGACTGATAAATGCTCTTTACATATTGATCAGAAATTACGATCAGGCCTACTTTCTTTTTTTTGTCTTTCCCTTTTATCGATTTTAAAATAAAACTACTTAAAATTTTACAATATTTTATGGTCATCAATGGCCATGTATTTTTTCTGTTTCTTTTCCTGTCTCATTAGGAAAATATTTAGATGTATTCTTTTCTGTAGAAAGTGCTGTTTTGGAGCTATTCGCTAGGTCTAAGGTCTCAATAAATTGTGGGAAAGTTGGTTTTAAGGTCAGCCATTTAAGTTTCAGTTCTGAGTACGTTTGAGCAACAGAAACTTTAAAAACATTATCCACCAATAGAACAATAAACGTAACTTTTGTGGTAATTAGATCTTCCTACCAATAAATTTTTCGAACTCTCCAAATCTTAGGTACCAATATTTCTGTTTCCCTTTTTGGTCCTCTAATTTTTGACAAATTTTTCAATTTCAAACAAAACAAAGAGAATGTTTTTAAACTCCAAACAGGTCTCTTGCATTCCTTAAAGTATTCATCATATTAATTTTTCTTTTTGATCTTAAATTCTAATTGTCATATTTCTAAGAGGATTAGTCATTTTTGAGGTACTTTGGGTTGGATATACTACATCAAAATAATTTTTTTATGAATAATATTTTGGTTAATGATAATTAAGGGCGACACATTCTTCGTTTTGGATCTCCTATCGTTTATCAATTGATGTCGAGAATCTTCTCTTTTTTATTTTCATCTTTATCGTTTACATTTGAGTATCTAAAGTGAATGCTGCTGTCATATTTCATAGAAAAATTCCTTTGATCTTTTTCCATCCTTGTTGACCCAATTTGAAAATTTAATTCTGATTTACAATTCCGTTTATACTCTTAGTTTTCTCTAGTTGCCAAATATTCGTCAATTAATTTTTTTTGTTTCTTAATTTGAGGTGTCTATTTGGATTTTTAATGTTTATAAAAGGATACTGTTCTGTATAGTATTTGAGTCAAAGAATGTTTGTTTTTGATCTTTAAAATTTGTCAAAAAAATTCAGTTTTAAAGTATTCAAGTCATACAATGGTCACCGAGGCAACAATCATTTTTTTGGATTTTGTGTTACAATAGAAAACGTGTTAAGAGATGTCTCCACTAGCATGTTTTTATTAATACTTTAATTTTTATGTTCAAGTTTCAAGTTCTTGTGTTGCGTATTTGGGCTGGCTGTGTAAACAATAACAAATAGAAAATACATTTATACATTTTGTTTAGTATTCCTAAGAAGTAAATTTTTGAGGTAAGCGTTATTATATCCTTGTTGTTTGATATTAAATTGGTGGTTTTCTGGTATTTTGGAATTCTTTTTTAAAATAAAAATGGATTGAGTCTTTAAGTAGGATAAATTTGTATTGACATGGGGTGGGAAAGGTAAATTGAAAATAAGTTATTATAAATATAAATGTTCACAACGATTGATTCTAAACTCCACATTTATCTTTTTCTGGTAAAGAGCTTTGCTTAAAATTTGGGATAAGTGTGAGGTTTATTGGTTCTCAAGGTGATGGTTTTCCTCGTGAATGAAGCCATCCTCATTGGGATACCACACTTTTGTAATAAAGAAACAATCACATCATCATTGGAAGCAAACTTTTCCTCAGAATTTGTACACAAAATCAGGTTCAAAAGGTCCTAACTATTTTGGAATTAATTAAACTTTTGAGGTCTGCCCTGAAAAAAAGATCAGCTTCTTTCAAGAACTAGGTTCACCCTTTTCTAAAAAGAAAATAGCATTTTATCAAAAAGTCCGAATATTTCCTCTCTTTTTTTCATATAGAATAAAAATTTTACTGAAAACGATAAAATTTTTGTTCCCCAAATGATGTAGGTAAGTAGGCAACAGGGGGTATTAGACGATTCCCGAGAATGAAATGTTCAACTAGGAATTCCCATAAATTTTTCAGTGATAGGAATCCAACTGGGAATTCCTCATATTTCATATTTTGAATACCCTATCGATTTCTATGACGTAGAATTTGAGTAAATTACCTATGAAACAAAAAATAATAAGAATAATACTATCAAATCATTAATACATATTAATTAAGGCAAATAGTAGACCAGTTATTTGCTAGTAACTCTAGTTCTTATCTTTTCTTACCAACTTACAAACTTCAGCTCTTTTATAGTTTTCTTGACTATTGTGGGGACAAAACTCATATGAGGTTTTAGAGGCTTGCACCCCTTGACAACAGTCGCCGCCCAAAGGCCAGCATATATTTGTCTTTATGACGTTGAACGATTAAACACACGTACGTTTGTATGTTCATACCTGTATGTACGTACAGGTAAGATACATTATACGGGCCATGATCAATTACCAGATGAGGATCTTGATGATGTCACATACCAGCAGCAAACGCACTGCATCATTTCTTATCACCTAACGGAGGCAAGAAACGATGTAATCTATGACATAATACCATAAGCATATGTATGTATGTGTGTCTGTGAGCATGTACCGAATCCACTATATAAGCTCACAAAACTGGCTACAAAATTCCCAGGGTTTGCCTTGGATTTGACTCTCCCATACTTACAATATACGAAGTGGCAGAACACGCAAAGCTGTAGATTACCTTCTACGTGTGAATATCTCTCACAACAAGGTATTCCACAACTATATTATAAGTATCTTCTCACAAATTACAGACATAGGGGCACAGAGCCATATTTGTCGTCATTGGTATTCCCTTAAAGTTAAGTGCATTTAGCTAAGTGAATTCACTTATGTGAACTCCTAACCAGACTTAGGTTTTCTCTTTTTGTCCATACTTACATGGAAAAAATGAGTTTTTAAAAACACCAAAACTAGTATATACACTTTTTTTTCCAGCCTAAGTAGTTCCTCCTAAGTGAAGAAACCAACTAAAGAATATACTAAATAAGATGATTTCATGCTAGTTCTACTAAAAATTTGATAGAAAAAAATTGAGCCAGCAGACTGAATCATTTAATGTGGTACACGTTTCTATTCTTGTGGGCTGGTAACAGCGTAGGTATAATTCGTATAAAAATTAACTTACTTACCTAAATAAATGAAGGAAAATCAATTTGGGAAATTGTTAACATGTGGTCCTTTTCTTGCATCAACCCATTGTTTGTTTCTTCCATGCTTGACTCACATAGATACATAAATTTGAAGTTATATAATAAACTCATTCATTTTTATTGAGTAAATTATGATAAGATATTACCTATTCTATTTTAATTTTTTACTAAATTTTCACGTAGCCTACATATTCAGACTACCAACCTGTATTTTAAAATCAACGTTTCATTACACCTGTCTTCAGTTTCAGGCTTAGCAAACGTACCTAAGCTTAAGTTAAAAATATATTGTAAAATTTCTAGCCATATCGTATTAATCGATAACATGCATTATATTAATAGATGAAGAGAAAAAAAAAACTGCTCTAGGTCAGATTTAGTCGTTGATTGATTAAATGAAACTCTCCATCTCTATAATGTAACGTGTCAGTGGCATCCACTGAGCTACTAATCTTTTTTTATTGCAATACTAAGATAGGTAGTACTGTAAATTTATGTTTAAAAATAAATAAATAAATAAAAAATATAGGTAGGTACATGGATGGACTTGTATATATATTCAAAAAGGAAAAAAAAAGTAATCTTCATTTAATAACTCTGTGTTAATACTGATAATGCTGCAGGTAGGTCGATTTATTGAATGATGTATTGAACTTGCAACAATATTACTACCTATTATAAGGAGAAAAAAAGTAGGTAAGTATAAACAATAATTATAAATTATGTCATTAAATGTACCCCCGTAAGTGTTACAATAATTTAAACGTGTACCTATTGATACTTAAACGGACGAGTTTTGCGCCTCGAATGGCTGAAAAATGATCGAATTAGCCTGTAGGATTTTCTAAACCATGTACCTAAAGTAAGTTATAGTTCTGATAGATCGATGGAAATAACTTATTCAATGATATGACCACGAAATTGATCTGAACACAAAACTTCAAACTTGATTATCGTGTAAAAATGAAAATGACAACCATCCAGTAGGCTGAATGTGAATAAGATATCACACGAGTTCCATGTCAATGAAATTGACAGGTAAGTAATCAAGTTTGTAATTGTTTGTAGTATTGATACGAGTTTAACGATTCTAATAAATTTAATAAGTATATACTTATCTAATCAAAGTTATCATACGATGAAAGCAAAAAACCATTGAGGGGTTCATGACAACCCTCAAAAATCTTTAACTTGAACAAGTTTCTGTAGGAAAGTTATTGAATTAGGCACGAAACTTTTTATGTGCTGGAAAATCTACGAATAATTTCACTGAGATATTAATCTTCAGATGCACAAAAGCTATTCCGAAAAGAATTTAAAGAATTTTTTACTCTATCAATAACAACTGAAAATATATAAACATAAAAATGCCTGACCTATCCACAATTATTAGAAACAAATTTCTTTAAAATAGAATTTCAACTCCAATTATAATGAAAGGGTAACTGAACCTCATGGCTAATTTATTCATTTTTTTTTTACTTTTTTTTAAAGTCCTCGTCAATTGTGACAGAAATAAGTACCGATTTTAATTTTTTTTTAAATTTTGGCGCAGCTACTCTTCCACATAAAAAGTAAGTTTTTAAAGTATATGCTACTACGCTTTGAAATAATTGGAACATAATGACTTGTTATTCAAAATTTTCTAACACCTTGCTTCCACCCCTACCTTAAATATTAGCGTCAGCTCCAACCTTAAAAGTTATCAATTAGCAACTGCCCCAATCACAAATTTTAGCTTCTACCCCAACCATATAGGATAGGTATTAAGAAACATATTCTAATCCTAGAAGACTAAAATATATAATCAGCAAACTGTAGAAGAAGACTAAGTGACACTAAAACCCAAAAATCTTCCAAAAACTGTGATGTAGATGATTGTGGATACGACCACCGGTCAAATTTTGAGTATGTATGTGTCACATCCCCACAGTTACTCCCTCCAGTGCTGTGGCTGCAACGCAAGCAAGACAACACACAACCAGAGGGTGGACATACTGCTGCAACGAGATGAAACTGCTAAAGCCCACAATACATCCTATGCTTCCCGCACTTTGGCAAAGGGGAGTAGCATAATTTTTAGCAGCAAATTTGTTGGGACCATCATCGATAAAAACAAAATACCTTGTTTTTGCTTCTTGATGTGGAATATAAATGTACATACTTCCTTCCAGAATATGACAATTTTTTGTGTTTTTATCACAACTATTTCAGTTGAAATCACCAAAAGTTTATTTGCTATGACGTCAAGGAATCCCTCATTGTTTTAAAATAAAATTCTTGCTCTGTTCCGTCGTATTTAGGCAGACAAATATATTCGCTGACCTAAATACTCTGCAACAATTAACGGCGAATATTTTTTCTAAATATTCACCGTTACCTCCAATCAATAACCCAATTAATAGAGCTGACAGTTACGCAGACATACAACTAATCAGCATATCTATCAACACTATTTGGGAATGTACAATAGGTACTTTTGCGAACATAAACATTTCTAGGCCCAAAAAGAAGTTACTTGGTAAATTGATTTACACCAGTACTTCATTTGCCTTTCTACAGAGTTCCTGAGTAGTTCTACTATCTCCAAACTCTGAGTCTGACAGCATTCCAATACGCCACAAGTTAGCTGTCCACCCTATGGTGAGGTGCGACACCATTAGATATAGGAATATTATATAATAATTAAGTATAAGTGTTTACGAGTAACAACGTGATAACCAAATAGTGTATTGTGACATATTCATCTTGAATTAAATAGTGTTTGCTGAACTACGTATCTTATTTTATGTGTCTGTTATAATTTGGGATAACAGACACAACATGCTCTTTCTCAAATTAATTTTTTTTTTTCAATCTCAATTCTCTCTAATTGAATTGGAGTGAAACAAAATTGATTCATTTGTCAGGAACCTCACTTTCAAAAATAAATGGAATTATTCTAGAAATTCCTTCGTAAGTGAATGAAAAAGGAAAATATCCTATGTTTAAACGCTCCCATCTAAACTGATCCAAACCATTGCTCTAAAGTATGAAATTTTCTTATTGGGCTATGGGAACATAGACATTTTACAGAGCATTGATGACATATGTGTATATAGAGTAAGAAGAGATTGGTGGGGATCCAGTGACCAACGGTCTTCCCCAGGGTGAATTTTCCAATTACATGTGGGAGAACTGATTAAACAGAACCAAATATACCGCCATTCTTGGTCTGAAAAATGTGATCTCACGAAGAGCCCCATTCCAAACTGCCCTTAATCACACACTTCAGTTTTGTGGGAAATCAGTAAAAACTTTTTCAATCACAAACCAGTAGAGATTCTTTTTTCTTTTTTTCACTGTTGGCTAAACTGATCCTTCCTCTATATGATCTTTTTTCCTAATTTGTCTAATTTTTCTATACTGAGATATTGGGATGAGAAGTTGAACAAATCGTGGACTAAGGGCAGTTTAGCCCCCAAAATGTTCACAAATGTCTCGTTCTAGCAAAACTTACTGGTAAAATGAAGTTCTCGATATGATTATAATATGCTAGCGATGCTTTGTAAAAAATTTCAAGACATTTCTGAACCAAAACCGATTATATTCAATGCAATAAATAACAAGTACAGTAAGTTAATGGGTTTTATAAAAAGAAGTATCGAATAAATGTGATGTGGATTACTCATGACAAGTTTCTCCCCGAATTGAACGTCCTCGCTTAGTTTTAGAAGTCACAGGTGGCAAAATTTGTTTAAAATACGCCCATGTGGAGGCATCACAGTTCAATTTTGCCAACAACATACGCATACCAGCAGCTTTCACAGCAGAAATATTATTAACTGGGAGCAATAGTTTAGGGTTTTTACCTTGCACTGTCTGCTGCTCTTTTACAACATCCTTCATTACTGCAAACATCCGAAAATAAGATCCTTTGAATGAAAAGTTTAGTCATTATTTTCGTTAGTACGCAAATATAGTCATCAAAGCAAAATTTTACTTACCATTTCTTGGAGATTGAGGATTCAAATTCATATGCACTATACTAATATATTGATAATAAAATTCAAATTATCAATAATCTAGAAAGAAAAGTATTCGCAAAAATAAATTAACCACAGTTTATTCTTGAAATTCATAAATAATCATCAAAATTCAGTCACCGTAATTGTATTTGCAATAATCAAATAAAACTGCTAAACAACAAGACTTTGATCGCTTATAACTCACAAAGAAATAGAGATATCGATGCGCTCGAAACTAGATTCGATAGCTATTGAATTGTAGACATAGATGGCGTTAAAAATGAAAAATTGATGGGTGTGGACTAAGGGCAGTTTGGAATGGGGCTCTTCCCTGTCTTGAAACTGTGACCTTCACTAAGCCACTATAAGACCACTGAGATTATTTCTGAGATTTGGAACTAACAACCTACGTCGCAAATTTATGTTATTAGAAAAACTTAATTAAAATACTATTTACACACAATTTCATTGCTTCACAACTGTTGTGAAATGGGCTGAAATTTTGGTATAGGATTATCATAGCTGTAGGTATAGTTAGTTTCCCTAGTCTTTGGTTTTTTTTAGTAATTTTTAATAATTAAGTATAGGTAGAATTAATGACACTGGTTGTTCCGATTGGATCCTCAAATTTGAAAAATGTAACGCTACTATTGTTTAGGCTCAAAATTTACATTGAATAAAAAATGTAATTTCATGGTTGAACTACGCTTGAAACGTAGTCTCTCAATAAAACAAGATTTGTTGTTGTTACGGGAAGGAACCTGTGTAAAAAAAATAATAGATTAGTTCAAATTTGATTATTATTTGAGACATATGACTAAAGAGATCTCCAACAAGCCGATCAGAAACGTGTAAAAGATGAAAAGTTTATGACAAAGATATTTGTTACTGCACATGCGTCTTGTTGCTTTCATGACCTGAAAATTGATTTTACCAAAAAATTCAACGAAAAATTTCATGAAATGTGTGCAGCTTTGGATGCGCAGAACATAAAACTCTGATAGTTGAGTGTTTTCATCTTCGATGCATTTTTGTACACCAGCAAATATAGGGGATATCTCTTCAGCTGTATGTTTGTGGTTGAAACTTTAGTTTTTCTCACATCACCTAGGAGACACATTCAGCAACTTCCTCATGCTACTAAATCAAAACTGCCAAAAAGTGACATTGGTTGTTCTAATACCAAGGCACAAATACCTATACGTTCGGTCGGTGTATTCTTTCATACTAGTATTTAATTTTTTTTTCCTTCATGTCTTTCCATTCGTCGATTTTGCGAACACATTCGTTTATGGCCAGCGGTTATTTCTTTCATAATTCGCAATTCATCCAGGTAACTACCTTCGTTTTTCAAGTTCTTTGCTCTAATTAATAGCTTAATTTGCACTTACGTTCGTACACCGGTTTCATTTGTAATGTAACTAACCTTTAATAGTGTCTCCTCCTTCTCTACGAATTGCCGAAAAATAAAAAAAAGTTTTCATTACAGTTTTACAGGTGGACGTAGCCTATAATACCGACTTGATTTCGCTAATGACTGTCATCTACTCAGAATACTTACGCCGCTCTTAAAAAATTATTATACTTGTAACCGAATAATCATCAAAGCCAATGTCAGTGTAAATTACAGACAGCGAATAAATAATTTTTTTCAATAAACTAACTCGTGTTTGTGTATTAAGAAACGAAACGAACAAATTATACGGTCGATTAAAAAGGGATAATGTCAGAGTTTTGAAAGTGTGTTTTTTTTTTTTTTTTTTTGGTCAAAGATAATAAAGATGATTAGTCTCATACAGGTAGGTACTTCTTTTCTGGAGTTTTTATTACGAAGTCTACGGAAGGTGTATATGTGTAATATTTGGTCCCCATTATTTGCCTACCTTGAGTAGACCAGCCTAAAGGAAGAATAAATATTTCGGAATTCTAAATTTTTTTATTAAAAATAGTAGGTATTAATTTTTGTTTTACATTGCATCTAGAAATTTGTTTATGTGCCGACTACCTTCTCCTTGAGGTAGAATGACCAACTTGTGTGTCTATACCTACGTTTAATTTACTCGAAGGACTAGTTATAATAATTATTTTAATTTAACAATTACTGTATGACCAACTGATTTGGATAAAAGTATAGGAGGTCTGAAACCTGTCAAGTTTAGCATTCATCTTCAAAACAAAATAAGTTCAAGGCTAATGTGAAAAAAATTATTATAACGTAGATAAAGAAAGAATGGTTTAGATAAAAACGGTAGGCTGATCGAAATTTTTATTTTTTGAACAAAATAATTCTACATTATATACAAGCCACTTAAATTTTTAAAAAATGAGGAAGCTCAAAGAAGAATTCATTTTCAGTCGTGGAATTGGGTAGGCGTATCGAATGGAGGTTGAAAAATTCGATAATTTAATTTTTAAAAGAAAATAAATATTTACGTGAAACAATGTAGTCCTAAATTTTTAAGTTGGTTTTCTATAAAAATCTGGATATTAATTTCGATCTCACGAATTGACCTTTGGAGGGGGTAGGTACGTTTTTCGTGTCATGACTCGAAGAAAAGTTTGGCCCCAATAACTAAAATTCATAATACATAATTATAATTTTATAATATCATTATAATAAACGTACAACCCGATATTTTAAGACAAAATTCAACGAAAATTATTCGGAAAAAATTCAAGGCGCATGCGCCAACTACAAATGTTTTGTTGCTTCCATCCTAATAACGAATTGAACAGTGTTACCAGGGCAGTAGAAGCCAAAGCAATGCGAAGCGGTGCTTCACGGGTTGTACATATGTATACTTAGACCCTATTCATAAATGTCACTTTAACCTCACTTCATTTAAATTTCACTTAAAAATTTTTTTTGCCCAATTTTATATTTGAAAATGTGGGAACATTGTATCTCTTATGTGAGTTCCAATTTGAAAATAAAATGTTACCACACTCTTAAATACAAAATTGTGCCAAAAGTTATTTTTAAGGGAAGTTTAAGTGAAGGGAGGATAAAGTGACGTTTATTAATATGGGCGTCAGACATATAATATCAATAATAAGTATGATTCATTTCTCCCTTTTGCTGCCAAACAAGTGCCTCAAATGCGTCTTGCGATAGCTCATTTGAAAGCTCTGGAGCTCTCAATGAAACAAATCATATTATTTTATTCATTTTAGTCTTAAAACTTTCAAAAGCTCATGAGCTTTGAAAATTTGACTTACAAACTGAAAGACACCTGTCAAACCCTAATTGATAGTTGATGCTAAACCTAAAAATCTGTAACATGTTAAATCAGTTATTTAAAGGAATCAAACATAAATATTTATTAGTTATTGCTGTCTTACCAATGGGAAAATATTTTAATTTGAGAAACTCTAGTGCAGCAAGCAACGCCAGAACATGTAGGTTTGCTTAACTTAAAAAAAAAAAAAAAAAAAAAAAAACTAAACATTGTAACGGCTAAAAGAAGTGGTAATGTACCTAGTTAGAACCACTTTCAGTGTCAGTGTTACACCATTCACGAAATATCACGTACTTTAAAAGCAGTAATACTTCTAGAATAAATTCAAGTTTATCATCCACAAACTATAGTGGACCTTAACATTTGTTAGAAACTCAATAATATTTTATAACACACGAGTGAGTTTACACATTTAATAAAATAATAATTTGTACATCACAGTACATATATCTACGTTAATATTAATACATATACAATCACAATTCAACAAGCAAGACTATCTGTTCACTAGAGACTTCTACTAGAGAGGTTCCAGGTACTTAGAAGTAGCTGTCGAGGAACTGTGTCTTTTTCTACTGAATCGAGGGATTATATACTCGTTCACTGTATGAAAACGTACGTGTCGGATAGGTAAAGTGAGGTAGAGTGTTGTTATTATAGGGTTGTGCTGACTCTTCGAGTACTCGAGGGACAGGCACAACTAGGTCATGAATATACAGAAGGTATATATATATTTGTAAAATTGAATACGGGTAATATAGTGGTTGTTTATAAAGAGTTATAGGATGATTATTGTTGATAAATATCTACATTTTTGGTGTTCGAAAATGTGTGGACAAATATGTCCATCATTTCTAAAAATAGACGAAAATATACGTTACACAATTCTCCGGGGGAACAAAAAAAATCAGGAAAAAAAATTTTTCCAAAGTCTATCCAACAAGTACAATTTTTTTATTAACTATGCATGATTAAAATTATGTCATATAATGCGAATACATATACTTAGAATAAAATATTTTACGAATAATAATTATGAGTAACAAAAATTTTTTTTCTTAGGTTAATACATCGCATTATTTTGCGTAATTTTTACAATGCTGTGCTTTTTGTTAACTTAGCACAAATTCGATGGGAGGTTAATTTTAGATATACAATAATAAAAATTAAAATAAACGAGATTGTAATTAACCACAATACGAATATCCCATTGACAAAAGTTAGATAATCATTAAAATTTTGGTAAGGTATTATTTGTAGTTCAATGGATTTAATTTTGTTCTCCAAGTCGTTAACAGGAACAGTGTGGGGAACAAAATTTTTCCATTAAGGGTTGTAGACCTTTGTCGTTGCTAAGTCTATGGCAAGATCAAAAGGTTCCGTGGAGTCGGAAAAATATGACCACAGTAGTGGTAAATGATTTTTGATTTTAATAGTCTCTTCCAATGATTCAGAGAGACAGGGAATTTCTATTGGGATAATTACTGTATTTTTATTGTTTTCGTCAATATTTTCAATTTGGATATGACAAGGTACATCCAGAATAAAGGTTCCGGGGGAATTATTATTTATTTTTAGTTTATCGGATTTTTTTGTAAAGGAATTAGTTGCTACGAGGGAATTGAAGTTTACGATAGCAAATTTGGTGTGTCCAATAGGATGCACTAATGTTTGGTTATTATTAGGATTACATTTAAACGAGCAGGATTGCAATAAATTTTGATTTAAATCTTGAAAGAAAAGATTCTTTGCACAAGAAGACAATTTATCACTTCCTCTATTAGACGGAAGGAAGCATAATGATTTATCCGAGTTACAGTAGTGGAGATTAGTTCCACTAATATAACGTACGGAGTTTGTTCTGATTTCATGAATAATCAGGGATGGTTCTTGATCCCAGCTGCACAGTTCATTAGAATGACTTTGGAATGTGAGTGGAATGAAGTCGTAAATTTCATATTTCGAATCTAATTGTTTTAGGGGAATTTTGATTTCTAATTCTAACGTATTTTTAAAGAAATTGCAATTTACCAGTTCAGCATGATAGTAATTTTGAATATCCTTAATGGGGATGGCTAGATCAAGATCTAAATTTTTAGTAATTTCCAAAAGTTTTAGTATGTCTTTTCCTAATATTTCTTTTGAAATAATTGAAGAGGGTATCATATGGGACTTACAAGACATTAGGATGTTTGATAATCTTAACGTGTTTATAAGGTAGTTATCATAAAATCTGTGTATATAGTTTAGAGAGATCAGAAGTTCATATTCTTCTAGGGAATTTTCCATAAAAGAATTTGTATGCAAAATTAATTTTGTCATAAAATTATTTGTATGGTCGATAAAACTATGCAGATTAGTGGACGTATTTACTAATGCTGCATGTTCGGTCAACAGTTGATTTTTTATAATATCATATTATTCTTTCAACGAGATTTCGTTAGCCAGAAAATTTCGTCCATCAATAAAGTTTAACACTCGACAGCAAAAGCGTAGCTCATCTCTGAAGAAAGATCTGATCAGAGTGAATACGCTTCGTTTGCTTCAAATGGAAGATGGCGTTGAATAGAAGTCTTGAATCATGGCGGTATTTTGTTCTTGAAAGTTTTTTAGAGCGTTTTTTAGACGTTTTGCCATTTCTGCATATTTGCAATTTTTCCAGGTTGTTTCATTACACAACTGGTGTTTGAAATTTGTTGCTAATAGCTTGTCTACTGATTCATGCAGATCTAGCTTAATAGAGTAAATTATTGGGGCAGATTTAGAGTATACGAAAATATTGCTTATTTCTTGATAATAAGTGCCAGTTGACGCCGTCGTAATCCTATATGGGTCAGACGATGTTCTTTGCGCAATAGTAATCGAAGAAATAGTTATTGCGAAATAGAAAAGTAGGTTCGTATACATTTTCTGAAACAGAAAAAATGCAACGTCTAAATTATTTACAAGTAAATAGATTATGAATTTTAGGAATTTATTATGACATGAGATTGCTGGGGCAAAGGGGAAGACAAATTTTGCAGACATTTGAATTATATGTAGCTGCAGGTAATATACTTTACACACAGCTACTTTAGTTTTTTCCGAGGGCGACCCTTGGTTTTGATACAATTTGGGTTAGGACAGGGTTTTCGAGATTTTCGTCCTTTTCTTCCGACTTTATTTCGGTATTCGTTTTGTTGGTGTTACGAGATTTATAGGGAATTAATCGTCGCACGTGCACCGTTTTGTCATATGCAGTTTTATCGTCCTATTTAATGTGAATTATGTAATTTAGATCCGTGACCTTCCTAACAATTTTATATGGTCCGTTGTATTTCATTTTATTTTTCGCGATATTTTTCAATTGACGCAGCAGAACAAGGTCGTTAGGCTTGAAGTCAATGATCTTGTGATGTGCGTTATAATGTTTTGCGTTTTTTTCCGATGCTTTCTTTGCTATGCTCGGCGTTTTTTCTCTCGTTTGAAGAAGCGTTTCAATTTCTTCTTCACGAGTTATTTTCTTTCCAGAGTTTTCCGGTATTTCCAGTAAATGTACTTCAGGATTAAATCCATGAAGTAGGTAAAATGGGGATTTATTATTTAAGTGTTCAATTGGACTTATATTGTATGTAAAGATAATTTTATTAATGGTCTCGGTCCATTCTTTTTCATTTGAATGGTCGTATTTCGAGAGTGATTTTTTAATGACGCCGTTGATTGTTTCAACGAGTCCTTGCGATTGGGGGAATAAAAAGAGGAGTAAATAATTTTGATATTATTTTCTTTGCAGAATTTACAAACGGATTCATTGGTAAAATGACCTCCGTTAATGCAAGAAATTTTTCCGGGTGTGCCATACGTATCACAAATAAATTTCAGATACTCAATTACGCATTGAGCATTTGGATTTTTTGTTGGGTGTATGGTACAAAAGTTTGTGCTTTTGTCAACAACAACAAGCACATATGAGTGTTCATACTCGGTATTAAATTTCCCTATGAAATCGATCTCTAAGTGCGAGAATGGTTTAGGGTTTTTGATTTTTATATGTTTGAGGTAGCCAGCCTCTTTTGGGGAATTTTGTGCCATTTGACACTCATGACATGACAATACATATTCTGTTATTTTTTGTACCATGTTTTTAAAGAAAAACTGGTTTTTAATTATATTTTTTGTTTTCTTAATTCCGAAATGACCTCCATACAACGGATCGTCATGTAGTTTTTTTAGAACTACCGGGATTAATTTTTCAGGAATTGCAGTAACCGCTTCATCATACGATGAAGTTGGGTTAGGTAATTTCTTTAAAACATTATTTTTTTTTCCTTCTAAAATTTATATTCTTTTTAGCAATAATCTGATATTTTTAAAATCATTTTTACTCGGGAAATTTCAAGTTGGTTAAAAACATACTCTTCAATTTGTTGGAATAGCCTACAATGAAATTTAATCAAAGTAAATAGGTACAATAAAAAAAATGAAAAAATGAAAATTATTCGGATGAATAATAGATAAATATCATGTTTAAAATAAAGTGTCAAGGAAATTCATATAGAAAGGAAAAAATGAAGTGTATTAGGTATTGTGATATATACACACGCTATCCTGAACAATGGACTTTAACCCCTGCTCACTTTTTACACTCTAATTTCTATGCATTTATGTTAGATCTTGATAAACCAATGGATGAAATAACTCCAACAACCAAAATTTTACAAAATTTATGGAAAGTTGATCGAGATATACTCATCAAACTTTGGACTACCTGGAAAGGACTATATCTCCTGTACCTGAGAGATAAAGTTTGTAAAGGTGTAGATAATGTTTATCAAACAGTAACATTTGAACCAAAGATTGGTGATATAGTCCATATTCTAGATTACATGACAAAACCAGGTGTTTACAAAATTGCCAAAATTGTAAGCCTGAACACTTTTCGTGATGGTAAAATCCATCACGCAGAAATAATACTACCTAGTTCGAAAGTTGTTACAAGACCCATAAAGTTTTTAGCACCTTTGGAATTAAATAGTAATGACAAAGTACCAACTACCTCAGGTTGAAACTTAGTCATAACATTTGATTTGAAAATACATACTTTACTAAGCAACCGAAGGATTTTAAATGGAATTTGGCACCATTTATTAACCCTTCTAACTGACTTAAGAGTATTTTTGATCTCATTATCGTTGTCTAGCTCCCTTTTGGTGAAAGCGAATGATAAGTGTCAGCAGATCGATCCAATAAATTAGAGTTTAAGCAGTTTAAATTTAAACTACAATTTAAATTCTAAAATCAAACTTGCTAATTCCTATTATTCCTTTCACAGAATCGCTCCATTACAGCCAACAATAATCATTCCTCCAATAACGTCCAGCAGTTTGTGGACAAAATTCAATAAAAAAAAATCAAAACGTTTAATTAATTTTAAATTTTTTTATCATTATCATTTTTTGTTTTCGACTTTTGTTAATAAGTCTTGGTATTAATATAAGTTGTTTTTTATTTTTTCAATAAAATTTATATTATATGTATGTTTTTACCTGAAAAGGTAAATTAATTTTTCAGATCAAGTCAAAAACTGACAAACTGATCTCAGAAGATCAGCTTGGTGTACACCGCCCCCAGTATTGTGATATAGATACATAAGCTACTGCGCATATATCAGGCGCAGTATGTTTGGCAACAGCTCACAGGGCGCTGGAGTCTGTACTGGAGTTAAGACAGTCGCCAGACAGTTACACTTTGGTGAGGAGGAGTGTGACAACATATTTTACTTGTCTAACAAACGTTAAACAGATTAGCGGCTAAGGCCACTATATTAGGAAGTTATAAAACACATAGTCACATACCAATGTACGCAAGATTGCTTAGCAAATTTGACAAAAGCAAGACTGCTTTCGACCACATTCCTTGGTTCATTCAAACTTTATATTCTTTATTTATAAATAGTTATAGATTTTCTTGAATCACCTTTACGCATGAACTGTTCAGCCGTTTGAAACAAAATTCAGCAACATGATGGAACATCTTAATATATTCAATGTCTGTACTAAATTTTGTGACTATTGGTTAAAAATTACGCATTTCAGAACCATTTAAGCCCCAAAAATTAAACATAGTTGGATGTAATAGACTGGAGGGATACTAAAATTATGTTTGGTTTTTATTAGTTATCAGTTTATTTTTTCAACAAAAGTTTTGTCCTATTTCTACAACCATTGCTATTGCGTTAGTAGGTAGTGAATTGATCCCTCCTACAAAAGATCCTGATTTTAAATTCCATCAAAGATGGGAATTTCATGTATGTTTTGTATTTTTTAATTATAAAACCGTATCTTTCAAAAACTAGTTTTTAACCTAAAATTATTTTATCGACAATAATGCAAAACAATCAATAGTCTCGAATATCAATGGTATTCGAAATTGAATCATTTTATCCCCTAAGCATGGCCTTCAGAAGATTCAAATGAATTCTATCAGATCGATTCATTCTCTCTCACAAAGTGAAAGGAGATTGACACTTAATCTCTCAAAATTTGAATCAATCCAACTGAATCAGATTGAAATATTTTTATATCAAAAAGAGTGGTTTAATAAGAGCAAGTTGAAAATTTTATTTATTTAGAAATTCCGGTTTTAAAGCGGTAGAATAAAATCATAAAATCTCATTGAAGATAGTGTAAAATAATATCACTAAGTACCCAGGTTTTAAAATCAGAAGGTGCTCTGATTCAGGTATAATTAAATACATAACCTGCATAGCATAATGTCATCCGATTAGCTGGTAAGATTCCGATGTATAGGCAGTACAGGGCGGTCTTCAAATTTATGACTATAATTCTTTGCAAAACTAAACTAAATTCTTGTCCTATTGGTACATAAAATTAAGACGGCAAGAATAATAAGTTTGAGCTATTACAAGCCGAGACATTGAGGAAGAAGAAGAAGTTGTCCGTGATACCTACTTATTTTCACGAATTTGCTGTTTTTAAGCCATATCATTTGTTGTCATTAAAGTCAAATTTACAATTTGATAAAAAATGTCATCCTCTTTTCTCGTTTCATCAGCTTCTGTTAAGGGCTCAAATAGTCTCTTCTTTAATTTGGTATGTTCAAAAATTTTTTGAGTTATTATTAAAGAGAATTATGACCGAACTTTGAAGACTTTCCAATACAGGCAATGATTTTTTCTTTATTGGCTAAACGTGTGATGTCATCCAATATGTAAACAAGAGTTACTACCCCTTTTGAGTGAGCGTACCTCTTGATCTTAACACATTGATTAAGTTTAATACAACCTATATCTACTCTATTCACTCGCAGAAGCGTGTGACATCAGAATCACCTTTAAACGTGGCAGTTGGTTGAGATGAAAAGAAAAACTATATAGATTCACATTGTTATACAAAGATAAGCATCAAATTGAGGTTATTTTATGGAGTAAACCAACTTCCTGCTTCAGTAGACAAATGTGATTATGATTTGTGACGTCGTGCACTTCTTAATGTGGACAAAGTACAATATGTGAGGTTTATGGCACGCATTGGTTGTGCCAAAATATGGCAGCTTCTCTTGTTTTTTTTATTAAATATAGTTGAAGGGCACCAGGTTGTACTAATGAACATTACTGCATAGCTAGGAATGTCATCAGCAGCCATGTCTGGTTCTTTAAAACACACATATTTGTGCTCACCATAATAGGTACCCATAAAATTAAAACACGAATCAGTTACTCGGATTAATATTGTTCAAGACGCAGGACACAAGGGCATAGAATTTTACGTTATTATTAGCTTACCATACTTCAGCAAATCATTGAAGACGCCGCACTGACTAATTGGCTAAACTGGTAGTGTGATGTATAACCACCACTAAATTAATTTCGAAATTTAGAGTTAACTCGTTATTGAATAATATTATTGACCAAAAATACTACTTCTAAAATAGTATAATTCAATTTCAATATGAGATTTGTCCGCTACCTAAATTGGTTTAAAAATTTCATTTATTCTCTTGTGAAATCGAACTGAAGTCTCGTAATTCGACGTAACGGTCCAACTGCTGGACCCAAGTTTAGGCCACAATCACGTACGAACTTTCGTTCGACAGATAATTAAAGGGTAAAATTAAGTATGTCTCACTTATGCATATTTTTTTTTTTTTTTTGGTAGCTTTTAGTACCCGTAGCAGATAGACCGTACTCAATAACCTAGTTCCAAGACGTATCTCAAGAGAAAGATAGAGAGAAAAACACTGAGAAACCGGTCGAAATTATTCATAATTTGCGTCAAGCGTGATTAAAATATTAAAAACTAATTAACACACACACGAAAAAAATATAAATAATTGAGTGGATATAATAAAGAAGTGTAGGTTGTTATTTTTATTTGTTTCACTTGCAGCAAAACTGCGAGCCTTTTAATTTAATTCTGCGCACAACGAGACATTCTCCTGAGACCCCCCTCTCACCACAATCCAGTATAAACTTGTTTATTTGTTTTAGTTTTACGACTTCTTACACATTAATTCGACTAATGTTGCTTTATTTTTTCCTATTTACTTTTATTTTTTTTCGGGATCACTATCGATTATAATATTATTATGGAATCGATTACCTTGTAATCAGTAAATCATTCGCAAAATTGAATAAATGGTCGCTTAGAGGCCTTTTTCGGGCACCCATACATGTACCTATACCTAAAGCCTATGCACTAATTCTGGCGGCCTCTGGCTACGGGTAAGTGGAGTAACGTGCGTGCGTTGTGTCGACTATGCGAGAGTACATTTTCAGGTAACTGTACATATTTAAACATATTCTATTCATCATTTTCTCTTCTTTTTTATATTTTTTACCCTTCTATTTCCACATCAACTCCTCCATAACTAATACACGTAGATACGGTACGAAATAAATGACTGACTGGACATTTGTGAACACTCCTATCTGCGATTAACACCGATCACGGTGAATCGATAAAAATATCATTCCTTGTATAATATCGATATTGCAACAGTCGCATAGCATGTGAGGCTACAGTATGCTCAACAAATGATGGTGTTTTACAGAAACGGTGTAGACAATATTTTATGTTCGATCGAGTAAAAATCTCCTTCATGCAATTCATAAAGATTTTCCCAAAACTTAAAATATTACGTAATGACGAAGATGTAGGATAAAACCAGATCCGTAGTCACAGGAGGCATTTAGGAGAATTAACCCCCTTCCAATAATATGAAATTTATGATTTTGTGGTGACTTTGACAATCAAGCGATGAAAAAAAACTTACACAAAAGAAGAACTGATTAACAAAATCAAATTGCCCCACAGATTTTTTTTGTTTTTTGTTTTTTTTTTCTGAAAATTGAGTTGGAAGTTTTTGCAATCAGTTAAAAAGAAATTTCGAAATTCAGTTTTTCCTGCCAAAAGAAATTTCTGTTAGCTACAGCCCTGCGGGTGTGATTGGAAATTTTATGGAAAATTTTACTCGTTCTATTCGTAGCAGCTTTCGTTTGCAGAATCTAAATTGCGGTTTTGTATAAAAGTGTGGTATCCCAAGGGGGATGGCTGCATCCTAAAAGAAAACCTCTTTAACCTGCCATATTTTTCACACCTTTTTAATATTCCAAAAATCAAAACTTTAAATCAGAAAAAAATAAAAAGTTTTAAGCAACCAGATAAGCCAGAATTCTGAACTCTGAGAGTACCCTCTAGTTTGGACCTGCGAATCATCACAATCATCTCCATGTACGAGTTATATTTATACTACTTCACTCTCTGTTAATTTTTCACCCAACATCAAATGATTATTCACCTTGCTGGGTGAGTCAACCCATTCGAGAGTTTTAACACATTTAGAAAAAGAAAATCATATTTTCAAAAGAACAATCCATAATTTAGTATTAATTCAATTCCAATTGTTTACAACCCTTACCCCTATACTGGTTATGATTCTTATCCAAAATATGAAAAAAGTTGTTACTTATAATAGTCAACGATGGTTTAATACAAATCCGTAAATCCGTGAAGATGTTGTGCCCTGACAAACCCAAAAATTGACCAACAAGAATTAATCCCTCACTATGGAACCCTATGGAATCTTCCTCGAGCATGGATGTTTGTTACTTTTTTAAATTCTTGGTTGGGTATTGGACTTTCAGGTTGTGATTTGGAGTGCCAAGGTATGACGAACACAAGTTTTTTGAATTTAAAACTTTTGAATTTTGTTCGGAAGATAAGCCAATAAGCTTTTGAATTTTGGTTTGTGAATCTGTTGGAATTATTCACAAGAAAAAAAAGAAAAAACACTTGATTTTAATTTTTAATTTTCTTTAATAAATTTTTAAATTTTAAAATCCCTAAAATTTTCTATCTTTTCCTTAAAAAACAGGAAGAAGTCTTCAAAAAAAAATGAATTCCAAAAATAGTTAACAGAACATTTTGATTAATCCAAAAAATATCAATTTTTAAAAATTTCACGAAAAACTTTGGTTAATGATTATAAAATAGTCAATTAAACCATGGCACAGGTGACTACTGTACTTCACTAGAATAGGATTTGTCGGTCAAACAGTAGCTTTTATAATTGTGGCTAATCCCAAAATGAGTCTCAACAATAGAAACAGTGCTTCATTAGAAAATACCCTATTTTCCAAAAGAAACTAGTTTTCATAAATTTTAGATAAAGAAACTTTTTTTTTCCTTAGCTTTAATTTAATGTATTGAAAAAAGATGGATAAAGCCATAAATATTCGAGAAACAGTATAGTAAGCCTGTCATTTCTTTCTAGACCAAAGAGTTAGATGGTCTTATTTAAAATCTATATTGGAGAAACAATGATGAAAAATCACACTAGAGAAGGTGTTATTTTGCAATAATATTGGTTATCGACAATGTCTAAAAACAGAAACCGCATCCGGCTTAGAAGTTCCCCTCAGTTAGGTCAATCTTCTAATTTTTATCCAATGAAATTATTAAAATGAAAAGTATTTGGTTTGAAATCAATTTTGAATGCATTTTTGAATGAAAATTTTGATTAAATTTTAATGTCCAAAATGAGGAATAAAAAAAAGAATGTTTGGTATAAAAGTTTGAAATTTTTTGTTTTTTCAGAGGATAGATTTATCACTAAAGATCTGACGAGTATAATAATATATCTATTGGATTTTTTAGTAAAAATTTGCGCAACGATTCTTTGCAATGGCAAAATAAAAAACAGATTACTTTAATACAAAATTAAAATAGCTCCTCTACTTTTATTCTCCTATTTCAATCTTGAAGAAACGTTTAAAAATATTCAGGTTTTTGTTTGATGTCATTATGGTTTTTCATCGTATTTAGATTATCCTACATTGTATAATTGGTGAGCATAGTCAAGATTAACTCAAGAGGGGGGCAATCATTTTTCCAACGTTTTTGTTCTTTCACTAAATTGTTTCTACTCACTACAAAAATATTTCATCTTTTCATCGTTTCGAACATATACCTATGAAATCTTTAGAAAGACAGTCAGAGGCAAAACTATACTGGGGCATTGAGGCCAAGGTACCCAAAAACCTATGAAGCCCCCTCAAAAAACGTTTGAAATTATGTAAAGTTAAGAAAAACAATAACAATATTTTAATAGCAGTTGCTTTTTTTTTTCTTTTGAAAAACAGCTAAAATAATTTGTTTTTACTTTATTTTATTCGAGTGAAAAACGACAGGACCCTCAAGGTCTCAAATCACAGAAATTTCAAAATTCCCATCTTTATCTAAAAGAATATGTCGGTACTCTCGTTTTTGCAATAAATATTGTTTATTTTAAGATTTTTCTCCTTAAAACTTTAAAACCCAACTAACATATTTACCAATTCTAACCTAGTATTCCATAATTTCGTCTATTTCAGCCTTCAGAATAATGTCCAGCAAAAACATTTGATATTGCAAGAAAAATGTGAAGGTTGCTTTCAAATTTGACGAATAACGCATCGCACGATACAGCCGAATAATAAAATAGGTTTTCTAATTTCTTCTTTCAAGACTTCATTAGGCTGCCTTATTTTTGAAACACCTTGTATTACCTACTGATCTAGTGAACTGGCGATATCGTTCATTACATAATGCAAACAATACCTACCTATAAACGATGGTTACTTAAAATTTTCTTATGAAGATTATAACAAGCATAAGTTATAGTTTTTAAAAATGAACGAAATACAAAAGAAAGAATTAAAAAAAAATAAATAAACAGAAAATAAATAAAAAAACAAAAACAAATAGGTAGATCACTTCAATGACCTCAAACGATTGTTAACAGCTGTGTGTAGGCAATGGTGCAGTCGATCGACATGACAGATTAATATCGAAAAAAAAAGAAAAAGAAAAGAGAAACGATTTTTTTTGCTTGTGTCTTCGAGTCTTTTTTTTTAAAACGTGCCTAAGGCTTGGTTGACGTTTTGATGGGTGGTACAAAAATTTCCATAAGAGAATTTTTCAATATATGTATACACAGAACGTTATAAGGTTTCATAAAACGAGAGCCGAAATATGGTGCAGTGTGGAGACTGATTCTGTCATCGCAACTTGGGCGAGCAGATTTTTGCAATGACTTGAGGCATGAATTTGGAGCACTGGTTACAGAATAAAGAATTCTATGGTGTTATTGAGTGCTGGCAGCATGTTTGGGTGTTGGTTATATGCATGAAGAAAGTACCTGCGTGTGTGCGTGTGTGTGTGTGTGTGTGTACAAGCAGGTTTACCTCGTAAGTGTATATTTGATTTATGTTTGTAATTCAGAGGTGAAAAGAATGATTTTAGCTGAAATTACTATATATAAATTGTAGGTTAATTTTTTTTCTCTAATAATACCCACATTGAAAACAAATTATACGGTGAGGTTGCCAAAATCGTACCACTTTTCAGTTTAGTCACCCATAATACAGAAGTAATATTTTCAGAATCTACAATGATATATTTTCTGATTTTTATATGCTTACTTCTATTATATTTTCATTCACTTTGGCCTCACTTAAATATTATCAAAATTAAAGTTAATTTTATCAACATACTCAAAATAGTACAATTTCAGTAACTTAAGTTTTCCTAAATAGTACATGTGTTCCGTCACCTTTTTGCAGACGATTCAGTTCGTCTACAAAAATGTGTCGAACAAAATATAGACAACTATTATTCCCAATTATCGGAATAATAGCTGTAGATTATTTGTCTTTTAGTATGCTTTTTTTCTTAAGGTTATAACAAAAGGAAAAAAGGAGTAGGTATATTGATAAAATTTTTGGTTCACTAGTAGTTAGTTGGATTTAGTTTCACTATTCACCACATGGATTGTGGTATGTGAGAAGGATACCTACTTGTAAAAGATAAAATTATTAACAGGTATCCCATCACATATTTTTACTCTCACCTGTTTCCCAAACATTAATTTATTTCAAACAAAAAATAAATTTATATGTCCATATAAACCAAGAATTGTGAACACAGGTCCCTCAAGATCTTAGCATGCTTGTGTATTCCTCAACTGCCTTTTTAGAACAACAAGTATTTAACCCTTAAACCCCCTTATCCTCCTCCCAATCAATCCAACCATTCATTGCTTCAAACCCAATAAGGAGAGAATTAACACATTTTCAAAAAATTATTTGATCCGAAAGTAAATAAAATAATTTTATTCATAGTTATTCTAATAAAAAGGACACATACCTTGAAGTATCAGAAAATACAACTTACAAGAAAGCAGTAAATTCTTACAACTTTTCATTGGTGGCGTGGATATTCCAGTTGGATGGAATGAAGCTTTTGAAGCAGAACTGGACACATGAAGATTCGCAGCATCAATAAGAATTCATCCACCATTTGACTAATTCAACAAGATGGTTGATCAACAATGGAGCAGATAAAATTTCATGAACGCAGTGAAAAAACACCAACGAAACGAACACATTTTCTGATAGAATTTAATTTAAATTCAAACCAAAAATTTTAACCATATTTGTTTCATGGAATTCTGATTCTACACGTGGGAATTTCAATCAAAAACTTTTAGTTTTTTGAAACAATTTTCGAAGTAATTTTGGTTCAAAATGAAGAAGATTTTTGTTTTTGGGTAAAACACTTTTACTCTGAAAAGAGTCCGAAAATACACTTTCTGCATCTAATCAAAACAATTTCAAAAAAGAAAAGGCTGAAGACGAAATTGAGATTGCTCAGATGAGTGCGAATCCCATTTAAAAACATAAATTTCACTCACCGGAAAAATTTATATTTGAAGCACAATTTTGTCCATAAGAATTTGTCTAAGATTTGAATTAAAAAATTTGAAGTTCCCAAAATATAAACTATTTTGTTGGGTTTCAGACTTTGAACATATTTTGAGAAAATTTCACTGGATTACTAAACTTTTCTAAGGATTTTCCAATTATTTCAAAAAAGAAAGCGCAATTAATTTTTTTAACAATAATTTAGTTACTAAAATTCACCGAACACAACTTTGACAAAATAAAACAACTAGGAATTAATGGAAAAAGCCAACATATAAGTAGACGTATTTACTATAAACTTTAAGTACCACTAAGATATGTACTGTAACTTCTAAAAATGAAAAGTAAGATCCCTGGAAAATGAGTTTATATTAACACAAGGGTTAAAGGAGAATCAAATTCACATACAAATGAAATTATTAAGAATTCCTCTGTCTTAGAATTAATATAAAATTCTTGGAAAAACAAAATTATAATGGTTGAGAAAAGTGTAGTTGTCAGCAATAACTTCACTTCAAAGAGACTGACTGTCACCTGTCAGACTATAGTATTCTGCTGGTGCCAGTATATTGTCTCTCCAAAATAACTTGCTACTATTTTTGATAGACATACAGGTGGGTGGAGGTGACAAAAATGCATATTTCACACATCTAGGTCACTTTGTTGGCTAGACAATAACAGAAAATATGGAGAATGGAATTTTAATTGGCGTGTGAAACAAAGAAAACGAGACAGGAAAAAAGAGAACATTGGAAGTGTCTCAAAGAATGCTGAAAAACTGAACACAAAAATTTATTTGATCAATGAATTCTTCAATCTACTGCAAATCCAAATGAAAACAGAAGCAATATATGTACCAAATAAAATTTATATATATGTATATGTACATATATAGTCTGTCCTTGTTATTATGAAAATTAGTGTCTTATTGTTATATATATTGAAAAGTAAAAATTTATTATATTATATCCTTATCCTACAGGATCAGTGAATGACCTTCTCATTTTTTAAATATCATCATTGGTACGATTTAAAAATGGTACAATTTTGGCGACCTTACCCTGCTGAATATAAAGATTTTTCATCTAAAGGAATACATAGGATAATAATGTAGGAGTTCCAGGCTAACATTTTCAAAAGAATGTTTCTATGTATGTATGTATGTATGTATGTATGAAAATTCTTGTTAATATTGCATAGAACGTAATTTTTGTTCGATAATCACAATATTTTGGCCGGCAAGACCATTCAAATTTGGTACGGATTAGTTTTATGGTATGTCTAGAAAGTGCGATTATATTGTACCCTCCATCATCCACCCTACTATTTCACTTGGGGTAGATACCTATTGGAAGATTTTTGTGTTTAGTATCACTTCTCCTAACATTTAGTGACTTTATTTTCTAATCTTTTATTGGTTCAGGATATATAACAGACTATCCTTGAAGGTTGGGCAGAAGCCAGATTTAAATGTTTCTTCAACAATCAGCTATTTTACTATGCTTTAATTATTTCCAAACACACTTTCGCACACCTACTCATACTATTACAGCAGTAGCTACGCTGCAATTTTTTTTTTTTTTTTTTTTTTAGAAAAGGGAGTCTGTCGGACTCCTCTCGTTAAAAAAAATTAACAAGAGTATGTTCTAACACTGTATTTCCGAACACCAAATGCCATGTAGACATAATTAAAAACGCAGGAACGAATAAATTACGACCAATGACACGGCAAAAAATTTTTGCCACTGGTCCACACTCGTTCAATAAATTATGACCTACCTCATCGTGTGTGTTTCGCTAATCAGTTCGTCAGCACCTGCTGGTTACGTGAATTCTGGAAATAAAAAGTAGGAAAAAAAAAAAACCAAAGTCTGTATACATAGGTACAATACATATTACACAGGTAGAATGGTCATGTCATTCCGGGAATGTAGCATGCACGAATTGATCGTCGGACATTGTTGATATTTATGCGATCATTAGACGAATATAGGAGCACGAAAAGAAGACAGAGAAACGGACAAACGATCAAACGAGCTGACCGTATGCGGACGTATCGACCAACGAAAATCGAAATAATTTAGTCGAAATAAAAGCGAATAATACCCTATGGTCCGAGACGATATTTATTTCGAGATGCTCTCTTATCGGTGCACACAGATCTGGTTCGAAATGATATGCAACTGGTACCAACTGCAAGGTGAGTATAAGGCACGATAACATTTTCGTCTAGAAGTAGACTATTAAAGTCGTAAAAATGAGAATAATAATTGAAATTCGTCGAAACTCGAAGACCTACGACGAGATTAATTCGCAACGCATCGCACACAGAATGCAATTTTTTATGTCGATTCGATCGTGGTCTCTGCTTCAGACACGCAACCGAATATTGGTCTGAAGACTGCAAACGTTCTCCATAAACTGAAATTGTAACAAATTTCAAGTTTTCTTTGCGCTTACTCGGCGCAGAAGGCAGCCTCGCAGCATCGATAGATTATTAAAGACGAAGAGCGATAATATTATGAATTCCTGGGCAATATAGACTAAAAAATTTTAAAAGGTTTTCCAGGGGAAATCAACCTGCATTGGATAAAAACACTAAAACCCACCCATTTATTGGTATAACGTTTAACCTGAGGTACATAGTGAAAACATGACGTCACGTGTAACGAAAAGTGAAAAATGAAAACAAAACCAAAAAACTATGATTGTTTTGTTAGTGTGCGTGTGTACTTGATTCTAGTCGCGATTCAACGCACGCACACTAATACAAAACCGAATTCATTATTTCCCAGATTTGGAGTCGACGAATTTAGCAGTGTTACCCAATATGAACACTTTAACGCAGCAGTAACTCCGTTAGAAAGAGTAGTTATTCGAAAATAATTATACAATTAGGTAGCCACTAAAATGTTATACTGTGGTATGCCAGGGGGGCCTCTACAGCGATCCCCCTTCAGTCCCTACAAAATTTCACAATTCAAAATTCCACAAAATCACGGACATCGGTAGACTCACCTGTACAGGACAGTGGCCACAGAATTACCACTGCCCGGTCGGATAGCTCTGCCAGGTATCATTGGACTTGAATTTATGCCATATGCAGGCGATTTTAATATACCTTTTTCACCGCACTTGTATTTAAATTCATGTTTGAACTTACCGATTCAGCAATTAACCCTGGACCTTTTTATAACACCATCGAATTTTTCCCATTGCCCATTAGAAAAAGATTAACACATTTTTATGTAGAAACACATGTCATATATTATTATTAAAAAACACATCACGAGAAACTAAATGGAAGAACATGTTTCCATCTCGAGCACAAAATTGAAGAGAGATTTGAAGACCGACAGAAAAACAAGGTTCGAGTACAAAATTATTTATCTGTCAGTTGAAAAAACGAGAGGTGGTAAAAGATTTACGATACGTACATGATTTTATTATCTAGATCCACGGACGAACTTTTGTTATGTAAGGGGAAGTGAAAAAGAAGAAGTTTAGTGAACAAAATTTGGAACTGGGAAAAAACGTACACGATAAGAGTTTGTAAGGTATCAAGGAAAGACAAAAGAAACGTTTTGAAAAGGGAATGTCCGTGGATGGTACGTATTCAGGAAATTACAAGTTCAAAAAGTTACAGTTAAATTTGAAATTGTTCACGTATTTTTGTGAACCAAATAAAATAGGATATGCCGAATGTGTCAATACGTGTATTATAATAAATATTTGTTGAGAATTAGGTTCCTGCTGGTCCAAAATTAGGCATTTTATAGCCAAAATAAAAATGAGAATTGTATTACCGGATGTACTGTACGACCAATCTGCACCAATATTAATTTATAGCAAATTATAATAAATCATAATGAATATTTGTTTCAATTTTTATTGGTCGAAAATTGAAAATTTTATAGTCAAAACAAAAACAAAAGTAACCATACCGGAAGTACCGTACGTTCAATTCGCACCAAAATTTATTGCAATTTATAATAGATCAGAGTGAATATAATTTCCAAATTTCGTAGCTATCGATTAAAAATTGAAATTTTGTAGCCACAACAACCATACCGGAAGTAGGTGCGACCTATCCGCAACAAAATCAATAAGTCAAGTCCTTGGTTTAGTACTAATGTTCGTTCCAAATCTCATGACTATCAGATAAAAATTACGACCTGTACAGTGGTAACAAGAAATTGGTTTATACATATATATGAATTTGAGTTATTAGTGTCAAAATTCTCCTTGAGTTATGAAACGAAAACGTACCCACCCCCATATCGTTCCATGACACACAGATTAATAACTACATTTTCAATAGAAAACTTACTTAAAAATTAAGTATGTTCGTTTATTTAACAAAATGAAAATTGATTGCAAACATCACTTCCAATGTATTCTCGACTGTGCAAGAAATACAAATCGTGTAAATTTTTTGGCTGAAGTCAATTAGAAATTTGTGTTACTCTGTGTTATTTTCATTATAATGAAAATTATGGACGAACATATGTCCACATTTTCCTCACCAATATCATGACGAAAATATTTATTAATTTAAATGAAGAAAACGTGTATTTTTCATAAGAAAGATTACATCCCGTGGAATTTTGATATTCCACACATGAAATTATTAAAATGTGAAATTTTGCAATATCAGAGAGTCTGGCCAAACTTGCTGCTGTTATTGTTATTCAACTTTTTTGTCTTCTGATTCTTTTCTTCCGTTTTATTTTCCCTCTAATTTTAACTATCCACATACTGAATTCGTGAAGTTTTTTTAATAAACCAATGAAATGAAGGTTCATTCATTTATAAATATTTCGACAAACTTCACTTTATTTGTCTTTGTTTTCAGTTAGTCTTAAAAAAAGTCTAGCTTCCTGATTTTAAGGTTTACTCTAGTGTAGTAAACAAATTACTCTTTCTAATTGTTCTATAAATACATTTTTGTATTTAATATTTTCGAGAGGTGTTTTTTGAAGTTAAAAAATTTTGGCACTTAATGTATAAAGTAGGGGCTAAACGAGAATTACGATTGTCAGATTTGGATAGCCGTAACTCTTAAAATTGTAACTTTCATTTTTGTATGTTATATGACATATAGTTGTGTGGTTGTGTGCATACTCAATGCATTGTGCACGCACACAACCACATTATTTTATGCGTGCACATCAGTCTTTCATGAGTATACCCCAGCAGAATTAATGCATTTTTTTGTAATAAAACCAGCCTGCCTTTATTTTATTTCAAGTGTACTTCTATCACTACACTTACTAAAAAAGCATTACAGTAAGGTACACATGTATGTTTAACATTTATAATTAGGTTATTGACATTATAATTAGGTGATATTAGGGATATTGCATGGGTTTTGAGAGGCACTCTGGGTAGGAGTAGTTGGTGTCTCGGCAAATCCTATCTCTGGCAAGGGCAGGGTAAGGAGTCACCCCTGGCGCTTCTTTAATTGAACCCTTATTTTATAGGAGCTGCAATAATTTTCTTCTAGAAAGGATTTTGATTTTGATTTTTCAGTTTTTCTGTCATTACTTCTATTTTTCTATCTTTTACTTTTTTTCAGGTTTTTTAATTTTTTTTTTGGAGCTCTTGGTTGGTGTTTCAATCCCAACCCCCTCATTATGCCCCTACATAGTTTAAGATCATAGATTGCCTAATCTTATAGATGTAATGAAGTCCCACTATAATTGCATTAGGCAGCTTTCACTGTCAAACAGAAGACAAGTTTCAAGTTTATACATGAGCCAACTTGAATTAACATGCCTATTAAACATTTTCCATTAAAAATAACGGTATTATATTAGAAATCAGTCATGTTTCGATATGTTTCTAAATTTAATAACATAATTAAACTCCCCACATTATAAAATTTGAAAAACTCTCACTTTTCTTTTCTCAATTCAAAATAAGTAAAGATTTTTTAATGGCAGAGTTGTTTTAACAAATCTTTACATGTCTTAATTAATTCCAACACTTTTGAACAGGCCACAACATATTTATAAAACTCTCAGTTTTACTTTTCCCATTAAAGAACATAATATTACCTGCATTGGAAGGGGTTGGCCTGCATTTCGAACAAAGCATAATTAAAAGTGGCTTTTTGTTTGAATGATTTATGATTCAAAAATAACATTTTCAAAACCAAGAAATTTGTAGAAGCTCAAATGAATTTGAAAAAATTAATCGTTTTGTCCCTACTGATGACAGTGTTTGAAAATTGGAAATATTGAGAATGAAGACAAAAATAAATGAAAATTAATATGACTACCGACCTAAGAATTCAGTTCGATTGAAATAAAAATTTCCCTACAACGAAGCCAAAAATTTTTCATAAATTTATGCACCCACAAGTTTGAATTTAGACTATAGATCTATATTTAAAGTAGCTGAATGTCGAAGACTTAGGCCCAGGATATATTAAATTCAGAAACAAAATAAACAGTTTCTTTCTTCCAGTGAATAAAGCCATAAATTTCTTCTTGTACATCTTTTATAAGTCAATGTTCTTAATTTCTTGTCTCAGTAATTCAAAAATTGAAATATTTTTTCTGTCCATAAGAATTCAAATAATCGAGTTTTGACTTGACTGAACCTTCTGATTAAGTGCATTTGTAAGTTGAAGTGTAACAAAATTTGGAGTCACATCCAGAAATATATGAAATCTAGTAGCCTAATGAGCAGTAGTTGTCTTTAACTTGCATACTAGACTCCTCAGTGTAAGATCTATATAGAGCAAAAACTTCTGATATCGATATTCTCGATATATTTGGTAGTATATGGCTATCGTTTTTGATTAAATACAGTCAAAAAATAAACGAGAAACATCCATTGTGGGGATTTCATTCGTATGAGGATTTAGTGGCTTGATCCTTCTACAACAGTCGCTGTAGAAAGGCTGACAATATAATAAGTTTGTTTGTAATTACTTGCACATACATGCAAGTATGTTACAATTACTAATTCATGACTAATTGATAGTTCACTTTCACAATAATGTCACCAGATCAGCTGTCAGTGCACGTGCCATAATTTATGGGTTGTCATAGCAACCGTAAATTACATCACATTTAATTACACGCAGACATATTACGTATTTATACATATGTGTGTCAGTGTGCGTATTAGAAGCCCAATATAAAAGTTGCCAGTGAACACTGAACTTCAGCCAGTGTTTATTGTGGTTGACTCTCCCAAAGCTGTTAAGCCCACAAAGCTGTTATGCATTTTTTGAGGTGGAATCTCTTCCAGGATGTAAGATATTCTACACCCATAAAAAAAGTCATTCGGTATGTTACAAAACAAAAAAAAAAGATCCTCACCTGATAAAATTTGGTTAAATCATTTTGTAAACTTCGGAAAACAAAAATTTAGGTATTGATAATTTTCGATAGTGGGCCACCTATCACACTTATATCAATGTGGAATACCTTGTTGTGAGAGATATTCTCACCAGAAGGAAATTCAACAGAATTTAAGCGTGTTCAGCCACTTCGTACACAAGTATGGGTAAGCCAAAACCAAAACGAACACTGGCGATTTTAGAGCCGGTTTGGGTGGTTTATATACGGCTTATTTACACGCACACAAACACACGTATGTAAGAGAATACGTAAGTTGGTGAGAACGGCCAGGTCGCATCATCCCCTATCGAGATAAGAGATGGCTGGCTGGTTCGTGTACGAATCGTGACATCATCTTATTGTGTCATGATTCGGTACTCGTACATTACCTGCAAGTACATACAGGTAATTACGATCGAACGAGTTTTGTGTGTTTAACATCACAAGGACGATTATTTACCTGCCCTTTGGGGCGGCAACTGTCGTTGAGGGGTCCGAGCCCCTTTACCTCATACCAGTGAGTTCCCACAATCAACATCACCTATTTTCTACACTTGTATCACAAAATAACTATTTTTGAGTCTGAACACTTTGTAACATGTATCACCATGACACATTCTTAGAGTTCTTAACAGGTATTTTCAGGTAAGAAGGTGATATTTATACCCGGGTACTTGTACTACCTATTTTTCCTGGAGTCTAAACACGTTTCAGTGTGTTTTATCACGTCTAGATTTTAGTTCAATGAATCACACAAAATCTTTCATGAAACATCACTTTCAAACGCGAAGCAATGTTCAAGATATATACGTATAGTGCGAGAACCCATGTTTAGCCTATATCATAATAATTATGTATATATTACGTCTGAACGCCGCCAATAACTCATACAACTGTCATGGACCCCAAAAAAAAAAAAATTACATACATTTGACTTCTTAATAATTACCTACCACCATATACTAGTTCCTAAATGAATTTTTCATGATCCGTTTTTTGCAGGAGGGTTGAATAATGATAAAACCATTAATTTGTGGCAAAAAATGTAGTAGATAGGTACTTACATTAATTATATGTCTGAAAAAAAAAACCAAGGAATACTCTCTTTTTTCTTCTATTTTTTTTTAAATGAGAAATCAATTAAAATTAACTACCTATCTACTTGTTTTGCATTCGATAACTACCTAGGTACATTTCTTACGTAATTTTTATTTTTTTACATTTTTAAAGAAAATGAACAATGCAAAAGCCTAGACAGAAAAAAAAACGACGAATACAACAAAGAATTGTAAGAATTCGGTTAAACATCGCAAAGTGTACGCACATTTTTCTCTTCAAATCTTATCTTATTTTCTTAATTGCCCTACTTTTTGTTTTTGCAGGGTGGAAAAAAATCCAAAAGAAAACAGAAATGCAGAATGAAAAAAAAATCGACGAAAGACGAACGACGAGCAAAAACAATTCGTATTACATAACCAGCTATGGCCAGCTATACTTTTATTTTTGTGAAAGATTTTTTTTATTTTTGTCTCTTTTTCTTTCTTCTTTCTTTAATGCTTTGTATTTACTGCTCTAATTATCATTTTTATTTACATTTAGGCTGCTTATAAATTCATACAATGGATTGCTATTCGTAGAATTGAAACATTTCCATCGAATTGGTGCCCTTAAGGATGCGAAAATATTACGAAATCTCTTTTTTTCTTCATTTCTTTATTTTTGTCTTGTAATTTTTTGTTTCTTTCTATGCGTTGTAATTGGGAGAAGTTAAACATTTTGAATGGTCCTTACGTAGCACAATTAAAGTTCATTGTATTTTTTTTTTCGCAAGTTTAAAAAACTGATGAATGATGCAAGAATCAAAGTTGCTATAAAGAGTTGAATAGAATAATATGGTAGAGTAACGAAGATCGAAACTTTTTTGTACGTAACTGTAAAATGAAGGGACTTAATATAATATTCATAGTAATACGATTTATCTAATCTACCTGCCTATGTTATAAACATATAAAAATATATTTCGAAAAAATTAAAATATAATTGGCCAATTACCCATCATAGTAAGTATTATTTTTATCTCTCTTTCTTGAAAATAATATTAGTATTTTGTAAGGATGCGGTGGTTGTCTGCATTCGTAGACTGGTCGAAGACATGACCTTTATTTCAGATGCGCGTCTGCTGGTCAGGTGAAATCGGTATCAATCTAAGAAAGAGAAGAAAAATTGCAAAAAGACAAAAGAAAAAAATATACGATGAAATGTTGTTCAAAAGATTTCAGACCGACACACATCAATGACGACCCTGACGTATCCTTGAAACGTAATTTATATCAATATTATAGGTAGATAGGTATAGGTAGGTAGGGGGTAGGTACCTGGGCACATTAAATGCTAGAATTACAAACTGAAATATTACTGGTTTTATGCTGCTGTGGATTTACAAAAAAAGAAAGCTATTGGCCATGAAATGTTAGGCGAAGTACGTCGACTAAATACCTATATTGTGCTCACAAAAGAATAGGTTGGATTTTAGGGTCAATTTCTGGTTTCAATGTCACACGAATTCGAATCAAAAAGTAGGTATGTATTATACATTTGCGTGCCAGCTCTTAGTTTATACGCTACGAACGCCGCAAAATTGATCTCAACGTTTTATTTCTTAATGAACGATTTTTTCTCTCTGTAAAGTGATTATGAAACTTATATTCATGAAGAAAAAACTTTTGCGCAGCAACCGATCTACTAGAAAATTTAGGTTCTCAATGACCAGCCAATTACAACCAAGTTCAGACAATAAAAATAATTATTTCGTTAAATTTCGTAGTCATTGATTGAAAATTTATCTCACATTTTAAAAAAAAATATCATAATTATATCGGACACATCGAAAGTACCACAGGGCCAATCCGCACCAAAATTGGTAGAATGTTAGAACAATGATTATTTTCAAAAAGCTGATAAGTTACAACTTCGTGCCTAATTCTCCCTCATTGCAAGGCTCAGTTCTGCATCGATAGACGGGTCACAGACGTAGTACGTGGCCCAACTAATTAGTGCAGTGCACTCTGAACACATGAGCATCATCTGTATGCGCTCATACTGATGATGCGCGGCTACATTGATATGTAGACCAGTTAGGAAAGGACAGGTACGTATGTGTTTCCTTAAGCACACGCTCATGCAGTGCATGTCATGGCGCATATAATGCCACCAGCCTACCTCATTTAGTTGTCCCATTACTACAAGGTGAGCCAGGCAATAAACCAGCTGGTTACCAGTACTGAGAAACAATTTGATCGCCATACAGGCAAACATAAAAATGGTTTGTAGAACTTGTGTAGATATCACTATATTTCTTTTGATTTTGGATAAAGGTAGATGTGTGTTGAGACATCTGTAATCCCATGGCCTTCCCTTCATATCATACTATTGTTAAAATCACAGATATGTACATCAAATTCTACAAAAAATAAAAACCCCATTCTACGATGCTATGACAAGTTAATCGATGACTTTTATAGTTATACTTTTGTGGTGACGTGTATATTTGATCACTGATGAACAAACACTTTATCTCCTTAACTTTTCACGAATTTGATTCTATCGTGAACAGATAGTTTTGTTTTAGACGTCAATGTTTTTCATTTGTCGTGAATACTTCATTTATATTCACGACCCTCTACAGTTTTTGATTTTGACATTCAAGTCCTTCTTTGTAAACTGTTTTTATCAAAATCAACTCGAAAAGTGAACATTGTTAGCTGAACTGTCTCCTGTTCAACTTATAACTGTTTTTGATTCCAACAACAAGTATACTTCGTTGGAATCTGTCGGTTCGTCAGATATTGAAAGAGGCAATACAAATTTTAACAACTGCATAACCTAATATACATGTTATTCGACTGTAAGTAACTTTTACTGTATTAAATGTGAATTGTACTGATGAGTCGGCCTACTTATTTAACTCGCCTCCGACATATTACATAGGCCTTGGGAATTTTTGCTGGTAGGCTAGTGGTCTAACTATTTGAGCTGACTTGTGGTTTCGACTCTAAGGTTTCTTGAGAATCCTTGATATACTTCACCTCGTGGTTTCAAACCCCAATACTCGGGATGTATGTCATTTTCAGACATCACAGTGTGGAAGTAGGTGATTTCTCATAATTGGTGAAAATTAGTAAGTGAGTTCTCAAAGGAGAACTTCAATGCTAAGTGTATTCTCAAGACCCACAGTTTAAGATATTATAAATTTTCACATTTTTGTTATTCCCATTTGTCATTGTCATATTTTTATCAAACTGATATGATTATTACAAATATAATATGATTATACGATATCTTTATCATCAATTTTCTTGCTCTATATTAATTCCTTTTTTTACCATAAATATGCACATGAATGAATGATTCAAAATTAATTTCCTCTTGCATCTATCTATACATATCAGTTTCAATATTCTTGCTTTTGCAAAGTTAAAAAATTATATCCTTGTTAGTGTCAGGTGATACATGCTAAGATAAATCAAAATATCTGTATCAAATTATAAAATAACCCTGCCTGAGTACGACCTTAGCTAATCTTATGATGAAAACAGCAAGAAGTTGCAATAATATTGGACAATTCAAATTAATGTACTTGCCTAAGTACTTAATATTACAAAATAATTCATAAAAAGTAGATTTAGTCTTCAAGTTTGCACAAATGCTTGTATCAGACATCCCACATATTCATCTACTATAGTCTATATCCAACTAAAGACTAACGAGTAGGTGAGTAATTTTCACCATCATTTGATATGAGAAGTAGCACAGGTTTATTAGATTGAGGGAATAACTTTTTAACAATTAGAGAAAGAACAAATTTTTTCAATTTTTAATCCTCATTTTTTAAAAGAACTACCCCAAGACTTGCATAATTTAATTGGTCTTATTTTTTTTCAAAGAGACATAAAATTATCAATATAAAACTAATAAAGACTTTAATTTTATCACTTTTTATTTTGATCAGTTTAAAATTCCAGAAGAGGATAAATTATGCAGTTATACTACAAATATGGTAAACTGGTGCTGACGAAATATTAAAATTTGGACGTCACTGATGTGATTTCTAAGAATTTACTTAGTATTGAAACTCTCATGTTCTCAGTTTTTTCTCAATCCACATCGTTAAAAACAAAATTATTTTTTTGTGAGCTACCAAATATTGTTAAGTCATTTTATTATGTTCTGTTACTTGGCTTCCTAAAAAATTGATAGAACGATTAAGCTTTTGGAATTTAAAATTACGTAGAAAAAGAAATGTTTTTAAGTTGGCAAAAACTGATGTGTGAGTTCTCTGTACTTTCTTCCCAAGTAATATCAATAAAAATGTGATGTTTTTTTAGTGTAGTTACAGCAAAAACATGATAAGTTGACATACCAAAATAGTTATATTTTGTGATACAAGTATATGAAGTAGATGATTCTGATCTGAGTGTTGCTGTGTGATTTTTACAGCATGAGCCAAAGTTGAGTGATGCAAATCATACGAGTATCAGTCACTTACTATATACATGAATGTGTGTGGCACATTATTTTTTGCAACATCCCTTCCCTCTAAAAAACAAAAATAATTGTGACAAATAAATATTTTGGAAATTAGAAAACATATAAGCGCAAACTGTCACCCCTCTTCAACCAAACCTCGTGACATAGTTGTACAGTGTTAGCTTGATAACTCAGATGTTAGTTGTTTAAATCCTCGTAACAGAGAAACTTTTATGAAAAAAATAAAAATAAAAATATAATTAAATAAAATAACGACTAGGATATGTGCTTCTAAGGACCAGTATATAAGGTGATGCATGCATTCAAGACAATCCATTTTTACTTTATACATCAGTTCTAACTTCAAAATTATTCAAAATCGCCTTCTTTATACATTGTCAAGGTGCATATAAAAATGAAGTTTATCGACAGGTGTTGCAAAAATAATATTTTAGTAACATTTGTTCATAAACTTCATTTTTATACGCAACTTGATGATGTACAAAACGAGCAATTTTAGAACCATTTAGAACCGATGTACCTACAAATTATTTACTTTATACTTCTATCTTTACTTTATACATGGTCTTGGGCACATGCATAATTTTATGCACTGGTCCGGTTTACTGCACATAGCGTATGTTGTTGTTTTCTTTGATTATATATGTATACATATATTTATTTATTTATTTTTATAAAAGTTTCCTCTACTGTGGACATTCGAACTTCTGACATCGCTGTTAGAAAGCTGAAACTTTAACCACTATGCCGTGAAGTCTGCCCGAAAATTAGGGGATAGTTTATCTTTATATGGTTCCCAATAGCAAAAATATTTATTTATCTAATTTTTTATTGGCTTTTTTGTTTTTTAGAGGTAGGAGGTGTTGTAAAAAATACTGTGTAACACACGTGTATATAGTAGGTGATGATACTCATGAGACAAGTGCTGCAAAAATCACAATTGGATTAAAATCACATACATTATACATTTGTATCACAAACAAATATTTTTCTATGCTAAAAAATCCTTATCATTTTTTTGAAAATAACTACAATCGTAGCTAATAATAATTATTTGATCAGAATTTGTAATTATTAGTAAAAAATTAGGAATTCTACTGCAAAAATGAAATCAAAAATGGTGGTACGGGAGTAGGTACCTTATGGACAACCCGCAACAAAATCTATAGATCTGGTCCTTGGCTTATTAATAATGTTTTTGGGTCTAACACAGACAAATTTTATTTTTGGTATTGATATAGCTAACACAATTTTTAATAAAGGTATCAACTGTTTTTTGTCCGGGGGCTGCAATAACTATATTGAGCACAATGTAACTAAAATATGTAAATTTAAGAATAAAAGTACTAATATACCTTTCAAATAGTTACCACTGTTTTGATGGGTAAACATGTTATAATATTTGAAAGATGGCGACGAACCTCACACGAAATGAAACACAATATTTTAGGAGCTGAGAAATAAATATAATTTCAGCTCCAATATGGATAAAGCCCAAAGGAATAGAACCCTTCTTGATGTGCAAATACTTTACAATTACGTTTCATAATATAAACAATTACAATCATAATGAAAACACAATTAGTAATTACTCTGTATCAACTCTTCTTCAACATACACATATGACTGACTGAACTGTGATTGCATCATCCTATAATGAAATGACGAATCAGAGTGTTGCCAATGGAGGAATCAAACTTGGACAAATCCATTGTTCAGAAAACATTATAGCTTGTTAGAATTCCAACTATGTATGATGGTCCTCACTCGTCTCCACTGGTACGCACTCTTTATTCTTCGTGACGTACAGTTTATATATTATGTGATGTCATGTACTCATGTCTGTGTGTATTATACAAACTCATGTTCTGTAGAGCTCATTCTTTGCCTGTAATTTGAATGGCGAACAGTCCACATATATTCTCTCGTGATCATATACTGTTTAATTAATTAGTATTCCAATATAGCTCGTCGTAGAGGCTAGGTGAGACTTTGAGCATCAGGCCATCAGGTTGTATGTCTCATTGATGTGTCACTGTGTGAGTACATGCGTGGGTGTGTGTGTGTGCGTGCGCGCAGACAACCACATCACATCAGTATGTTGCATTTCAAAGTTGAAATTTTGCTTTTTTAAATTCTCTTATTTTTATCCTTCGGTATTTGTGTATCTATTGTAATAATTATTTTGTTTTACACATCAAACCATGTAAGTACCTACCTACAGCCGCACAGTGGCACTCCAGTAACATTAGGTACCAAGGTGGCGCCATTGATTTTTAATAAAAAATCATTAATAATTTTGTACAAATTTCATTTAACTAATTCTTTGAAATTCAACTTCTTTTTTTTTTTTAATTTTACATCAAATTTAGAGAGTACTATCGAAAATCTACAATTTTTTATTCTAATATTTTTTTCACTGAAGTTTCATTAAGGAATGGTTGAACACCTGATAGTTACGTGAAATTCACATAAAATCTGCTGTTTCCTTCTTTCAAAGTAGCCTACCTCCCCATAAAATCTTCTAGGCTCTTCATCTTCCGCTCATTATGTGAGAATAAATCGATCATCTGAAATTTAACTTCGTTTACAAAATTTAATAAAATTATTTCAATGTATGCAGCTTTATTCATCGATTTGGTTATATAGTAAAAACCTGCACCTCCACCCAAATCACAATTACATAATAATTCCAGCTTGTTCCAGTGCGCGAAAATTCATTTCTCATCAATCTCACATTCGTCTTTCGATGAAATTTATTCGCCCACTTTCAGGCCTATGTACTTAATTACGAAATATTCGTCTGTATGCAGTTGGTATAGGTAGGTAGGTATACCTAAAATTTCGTCTATATCTATACAAACTTTAACGATGATGTCATAAATCTTTCCAATATCGATTCAGCAGATTGAATTTTATACTTTCCAATGAACGAAAAACGTAGGTACCTATAGTACATAATATAGGTAGGTACCTGGCTACGTTTGTACTTCATTATCATTAAGTAGGCAGACTAAGTACCAGATAGGATGGTGCACTCCTCGAATGTAAGTAGGTGTAAAATCGATAGAAAAGAAAGATGAAAAGAAGAAGAAGAAGAATGAAAAATAGAAGACCGTCATAAACTTTTAGCGATCATAGTTCAATTACAAACAACTGGTCCAATAAGTACACGAAAAAAATACTCATACGATAGATAGTTTACGTGTATTATCCGCGATTGCCATAATTATCCGATCAATATTATTTATAACGGTAAACTGGTTATTAAATTAATTATATATTTTTGTATGTCTATACGATCGTTGCAGCTACTCGATATTTGATTAGCAACGTTCTTTTTTTTATTTATTTATTTATTTTTTTTTTTTTTTTGTTTCTCTTTCTCCTAGTTGCATCATTCTCACGTTTTAGCATGAGAAAAAAGAGTACGTCTAACCGTAGCAAAATGCACGAATTGCAAAAGCTTACAAAATATTATGCGTTTTCAAAATATCAGACGTCGATTATGGCCACGAGAAGTAGGGCATTCGTCTACTACAGGCTTTGCGGTTAATTGTGCATACCTGAGTACTTCGTTAAAGGAGGCAGCAGCACTGTTTGGTTGAAACATAAAATGTAATATAAGCATCAAATTACACTTTCTAAAAAGTTCAAAAATAAGTCGAACCGACGAAAGACATTAAATAAACATCGAATATCCAGGATGTACTTGGTCGAAAAAATTTTGTTTTATTATTTCAATCATTACAGTAGCTCTGGCAGGAATAACATGTGGGAAGGTGAAAGTACATTATTATTCTTCTGTGACTTAAGGTTAATTAAAGTGTATTAAATTACTATCATTACCGACTTTATTTCGTCCTTTTTTAACGTTGATGAGATGCCCTCTTAACTGGGATAAATACCTAAAGACCAAATGTAAACTTGTTACTGTATTCTTTTGATGGATAGTTGTATTCTCAATTTTTTATGAGACAAACATATGTCAAAACCAAATTCTGTTTGAGGCAACAAAATAATTTTCAAAATTCTGGTATCCATAGTTTGGGGCTCAAGTCCCAAAAGACGTTGACATACACGCTGGCCCATTAAACCAAAGACTAATTGTTATTAATTCTTTGCATCATCCTACCCAATCATGAACCACAATTACCATGAGCCTCATTCCTTAATACTTGGTGTGAGTAACTAATGTCAGAATTAGTAAAAATCATCTAAAAATAGAACTATATTTCTTGTTGATCTTATTTTCCTCTTCACCATTTGTTTTCTTCTACAGCACCTGCTATTAAAAGTGAACTCATGATGATAATTTAGGACTGGGACCCATATAATTTTCTGTTTAAAGCCAAAAGAAACCTAATAACATCAGAAATTCCAATTCATAATATATTTTTCGACATAAGTACTGTTTATGGTTGATGATTTGACGGGCATGGTCTGTGGCTGTAGTTATTGCCTGGTTACCATAGTTGGTAACTTTGGAACCAGTGAACCACCGTCATCGTGTGTGCCTGCCTCGAAGCGTTTTATTCTACTTATCTATTTAAGTACACTTTTGATGATTTACGAGTATTCAATGCAGTTTTGTCGCAGGCATTTTTGAACGACTATGTGCACAATCTTGTCAACACATCGTTTTCCAGGTAAATTTTTATTGATGCTAGATAAATGGTTAACATGAGCGTGCAAAAAGGATATGCATAAAAACTGATCAATTGAAATTCTTTCAATTAGAATATTTTGAAGTTCTAAGCGTGGCTACTTCAGAAAACCATACATAAAACAGTAACATAACTTTTAACACGCAACTCTGACTAATAAGTGATGTTATTTTTCTCTGTATTATCAATAAGGTAAAACCAACGAAGATGCTGCACTTTCACAAAGTCATGTTTGCAGCACTGTTGAAGGAAAAATGACTTCACTGGTATGTGCGTGGTAGTTAACAAACATTCTGTTCAAATTTTTGTGACAAGAAACCTTGATCCCTCCTTTGCATTTTATTTTAAAATGAATTTTGTGTTTGATGATAAGTTTAAAAATAATTATCTTGAATTTTTATGCTAATTTTTTGTAGATTGCAGTAGTAATATATAATTCCATTAATTTGACTGTCATTATTTCATTTAAAAAATGTGAAACAATAAAAAATTCAAATCGGCTAATATAGCAGCTAAGATGCCGCACCAATATTTAAATTACTCATGGCAAAATTATATTTATAATTGATGGAAGTTAATGAATAATTAAAATAGATACGATGTTATATAATTTCCTTTTTATTTCTAGTCAAATTTTTGGGAAATAAATTGGAAAAACATATTGTGATTTGAAGGACTGAAGAATATCTTTAGAAAACAATTCAAACTGATTTTTTTCCATTTTCAAAAGCCAAGAAAAATTATTCAGTGTGATTGTTCCTTAATTTTAATAGATTTTTTCCAGAAATTTCAACAACTTTTGAATTGACCTTTTTTTTTGAAATACATACAAATTTCCATTAGCCATCTTGGCCGCCACTATATGGCATTTGAATCTCCTCATCGGGTAAGATTAATAAAATTGGAGATTTTTTATTTTTTTCATTACTTAGTTATTTTTGAATAAACAGTTAATTGAATGATAGCAAATGATGCATAAGGTCTCGAAGTACATAGGTATGTACCAAATATCGTCTCATTTTAGCTCTCCTATCCAAATCTATTTCAAATATTACAGATGTGCAGCATCTTGGACTCCTTTACATTAATTATCGGTATTTTGGGACCACTAAAAATTTAAACAAAAACAAAGCTGAAAAAATATTTTTAGAGATACGATTTTGGAGAAACAAATATCCCCTTCTTTACCACCCAGCACCTTAGCTTCTATGATAGTTCCAAAAATGGATAATGTGTGGTCGCAAATACGAAATACCTACCTTTCTATGTATAGAGTGTTGCTGTATTTTTATTCTATCCTATAGGTACCTATCATTTACTTTTAATCGGGAAAATTTGCGAAACTAAACTCAGTCGAAAATTTGACTCATTTATTCAGAAGACCGCCCCACCACACTACAGGCATCAGTTCATCAAACGACCGAATTATAAGTACACAGATGCGTCGTAACTTTGCTTTTATCGAAGATATTCACGCAAAATTTGTAAAAAAATTTATTTTCCAAACCATTATTTTCCACTAAAAACGCGTAAATGCGTAATTGCAGTTTCTGGAGATAGGACATTGAAAAATGTAAATAGGAAAAATGCAAAAAAATTTCGTATTTGTTGAATGATAGATCAGAATATAATGCCTTGACCTTGTCGCAGTTTCGATTACGCGATATAGTCGTTACTGGTTTGAAAGTGAAAAGAAAAAAAAAATGAGTAAACAAAAACGCACACACACGCAGATTCCATAGTAAAATAAAAAAAGTACCCATAGTCGATCGCCGAGTGTGATATAGAATACGCCCGAGGATCAAGAAAGAAAGAAAGAAAGACAAAAAAACTTTCAAGAAAACGAGGTCCACCACCCCAGGCTAAACAGGTCGAATATTTCGCCAGTATAGACTATAATAATAGCTCGTAATATTTACTTTTATACGCACATATTATACGCGTACACACTTGATTTACTTTTTTTTTTTTTTTTTTGTGGCTTAAATTGTGTCATTAATTCCATCAATGCTCCCGAAACGAATGCTCCGCTATGGAACTTCGTGTAGGAGGCAGGATGTAAATTGACTTTTTGGCAGAGATCCAAAAAGGTAATAATTTATGTGCGACGAGTGTAGGGGAAACCTATCGAGCCTAAATCTATCGTCAAAGAAAAATTTTGAAAATGCTAAGGTTTTTCTTTATAATATTTTGTCTGGCTGATTTTTTATGCGCGAATATTAGCCTCTGGAAGGTGTAGAAGTGGGAGTACACCGTCAAGTTCGTGTCGACTGAAACGGAAGCCATTCGTGTAATATACGCCCCAGACTGACAACTTCTGTTCGGAAGCAGATAAACATCGACAAATTGACCATTCGGCTGTTGAGTTCGCAGAAACTGCTGTCTAGAGGCGCGGTTAATGCACGAATTTAGGTAAAAGTGTAACGTTTCAGGGTTGGAACTGACGGACAGTGTCAAATAGGCCAATTCGAAAGAAGTGTAACCCGACAAAAGCGTCGAAAGGCCGGAGGCACTCGATTGGTTTTCCGTTGCACTAAAAACAATTCACTCGCCTCGTCGAATGAATAGTAGGTATAGAAAGATAAATCGATGGCCTAAAACCAACAGAAATCACGCAAACCCCATGGGTTTTTGAAAAAAAAATTTTTAGAAAAACATCGAAATTTATGCAAATACCTTAATTTTATCTGAAAGATTTGGATTCAGTCGAAAAAGTTATCGACATACTTATTCGGTAGGCGTTTTAGCACGATTTTCGGCCCTATATTTTATTACCTAGTTTCAAAAGACGAAGATTATTCCCTCTTGGTGATGTCTCAGGGTAGCTATGATCCTCCTAAAACGATGAAGAAGCGCCCTCTAGACTAATAAGGAGCACTTCCTCTAAAAAAACTACAACAGAATCTGATTTTTTTTTCTCACAAAATATCTGAGTCATTGGTTCTGAGGTATATGTGTGATTTTACTCGTACATAACTGTAATGATAATTTCGTATCATTCATAATATCTCTCTCTTATATATATATATTTCACATACATATCAATCACCTAAAACAATTCTCATTATATTGACGTTATGTAAACAAGTCTTCACTTGCCTTTACTGACTCATTTATTCTACTTTCAATGTTTATAAACAAACATAAATACACTTTTCATAACAACTCTTTTCTATGAAACCATTCTGCAGATATTGCAAATACCCAAAATCACCATTTATGTCATTTCCTTAAACTCCTATTGGACAATATCTAAATTTGTATTGTCATAACTCTCCAATCATATCACTACCATTTCCACTCTCCAAGAAATCGCCATATTCTCCTCCCAAAACTTCTAACTATAAAAACTCATGTAACTATGTACATTTTATCTCTTCTTTACATTATCATCTTTACCTTTTATGTTAACCTTATTATTCTTACGTAACTTACTTTTTAGTATTTCACTGTTTTATATCTTGTTTAATACAACCTTTTAACATTTACGAGTATTTAATTATTTTGTAACCAATATTCTCGTTACAATAACAAGAATTCTAGTGTTTCTTGAACTCACCTATTTTCAAATTATTTCTAATTGATTAACCTACATTTTCCTCCCTTCTCTTTAGATTTTTTTATCGAAAGAGAGAGAAATGTAGGCCAATCAGAAAGTTTCACAATCACCTGATTTGTTCTTTATAGCTTCTCAGTTAATCGTCTTAACTTTCACATTTTTTCTGTTCTTGTTCTCCTTGGTGTGAGCATTATCTTTCTTATGTTCGTATTTTATTCTGTACTCGCAATGTTTTTCATCATTATTATGTTTACTTGAACATTATGTCTTATATTGGTTTGGACTTTGTCTTTCATTTATCTGAATCGGGTATGTAAATATTATATTTTATTAAAACATGATTTCGTATTTTATACATGTTGTTTTTGTTGTGTTGTGAAAACAACATGTTAGGCTAGGCAGTTATGTTGTAGGCAAATTCAAGTGTTTCAAGTGATTTCAAGGTTAACAACGATGTTAGGGCAAAATATTACAACTGTTAAGGAAAACCGTTTTTCATGTACCTACGTAACTCCTTTAATAATACCCAGGAGATATTGAAAATTGGTAACTCTAGCTGCTGTCTGGGCAGGATTTTCATAGTCAGAATCCGTATGTTTTATACAAAATTTGGACTTCGGTTATTCTGGAATTCTAGGATTCATGAGTTCATGTGAGTTTGTAAAGTTGTGGTAGGTAAATTTTGTGTAGTTGACAAGGTTTTGTTTGTGGCATGTTACCACTCTGGTTGGCATACCAGTTTTCATACAAAAAATCAGTTATTGCAGAGCTATACTCCGCAGGATTTATCTTTTTGGGAGTTGGTATAATGATAAAATAATTCAGCTTGTATTCTAGAACAGTAAGTATTCTCCTAACCCATAGGCTACTCTAGTAAGGCTTATAATCATAAATAGTTCTTTCTGATGTGTAAACATCTTAGTGCTCGATATACGGTTGAGGCTAAATGAGAATTACAATTGTCAAATTTGTGTAACTGTAACTCTTGTAATTGTAACTATTGTTTGTACGTGTTACTTGAGGTATAGGTACATGGTTATGTATATGCAATGCACACATTCATAACCTCAATATTAACTCAGATTTTGTAGGAATAGCCCAAAGTCAGAAGTTTGTTATTATTAATCCTTCATGAGCACAGCCTCAGAGGAACTCGCACCTTTTTTTTCTGGATACTAGGGGATTTATGTAGGAACTGTTTGTAAATGTGATGGGTTGAATTTTATTGAATAATAATATTTTTACCCCCTCCTCATACATTTTTGCTTTAAAAGTGCAATGGGACTAGTATTCCTGAATTCTGAAACTACATTTTTATGCTGAAAAAAAATCCCCTTCTTATAGAAAAGTAAGGTAGCTTCATCAACATGCTGGCCTCACAGTGCCCACATGGTGTCTCACTGGGCACACACAATAATTTTTGATTGGTAGTATTTATTTTATTTGAATTTTAAGTTCCACCTCCAACAGCCATAAGCTAATAAAACCATGTAGGTTATTATAAATCAAAAATATGAACATCAGTTGACTCACCTGACCCAGAGGATGAACATTAATTACTGAGAGATACACTTTTCATAAAAATCAGTTGCTGTTCAAGAAAATTTTTCAGTTTATGAAGTGACTAGAACTATGTGTTTGATAGAATGCCATAATTATATTATTGACCTCATAATAAACCTAACAACTCTGAGGAAAAAAATTAGAAGTATTGTTTGCATTTTATTCAAGCTGGTGACTACAGTATTAATGAATGAACACTCATCTAAAGTATCATACTTGGGAATATGTATAAAATAAATCACACGTACCTCAGCTTTCTTAATCATTACAGATTCAATTAAATGTTGAACTTCGAGGAGCATGGCAGCAATAGTGCCAATGAAGTATGAAAGGACCTCCAGGCATATACTACAAAACAGACAGTCTTAATCACATCCACCTCCATTTGCATCTGTTTATTATAAGCTTTTATTCTACTCACTCCTTCGATTTTAAAATATACCAATATTGCAGCCAACTTTCCACAACAAAATAATATTTATTTCCCATGAAGCTAAAGCCAAAAAATAAATAAATAAAAGTTTATCTTTTAAAAATTTTTGTTTATTATCTATGTTCTGTATGTTCCTTTTCTGTGTGAATAGTTGTAATGTTGATTGAAAACTGTTGTGATAAGCTAAATTATCATGATGTCCCATTTCAAAACCTTAGTCCAAAATAAAACAAAGGCTATGTTGGAAATACACCTGTAGTCCAGAGAAGATAGAAATCTTATAATGGAAAATTGCCTTAGTTTGTTTTTTCCCATCAATCTTCAGGGATGCTCGTCCTAATTAACATATGAAAATTCTTAACCATCTCTTCCTACAGAGGAAATTATGGAGAATATGGCCCTAAATTAGTTTTTTTACAATTTTCTTAGGAAATATTGACTACAGCTGGAGAATAGTTCAATCAAGAAATGTTTAAAATTATATTTGTAACGAAAAAAGTTCTTATCACTTTTTGTATATGACACTTACCAACTCTAAAAAGTGAATCTGAAAAATACAACCTTTTGTACGTAGTGTTAGAAGCTAAATAGGTACTTACCAGAAAATCTGAATTTTACCAGTAAAAATTTGGTAAGAAATTCGCAATAACTTTAAAACTATTGATCCTACTTATTTTTGGTTAATTTCATTCGATTCAACGCTGAAATATACGTAGGATGTGATATGTTATGTTATTCCAGCTGAAAATTTCAACTTTCTTTTTCTCTTTTTTGAGGCTGTCACATAAAAATCAGGCGCACAAAGGATACCACCCCACCATACACAAAAGAAAATGCCTTATAGCCATTATGCTTATAGATACATATTTTTCTTCGGATAAGGAGAGGGGATAAAATTTATTGCCTTCATTCGATGTCCGCATTAAAATGAGTTATTTCATTTGTCCTTCGATTTAAGCTCTCTACTAATTCCTTTGTACAGGAACGAGGGAGTAGCTCTGTATCATTTTGTTGTTTTTTTTTAATTTTATTATTATTTCTTTATAAACATTTCAAACAAGAAAAAATGAGAGAAAAAAAAGGAGAAAGAGGATAAACGAAAACCGAAAGAAGGAAAGAGTAAAAGAAAAACCACAACATGCCATTGAGAAGGAAAAAAAAAGAGACAATAAAAACACTGCAAATTAATCGCATTTCTCTGAAACGTCAGTCTACTAGGTATATCGACTATATCGACCAATGAAATTGCGTTTAAAATGGCATTTAAATGAACAAAAGATCAAGGACCGTAATTAGAAACTAAAGCAATAAATTTGATAATCGTAACATAATAACATTACCGTCACAAGTATTAAACTGAATACGAATATTAATTTCTTGTTTTTACACGAGAGACAGTGAGAGAGAGAGAAAGAGAATGACAGAAAGAAAGATTTAGAAAAAAAAAAACACATTCGTATTCAAAGTCGGACAACGATCATAATGGAGTTCTTAATTAGTCCACCATAAATCCTTAATAGCAGGAAGAAGACGGTGATTCTGACAAAGGTGATTATGAGAAAAGGTCTAAAGCAATAAAAAATAAAAATAAAAATTATGTCATTGACCATAATTAATCATTGTAATACATTTTATATTCGAACTGTGACTTATTCAATTAGCTTTAATTTTCGTATATGAAGAAACTGAATAAAAAAAAAAATCTGATCTAATTACCGTCAAGTCCGTTTTTTTTTTTTCAATGGTTACAGTTTGCTGGAATTGGAATACACCCTTTGGGCATGAGAAGCCATAGGTTCCTTAACTGGTGATCGATGATATATCTGGTTATGGTACAGAGTATTGCAATAAAGGTGCAAATTATTCTATTTACAGGTTTCCTTTGGCATTGTGCCAACACTTATGGACAATGAACGGCATGCCACGGAGCTTAATTTGGAGGAAAAGTGAGTAAAACAAATAAATAGAAGTCGTAAAACGTCATCGACGAGTTTCGAAGACAGCTTTGTGATCGACAAATCAAGTAAAATATGGAGCATATAAATATTCTCGATAAGGTTTATGCGCGGTGCGAGGAAAGCTGTTTTATCTTGAATAGGGTTCTGCCTATGAGATCAAAGCTAATAATAACGCCCCTAGAGGTAGGTAGCATTAACAAAAAAATATAAAGATAGGGTTTTATTAAATTATATTATGACACATAGCATGATTGTGTAATTTAAATGAAATTAGATAAAGCGTAGGTAAGTGAAAAAAAAAAAAATCCAACTGCTACAGGTACTGCGAATATAGGCCTATAAAAAAAAAAGCTTGCAAATTTAAATCACATAAATATAGGCATACGGTATACATATCTTTTAAATTTATTCGTCTATATTCAAATAAAATGTTATATTTTCAGTCAAAAATTGAGGAGAAAGAACAACATTTGAATTATTATAATTTTATTTTTTCAAATATATACGTGTTGCACATAAACGTACAATTATTTTGTATTTTAAGTTAAAAATTATTTTCTACAAAAATATTGAAATAGAGACAAACTTCCAGATAAAACTTAAGAAGTTCATTTGTCGCGAATAAATATTTATAACTTTGTTCTTAAATTAATGACAAATTTCACTTCCCTCGTCGAATCGAGAATGAAGTCGGATAAAATTCTACAAATGTTCTTCATTTCAAAAAAAATTGTCTCAATGATGATATCTTGGCTTTTTAAATGCTGATTACTGTTAATGTTGTAAAATTTCAACCTGAGTCTAATAAAATATTATGTATCGATCCAGCCCTATAACAAATCGACGAAAAATTATCCAGAGACATACAGCTAAAGAAACGTTCAATGATTCATATGCGCTGTAGTTTAAAAACATGTAAAAGACCGAAAAGAATCAATTCAAATTGTATGTTCTGCGCATCCAAAGCAACGCATATTTTATTGTAAAAATAGATATCTCCATACCAATATACACAAAATATCAAGCTACACCACATGTATACAATAACAAATATTCAAATTCAAAACGGTCTATCTTTGACGTGTTTTTAAGCGGACATTTGACATCTCTTTAGCTGTTATGTCTGTGGTATTGCCTTAAATACATTTTTTGAACCCTCTGAGCCACTTATTGGATTAAAAAAGAGATTTCATGGAACAAAAAGAACAGAATTTTATCCAACAATCTCCAAAAAATGTAAAGATTGATACGTAATAGCAAACCCCCCAACATGGCCAATTTTTGTTATAGGACAAAGATAACGCAGGATGATATGCAGAATATCGTCTGTATGATATATGTGGGCATTTTATGTAGCGTTTTGCACAAATAATGTCTCATGTTAATTCGTCACTCCTAGGGTACCTACCACTCTTCCTGTGTCAGTCATCGTGTAGTGGTCAACCGAAAGTTGCCCCCATAACCAAGTGTCATACATCAAAAATGGCGCATTGTACATAAAGAATATTTTAGACTGTTTGAACTATTCTGAAATAACAATGAGCCATAAGGTTTATTTTATTTACCATAAAAAGTTTAACCTCGGGCCAACACCACACACCAACCTGGTTTGTTTTGATATCTCAAAATTCAGCTCGATGTGACCATGAAGACAATAACCTAACTCCAGCTCACACTTCCTTTCAAGTAGGTGCAGGATAGTGTCACCCTGGCGTAACACTTTCAACATTTATGTGGCAAAAAAAACAAGCACACAACAAACACCAAGATAACATCGTAGCAAATGAAACGCGCAGTTTGTAACCTGTTGTCAATGGCGTCACCCTGGGGTCACTTTTCGTGGCAAATGAAACAAACTTATAATATCTTAATGATGTAGGCCTGATATGTAGGAAGAGCTTCAAAAATAACAAACCATCGTTAAAAATGAGTAAAAACAAATCGTTCTGTAACAGGAGTTTCCTGAGATCCTCCTGAACATTATTACCCATCAAAAAACAAATTTAGGTTCTAAACGAGTTTTTAAAAGATACAATTTTATAATTTTAAAATTTTAAAAAAAATCCGTTTTCGATCGTATATGAACGCACGGGTACTTCACATGAAAGGTGATATCACTACCATGACGTCATTATAATGACTGAAGAATGAAAATGAAGCTTATATTCAAAAAGCAAGCAGTGATAACTGATAAAAACCAAATCTGATATTTAGCACCCCCAGATATTAGTACAAAAACTACATCATATTTTGTTGCATTAGTAACTGCAATGAAAGCATATAAAAAAACATTTTTTTAATGTCGAACGATCTAAGTATACTGTAGTGTGTGAAAGTCTAAATGAAAGCTCACATATAGTCACAAAGTAAAATCAGAAGTAAAAGCCAAAAAATTTAGGTTGTGTTCCAATACACGCTTTATTTCGAGACCTATTTAATAAAATTAAACAAAAAATCATATTAATTTAATCAAAGATAAATTCTTTCTGTTTAGAATCTACTGAGCTGTACACTTTTAAATTTATGAAGAAAAAACAGAATTACGTAATAATAATAGTAGCAGATCATCATTGAATTTCACCTCTCACAAAAAACCTCCAATCTAATTACGTTTTTCGAAAACTTTTTTTATTAAGACCAAAGTTAGGTATTTATTTTTTTCGTCGAGTTATTTTAACCAAAAGTTTACCACGAATCTAAATAACACTCGTGCGTTGCATAAATTAATCTGACTAAAAAAATCGAATTCGATTAGCAGTCTGAAATAGCTCCCAACGATGATGGCTGAGTGTAAATTTTATAAAAAAAAATATATATATATTTATATAATTCACAAAAAAGCCTAGCCCTTTCACGAAAAGCGTTTCATAAAACCACTTACTTTTTCATTTCGAAAAAGTGTATTCGAATCGAACTCTCTTTTAATTAACGCAGTGCTTGCTCCATTAAACTGAAACTATACGTGCTTTTAAAATTCAACTGATTAGTTTTTTTGGCCGCACATACGATTATACTTGTCACCAGTTTTCATTCGGAGGGAATGAAGACCACTTCACGAAAGCCCTACAAGAACGGTTAGGGTTAAATTTATGGTACAAGTTTATAGTTTAATAATGAACCTATTGGAATAATTCAATTTTGTTGGTACAAGTTTTGGAAGTGCAGCTATATGAAAAACTACTAAGAAAAGCAAATGTTTGCTCTTTGTGGGTGGGCTGTTTTTTAAATAAAAAAATAAAGCCATTAAGAAAAAGAAAGACAAAGAGATTTAAAAAAAGTGAATAAGTAAGTAGACCAGCTACTCAACATTATGCAATGAAGGGAACCAAAATGTGTAGAGACAAAAAAGATTACTACCTAGCAAAAATTTGGGAGAAGTACCATAATTAACCTAAACAAAATACACATTTTACGTGGAGTAAACTATTAAACATGACCGATCAAAAAAGATATCATGTTTTCAGTATCATGAGTAGAGTATAGGTTATAATAAAAAAATAATAATCTGTACAGAAAGTTTAAATTAATAAAAAAGAGATTTTCCTCTATAATAAGCTTTTATTTTTGGTTGAAGTAAAGTTATTTTCATTGATCATTCTTTAGCTGACTGTTGAAGAAGCATTAAAAGAAGATTTTTTTTCTCCTTCCAATGATAATTGTGGCAATCACATAGGCGGAGTTAACTCTCGTCACTATTACCCGGCGCCGTGGCCTTGTGTATACGGTAGCCATATTTTGGTGATGGTGAAGATCGAGGTAGGTATTCCCATCAGTCAACGGTTCTATTGCCAGGGCTGGCGAAATACCTACATTGATGACTCCAATGTGATCTGAGGGATGGTGAGGGCAACGCCATCTCTTGGAAGAACACGTCAGCCTGCTAGTACACCTACTCTCCACCTCACAATGTGATGGCGTTGAGCGCACTAGCAATGAAGCGGTGGGGCATATAAGGTGCAATGTGGGGATGTGTTGACTGGGGCATCCGCTGCTCCCTTACACGCACCTGCCCTTCCATTAGTAGCTCCTCTTCCATTTGAGTTGTACTGCGCACTGCTGTACTGGGGGGAGTAGTGTGGTGACCACATAGGCGGAGTTAACTCTTGTCACCATTACCTGGCACCGTGGCCATGTGTATATGGTAGCCGTATTTTGGAGATGGTAATGATCGAGGTAGGTATTTTTTTTCGGTTGACAGTTCTATCCCCGGGCCAGAGGAATACCTACAATAATAATACTGTCATTTGAATAAAATCGTTATTCGTGAGACTAGTGTATAAAGTACGTGATTTTTATCAGAGTGTGATTGTTGCAGCACAAGTCGAAGGTGAGTGATGCAAATCACACGAGTATCAGTCACCTACAATATATACATATGTGAAACATTATTTTTTACAATGACCCCTTCCCCTAAAAAACAAAAACAAAAAACAAATATTTTGGCAACTAGAAAACATATAATTACAAACTATCACCATTTTTCTATCAGACCTGGTGGCTTAGCGATAGTTTTATAATAGCCATTTAAACAAAGTTCAACCATCGTCAACCACAATTTAACTTTACCTCTGGATTTTCATGAGTATAACTAATGATTCAACTTTTTCATTGGCTGGTTTATCACGAAATTTTTTTTATTGATCGACTGCAAATTTATATGGTTGCTAAACACTATTCAATTTTTAAATATCATTAAAATATTTAAATTTTATACGAATGGAAAATACGTCATACAGACGATGTTTTTGCGTTAGAAAACAGTAAATTGCAGACCAGCAATATGTAAGAAACAACAGGGGTGGAAAACGACTGTTTTCCGCACCTATGTGGTAAACAAATTTTCCCTTTACGAAGCCAACAATTATTGAAGTCTAAAATTAAAATAGTATACGCGACAGGATTGGATAGTATGCGTTACCTTGGGCAATTACGTCACTCGGCTTCGCCTTGCTCTGCAAATTTTGCCCTCGGTAATCGCATACTTTTCGCTCCTGTCCCGTAATCTACTAATCATATTATCAGTTAGTTATTTATTTTATTTTGCATGGCAATGTCCCAAATTAAATTTCCTCCGATGAAAGGTTAATGTTTTATGAAACATCGCAAAAGTTGAAAAAAACATCGATTTGGTTGATCCACAGCGGATGGATGCAAAATGATACCTAAAATATTGTTGTATTCACGTTTAAAAATTGCCAATTAAAATTTTTCTAATACTTTTATTAAATCCGACATGTATACTTTGGAGTTTAGATAGTTCAGATGTCAGAACTCGCATGACCACGAAAAACTCGTCCTTCAATCTTGTGTTAGAATTAACAAGGAAGCTTCTCGAGTTTTCCGCACTCAGTTATCAAAAATTGTAAGTCTAGTCGTATTATTATTCCTTCATTCTCTCCTTCTGTAAAATATTTTCTTCACAAGGTATGGAAGAAGAAAAATTGCCGGTATCGTTTTCCAAACAAAAAATAATTTTCTTCTTTCTTTTATTTCTTCACTTTTTTTTTTTTTTTTTTTCATTTATTCAATTGTAAATCAACATTATTGTTTAGGTTGTTAACTGTTTTGCGGAGTGCTGTAATATAGTTTTTTTTATAGTTCGGACAAACATAATGTGGGTCAGTCCAGATTCACTTTGCGCACATTTACTTACTCGTGTCCTTGATCGAGGTCTTTCCATACTGAAAGTTACTCGAACCAGACGAGACTAAATATGAAATTACAGCTCCAGGTTACTTCCCTTCACTTCGGTATCTGACGATGAAAAAGATACCGGGAGGTAAAATGAAGAATAGAAAAAAAACGCACGCACGTTGGAACGCCAATGTCTTGCGGATTTTCTGTTGTTGCGGTTTAACTTCTTTTTTAATTTTAATTTTATTTTTTTGTTGAATAATTTTCTCAATAGCATCCATTGGTTCATCCGATGAGCACGAGATCCGTACCATAGACGTGAATTCTTTAACGAGAGATTATTCAATAAATCGATCGTATTATTTCAGCGAGATTAATGGTAGTCATTCGAAAATTTAATTAAATAGTTGTAATTCAGTTGGATTTGTTCAACAATCAATAACAATGAATGGTTACAATACTTGTCTTGTACGTAGAAGAACTTAGAATGTTCGATTTTCATATTCGTTCACCTAACATATTCCCTTATGTTCAAGTCTCAGTGGCTGTGGTAGGATTTTCTCAAGGAGGCAAGCAAGTTTCGTTTCATGCGGACGAACTTACTTGCTCTTTTTGTCGTATTCCTCCAAATTTTCTCTCCTATTGGAATTCCCCCTTTTCCCCTTTCATCACCATCACAATATTATAACCATAAAAATAGATCAGTCTGTTACGTCCAAAAATAACGGTCATATACCTAATTTTATTATTTTAATAAAAGTTGATCAAAAAGTGTGTAGTTGAAAGAAAAATTAATAGACAAACAGCCCAAGATCACAGATCGGCAAGAAAATATCTATGTTCTAGGTCAAAGATGGAAATGACGTGAAACGACTTACCCTACATACTATTTAGGACCATGAGGTCTTGACTTGTAGTATACTCGTAGTATCCCATACGACTCCCCATTAAACAACTTCAAACCCAACATTTCAGACTGTCAAACTTTCTACACATTTGAAATAAGTTAAATAATAAAAACACATAATTGTTACCAGATCTTGACTAGAATTTTTATTAAAGGATGCTGAGTTTACATTCGTTGATCGAATACCACATGTAACAGCAACCATATGTGATAGAACAACTTTTTTTTTTCTTTTAAAATTTCCTAGATATAAAATAATAACTCTTTTTCATTTGAAAGAAGGCTTAACAACACTTGACCAAAAATATTTAGGTTTGTTTTTAATTCTTAATTAATTAATTTTACCTGATAACTGTATCACTAATGAAAATGTAACTGTAGTTCTTAGCCAGTTAAAAATGGACTGTGTACAGTAAGTGCACTAGCTTTTCATTAAACCTTTAGTTGCTTATCTTTTAGATCTTTTATTAATTTCGCCATGTCGATCTTATTGTTCATTGTCACCATTGAGTTCCGTTTGGTAACTTCAACTTTACAATCTGTGTTATTGATTTGACTTAGTTTAACAATTTGATCATTTGTTGGGAAAACATTTAATTGATTTAATTGATCCAAGAAATGAGTTTATTTTAACGGAACTCAACATAATTAAAGTTTAATGTTTTTACACTCTGAATATTCCTTACAAGTCGTATCTTGAATAATTTTTTCCCATTTTTTTAACAATAAGAAGTCGATCTAAGTCTCTTTACTAATATGTATGCACATGAGGGTGATATGAGATGAGCAGCCATCTTGGGTTATTCGGTTTTTTAAGGAACTAATATTTTTTCATTAATTTTACATTATTTATTATTACTATATATATATAATAATAATATCACAAAATGGCGGTTCGTCTCTTATAACCCTCATGCGCATACCTCCTAGTAAAGAGTTTTAATCGAACCCTCGAACTCGAATCTTCTTTGCCAATTGCTAAATTTCATTTATTTCAGTTAAAAAAAAAAAAAAAAAAAAAATTCCATTTAACTCCAAAATGCACTTCCGTTAGCAAACACTGCGTCCACTTTTTTGAGGAAATTACATTTGTTTAATTGAGTGCAAATAATTCAAAGTACCTACTTCAGTGAAATTTAATTTAAAACAATCACAAATTGGAAACGTATCCACATTTTTGTGCTGAATATTTTTGGAGATCACCTAGTCTTCCAGAGAACTTCCAGTGCTACATTGTACGCAAATCAACATTAACAATTGGTGAGAAAATCTTATATCGTTCGTTTGGTCCTGGAAAATTGCGATCTAGGCATCTTGTCTTATCAACTGAAATTATGTATGAAATTATTGATGTCAAAACTGGTACCAAGCAGCACCGCCATGTTGATAAAACTGGCCGAAGTCTACTCAATGATTCAGCAAACCAGCATGCTTCTCCAGTTTTAACTGAAACTGTACCTGATACTTTGGCTCAGTCAATCACATCTTCAGCCCAGCAGTCTTCACCTCGTAAGCAGCAGTCTTCGGACAAAATTTCAGTTTCAACAGCTACATCGAGTGATCAGCCCTCTGTATGTTGATCACAACGTACCCCAAAGTCAATTTCTTTATTTGGGGGAGAGGAGATGTGGCATCGTTAGTTTTATATTAGCATTAAGGCAACACTGATTTCTACGTTTATCAACGATCATTTTATTTTTCATACGAAACATTCTACCATTCTATTGTAATAGAATAGATGACTTTTTTTTTATGGTTTTAGAATGTTTTAAATGTATGAATCACCATCATTTCATTTATTTTACAATAAAATGTGATTTTCACCGATAGTGTCTGTTTGATATCCAACATTTCTTAAGAACATTACACACTAAATAGGTATCTACCGTAACAGATATGTTCGTCATATTCTTAATATAGATGTTCATATTCATTCACTGAAAAAACGTATTTCTTACTCAGCAATTCTTTCTCTTAATATGTACAGTTAACTGGCGAAAGTACCATTACTTCCTGTCAGCAACTGTAATATGTTTTCTAATGGAATATTCGGTTATCTGAACATACTGGTCCCTGAATATTCTCGAAATAATAAAATATCCAATCAGCAAATCCCTACTTTATACAAAATACTATGGAAAAACGTATACCTTGACAGGTATATAAACTCTCGTTTCCATTAAAATAATTGTATTGTAAAATTAATATTCATTTAGTCTAGTACTGTAACTTTAACATTCTTCCAGTCTTATACTGTGAATGAATAATTGTTTATTAAATATTGTGTTTTAAAATATTCTCATTATAGTGATAAAATTATTGTGTGTTTTTAATTCTACTAAAGTCTCTAATTCAGTTAAGGTCCACAATAGTTGTGGATAATATACTTCACTAATTTAAAATAGTTCTCGAGTATTATAATATTACAGTGAATATTATAATTCATCGAAGGAAGTTTAACCGTACCAAAAGAGGTCAGTTTCTAGTACTAAACGACATCTTTTGGCTGTTACATCTACTACCTACCTACTTACAATATTATTCAAGTAGAAGATTTCGACTCGTTTTACAATCATCAGTGCCTTTGCCTTGTGACTTGGTCTTCGTCTCTTAGACTTCCTGCAAGACCAAGGCAATGCCACAAAACCAAGAACAACTTTTCACCTCATTAGATTGTAGATAAAATTTCATTCTGAAACATTTGAAAATTCTAATTTTAAAAAGCAAGATTAACACCCATGACCAACATGGATCTCACCAGTTTTTTTATTCGAAATGTTTTTTGGGTTGGTGACAAAAATGCTGGACGAAAATTGGTAGAAAATATTACCACCTTCTGTTTAGAGGCAGATGGTCATATAGTGGCGTAGAAATATCAATCAAAGTGAGATAAAACCTTGCCAGTGAAGATATTGTCGTCGAAATAGCAGTAACGTGTATATTATCTACCACATTAATCCCATATTTCAGAAATGGCAGAATAGTCCAAATATACTTTCGCAACGTACAGAAAATCCATCCAAATCTTATCGAAGTTCGTTTCCACTCGCAGATGTTGGTCGATGAAAAATATAATGATTGCATTACATAACCCAAAAAAGAAAACGTTTCGATTGCACAGCTTAATACCGAATTTTTAATTGAACTTTTTTTCGCCTCGCTGCTCTGTTTCAGTTCCCACATTCTACTGGTACTTACTCTGGAGACTGTACAAAAATTCCGATTACTTATGACTTCATTTTTACGACTGACAAACGAGACGTAGACACAATAAATTTAGCGAGAATGCGAACAGATTAAAAATAAATTTATTCGCTCGACTTACGTTTACTAAATAACGAGTGCGTAGATCAAATTTATTTTTCTCACCTTTAACGTCTGCAATGAAAAGTCTGGTAACTGACGCGTAGGAGTAGTCTACAGTCGTTCTAATAGGCATGTGATTAATGAGCGAATAAAAATATGATTGACGTGAAAACGCTTCGAGCAAGGTGATAGAGGACAGCGAAATTTTAAATCATTCCATATAAAATTATTATGTGCAATGCAGTTTTGACGGCCGATGTATGTATGCAAGACGAAAATTAGGTAGTCTATCAATAATGGCCGTTGCTATAAGTATTTGCTATATTTAGGTTACCTATACGATTCGTATGGGTTATAAAATTAGATTTTACGCCGGTTAAAAAATTGCGACGGTTGAATATAGTATAGTCGGTGGTTGTATTCAACGATTTGGCCATCGAGAGTACAAACAGTAAGATAAGTCATTCGGTGGAGATGGAGGTGATATCTGGGTGGAAAACAATTTTTTAACTTTGGAACATTATTGTTTAGCCTTGTCCAGAGCGCAGCGTATTAAACGTAATAGAAGACGCACACCCATCTAAAGGCTGCGACGAGAAACCACACCACTTTTGAGGCCATTGTCCCCACTCCTACGATACTGAATTCGAATTTGCTCTCTCCTCATTCGGATCCGATGGCAATAATCAGAAATTTGTTTTTTCAAATTATTTAACTAAACGAATGAATAAGTGTAATTGTTAATTTAAAAATCACAAAAGAAAAGAATTTCGTAGATAAAAATGAGATAGATAATTGTCGATATCTGCCTACAGATGTTTATACTATACTAGATACCGAACTCAGCGAGAAAAGTGAAGCCAATCGCCGCCATCTTTGAATTGGGGCATAAGACCATATAAATACATGGGTAGAATAAAAATTTCAAGTCAAATTATATTTTATATGAAGTAAATTGCATTTATTATGGTTTTAGGCATATTATACATTAAAAATAGATGTAATAAAGTAATAATATCGTTTTTTTATTTTTGTACAAAGGAAATTTCATTTGGTATAAATCTAGTTCATTACGTCTGGTTATAATGTATAATGTACCTAAAACAAAAATAAATGCAATTTACCCCTTATAAAATACAATTTGACTTGAAAATCCTATGCCACCCATGGTGACTATGCCACACAAGTACCAGAATGTTCATTCGTCTATAAGGCAACCCCATAGCCTAACTGGTATGGAGGTTGACTTTTTTAGACAGATAAACAGTAGCATCCGTGGTTTGAATTCCTAACCCGCCGATACCTACACTGGTGACCTCGACACATAGTGAGAGATTCGACTTCAGCACCATCTCTCAGAACATACCGGTACTCTCGCCTGAATGTGCACCACCCCCACTTCTCCCTTACTGACGCATATTGGGCCAAGGCTGCTGTAACAGCACCAGTTTTTAGCGGCTGCAAACAAGGTTTTGTATTATCCCTCCTGCACCCCACATCACACTGCATCGTGCCCTCTCATTCATGCCTTCAGCACTGGGGAGAAGGTGGATGTGACAACTACGTGCCACAAATACCCGAATGTTTATCCATCTATAAGGGCAACCCTGTAGCCTACGTGGTACGGAGGTTGACTATTGTAGACAGATAAACAGTAGTGTTGGGGGTTCAAATCCCAATCCACTGATACCTACACTGTTCATGGTGCTTATGCCCAATTTAAAGATGGCGGCAGTTGGCTTCTCTTTTGTCCATGTAAAATTATATGAGTTTGGTATCTAGTATGATATAAACATCTCTATACCTACCTTAGGAGGCCAGGATACTTTGATTGTGAAAATGGTGCCATTTTTCATTTCAAGTCTCCTCTATTATATCTAATACTTTGTGGTCCAGAGATGCCAGAATGTATGGTAATATTGGGTTTCTCCAATACAAAATACTTGTTCTCTTATGCAAGAATTACCTAGTGGTGTCTATTTTTTTCGATCAATCAATAATCGATATTATATTCGGACCTTAAAAAAAAATCTATTTTTTTTTCAATTTTTAGAATTTCTATCAAGTCTGATCAATCAAACAATTTTGGCAAAATCGATTTTCGATTTTTTTCATGCGAATTTCTCAAATTCATTTTCTAATAACCTATCACCATGCTAAATTAAATTGTCTTAATCGTTTTTCTACATGAATATTTTGTTATAACTTGGTTCCTTATGCTTTTTTTTACATAAACAAAGTTTATGATCGATAAATCGATTTTCCATTTTTTAACAGTCAATTATCAATTAGATCGATTATTTTCTTTTTGATTAAATCAATTAAAATCGATCAAAAAATTTTGAAAAATTAGCACCACTATAAATCAAACAGCTAGCATGGCTGCTTTGTTAATGAAACTTTGCAGAACACAAGATGTTTCAGCACTTCGTTTGTACACAGCAATTAAGGCAAATACAGTAGACTCCACCAATTACGATTACTTAAGCAGTATTAAAGTCCATTATAATAAGCAAGTGATTAAGTTAGACAGGATAAAAAAAAAACAAAAAACAAAAAAAAACAGCAAGTTTCCAATGATACTCAAAAATTCAAATTTATTATACATATACAGGTAAACTTCAAGTACCTAACTACTCTGTAAAACATCATATTGGAAAAATTTTGAATAACTACTTGTATAAGAAACACCTGTGTTGTGAATAAATTCCCAGAATTTTTATTAAGTTCTTGTAAATAATATGGGTTTCAGATGTTACAAATTCCTATGTTTTAGCAACAATCAGGGTTGGACAGGTTTGAGGTCTCCTACTATTTGTAAGTAAAATTTTAAGGCTCACAAACTTTCAAACCTTTCCAACCTTTTCAGTTTAAAATGAATGTGATTTGTCCACCCTGGAACTCCAGATCTTTTGAATGAGGCATTGTGTGATGCATTTAAGGCATCCATCAGCTGAATCTGGATACATGAATCCTTCAATAATTATTATAGATGTATGCAAACTGTGGCGACTTCCTACCAGTGGTGACGAATGTGCTTACGAACTTGCTGGGAGCTATGTGGCCTGTCCCTACAGTATGTGGGGCAAACACACTTTTTGTTCACTGGTTGGTAGCTCACCAATACCGATCTAATTTTAACACTGAGCGCGGCTCACACACACATGAGGTCTATATGTAGATGTGCGCATGCACCTACCACAGCATCTTACAAGTGGTTACCCCAACATGTAAACTATTCTCAGCATTCGTATATCGGCAAACAGCTGATCAAGTAGGTTGTAGTCTTCCCAACTCCCTCTCATTAATCGGTGAAGAGCCGATTGAGAAAGTTGCAGTTTCTTAAACCTGTAGGTCGCCAGTTCAATTCCTTACACCAGCAGCCCACATAATTGGTGAGTCTGATGTGATTTGTTTCCAGTAACTGAGCTGAATAGTTCACAAATTCCTCCCACCAGAGTGGACTTCACTATAGAAGTATGTGTGGATTTCCCCACTAGCTTCCACCACTAATAGCCTGTATGTGCTGCCCTCTATGTGCAATGTGTAATACTTGCATTTTGTGTTATAAATACTAAGGGGAGTGATTTGGGTATGTGAACTATCTATACGCACACTTCTATTGGCAATGACATAGCCACACGAAGGTGTCACTGCTTTTAAACCCACCGGTTTGATTCCCCATGCCGGCAACCTACATACTGAAATTCTCATTTTCAGATTATATTGGCTTTATAAAATCCATGATAAAATCCTATATAGTCGTCGAAAGTTGTAAAAGAAATCGGCTGATGTTATCTATTTTAGACATTCTTCTTTAATGCTTCAATTGCAGTTCATCTTCTCTGAATCTAATACTTATTAAGAAATTTCCGCACTTTTTAAGTTGTCTATGGAGCGTGTGAAGTTCATTCACGTCACTTTTAATTATTTATTTTACTTAATTTATCGACTTTAATTTATTCATTCATTTCTTTCTCAGCACTCATGATGAATGAAGCTGTCGACTGTTGGCTGCTAATTAGTAGTTAGAACTCCAACTTTCCTTTTCCTTACAATTCCTTTATTTGTTTCCACTCTGCTGGCCCTCTACGTTTGAAACGCTAAACTTTCAACATGGCTTCTTTTTCGCATCGTGAAAATCACATCTAATTTTTATTCTATTTAACAATGAAATTTATTGATTCGGTTTTCCTTTTCATTTGAAAGTTTCCTCTGGTTTGTTCAATAGTCCTTTTTGCAATTAACATCAAATCAGTAGGTACATTGGCACCTCTATTCATCACCAGGAAAGTATGCAATTGTGAAATTTTCTTCGTTATTTAACGTTAAATCTTCAATTATTGATTCTTCATTGTATTCAAATGAAATCCATTCGACAAGAGCTCATTGATTGTTTCCTAAATTTCTTTCTCATTTAATTCAAGTTTATGAATTGTGAAATGCCTCAATTTCACTTAGCCTATTTGAAGTGAGAGTATGCATGAAGTAAAGTGTGTCAAAACTCGGTTTACCAATTTGTTTATTTTTGTCTCGAGATAGAGTGTGTGTCTGAACCAAACCTGCTTTTTGTAATCTGATACTTATAATCCAGGTTAAGAAAAAGTATGATTTTTAGGCTAGTTTCACATGGTGTACCTCGGGTTCACGCTCAGATTTTCTGTGAGCACTGCTCCATTACCAGTTGCTCCAATTACACAGCTCGAGGAGCAAACACGGAAGTTCACAAGTTTAGTGCAAGAACATTCTTTGGTGTTGATACATGCACCCTCTCGATGCAATAAGAAAGCTCAGCTTTTGCTATTAGACATCACTGCGTTCTATTCACTTCTCTAAAATATGCACTCATCAGTAAAGGAGTCATTACCCTCTACTAGTGCCACAGCAACGGTGATGAGTTTCGGGGATATAAAAGGTATTATTTGGCCACTGCATAATATACTGGCCGGCATTCCCACAGTTTTGTAGTGATATCCACCGTAGAACTTGGCCTCTCTATCAAGTATAAATGAATGTGGCACTAACCTTCTGGTGGTTGATCTTCTCTGAGGAGTCTAATTTTTAGCAGTTAATTTCTCTTATTATTTATGTTAAAGTTTCATAGAATTGAATCAAAAATTATTATTAGACTGTTAAAACAGAAAATTATGAGCAGGTATTCCAGTTAACCAAATGTGCAAACTTAACCTGAGGAAACAAATTTTTAATTAATTTAAAAAAAATCTTCCATACCATATAGCTCATAAATTTTTATTGATCAATTAAAATCCTACTAGGTACTTTACTGCATTTAATACACGAGCCAATTCGTGATCATTAAGATATTTCGACAAAACGTTAATTTAAAAAAAAAAAAAAAAGTAAAAAATGGAAGAGCTAACAAAAAAAAAGTGAAAAAAAAATCAAATTTAAAAAAATAAAAAGGGAAAAAAATGAAAAAAGAATTTACTAACCTATAATTTCTCTCCTAAAACACTAACAATTTATTTCGCAAGAAAATAAAAAATGGACATCTATTTAAGTACCTAAATATTTAACAATGAATGACTAGTTCTAATAATTAATTTTATTTCTGAAACAAAATAATTTAAAAAAAAAAACAATTCCTGAACTTATTCATAATAAATGTCGGATGCACCATGCCGAACCATTATAAGGTAATAAAAAAAGGAAAATATTTATTGGTTAGCTGGTAGGAAATGAAAATTTAAGATGTACCATTGCCATAGATATACTTATAACATTAATTTTGTAGGTAATAATATAATAGTGTAATTCTTTCTACTCTTCGTTTTATTTGATCAGTGACAGTTTTATATCAAGTTGGCCAACTTTCAATGAGAGAACAAATCCGTTACCTAATTATTTTTCTTTATTTCTTCTATTTCTTTGTTGAAAATTTTTCATACTTGTGGGGACTCAACTCGTATGATGTAAATGGGCTCGGACCCTTTGACATTAGACGCCACCACAAAGCTGGCAAACATTTGTCTCTATGAAGTAAAACAAAAACATGTAGATTACGTTTGATTGTAATTACTTGCACATATATGCAAGTAATGTACGAGTACTGAACAGTATCCAATCACAACAATACAATGATGTCACAATTCCGAACACAAACTGGCCCAAAATTTCTTATCACAACAAGAAATGACGCACCAGGCCGTTCACACAAACATACATAATCACTACATATGTGTGTTTGTGTGCATGTAAATAAGCCCGTATATAAACCGTTTGAACCGGATCTAAAATCGCCAGTGCTTGCCCAGGTTTTGGCTTACCGGTATGTTTATATATGAAGTGGTTAAACACGCAAAATCTATAGATTACCTTCTGGTGAGAATATCTTTTCACAACAAGGTATTCCACAATACCTACTGGAGCTCTATAATTTACTGATAGTTTGCTTGATCAAATGAAAACTGTCTGCTTAAATTGCAATACCTACTACCACAAATGTTTGGTGTTTTTTTTTGGAACGTAATAAATTTTCTTATTAAAAACATATGCAACCAGTTCCTCAAACAATTACATATTTTTAATTCACAGACAGACTCTACATTGGCTACCACCCAACCATGATTTGAAAACAAGCAAATGAAAGTCAGTTCCATAACTTGGTCCATAACAATATTATCATGAAACTTTTGCGCACATCCTCCACCCAATACCAGCTAGTTGTACAAGATTCGAATGAGGCAATTTCAGCTACAGTGTAAATGTCAACATGTGACAAAATGTAGGATAAAACACTTATATTAAACAGAACTAGTAAATTATAATAATTACATAAAAATTTTTGTCCCCTTCAATTTTGTTCGCATAAAACATCAAAAAGAATTCAGTTTTTAAAATTTAATTTTGAGTTTTCCCACCTCCTACGTACCCATTATATTTTACTGCATAAAGAATTTTTTTATTGTGGTCCCTTGAAAAAGTATTAATTAATGGATTTTATTGTAATTTCATGTACTCTCATAAAAATACTCTAGTGTAGCAAACAACGCAAGAAAATTTAGGTTTTCTTAACCACAATAAAAAAAAAAAAACAAAAAAAAAATTATTATTTGACAAAATTGAATTACGTGAAACCTAATAAATAATTAATTTTTGAATAAAATAGCAAGAATGCTTTGATGACAGCTTTTTTTTTCTTCCATAATATAATTATATTCTCTTTTTAGCAACAATTTAAGATTTTTTATATCATTTTTACACAAAAAGTTTTAAATTGGTTAATAACATAGGTACTTCGCAATTGGTTAGAGTATAATATAATTTGGGGAATTGAATATGATAAAAAAAATGAAAATATAAAAGTTATATGGAATAATAGTGGGTAAATATTATGTTTAAAATAAGTGGTTTGAAACAAAATTTTTCAGAATAATAGAATATAATATACCTATTATTCAATGTCTGTACCAAGTTTCGTGATCATTGGTTACCATTTACACATTTTAAAACCATTTAAGCCCTAAGAATGGAACATAATAGGATGAAATAGACGAGCTATAGGACCGCTCTGGACCAAAAACAATAAGGTTTGTTTTTGTGTAGATTCAAATGTGTGTCTCAAATTTCAAGACTAGTGTAGAATACTGGAAAGTAGCCGCACCTATCCATTAATAACCACTTCAACGTATAAGTTTGTGAAATAAATTGAAAAAAGGTTATGGCGCAAGAGAATTTTTTTCTCAAATGGACAACCTTGTTTATTCGAATTTGTGCTCCCTTATGACATACTTCAAGGTAGTATTTGCAAAATCCTTCGCAAAAAAAGTTCAGTTGGAAAAAAAACGCATTTTTCTGGTTTTTATCAGCTAAAAGGGGAGGTCCGTCAAAATGCTATAATTAACTGATGTGGTAATGTTTGCGGAGTGGTGTTTTGAGTTTGAAAAGAGTGTATCTAAGTACTAGTAACTTCTTTTATTGCAAATTATCTAATTTGAATTAATTTTTGAAGAAGGCCAGTTTAGGATCTTCTGAAATGCACATTTATTATTATTTTTAAAGACATTTAACAAATTTTACTTAATTCTTATCAATTTTAGAGTTTATTCTCTTGGTTTTTGTTAGTGTTTAATATCATTGTGTATTTATGCTTGTGTTTTTTTCCTTGGTAGTAATAACCACATTAAGACCAACATTTTCTTTATATGAAAAAGAAATTATCCTTACCAAAGAAGAAATCCCAATAAAAAAAGAACCAATGTATTTTTATTGAAAAATACGGATGCCCTCTGTTTAAATTGCAGTTGTTAATTTTTAGATGATTTTTCATAAAAGGTATGGGTAAAATGTTCAGACTGCAAAAAATGAGCCCATGAATAGTGCACCAATGAAAGCTCAGCATGACATTCAGATATTACTTCTATGATGAAAATAAACAGAAAATAAGAAAAACTAATGTGGAAAATGGAAGAAAAAATAAGAGAATTACTCAAAATAATTGAGTTATATTTCACTTAATCTCACATTTTTTAATACCATATTTCATAATATACTAAAACTTCTTCAAAAATAATAATTTGAAATGTAGAATTCTACTTTATTCTTTATTTTTAATACTTTTAATGAGGTGACTACAAAAAGAATTTGAAGTGATTATATAGGCATCAACTGCCTATTATTGGGCATATTGAAGTTTTTCATCAATTATGGAAATAATTTCATTTCACAGGCCCATATTCACAAACATCACTTTAAACTTGACATAAAAATGAGTTTTGGCACAGTTTTGTATTTAAGAGTGTGGTAAAATTTTATTTTCACATCGGAACTCTAATAAGAAATACAATTTTTCCACATTTCTAAGTACGAAATTGTGCAAAAAACGTTTTTAAAGTGAAATTTAACCTATCTTCACTTAAGCTTCACTTGAAAATGACTTTTGGCACAATTTTGTAGTTAAGACCGTAGTAACATTTTATTTTTACATTGAAACTCTCATAAGAGATACAATGTTCCCGCAGTTTTAAGTACAAAATTGGGCAAAAAACTTTTTTGAAATGAAATTTAAACGACCGGAGGTTAAAGTGACGTTTGTGAATACGGGCCCAGGTGTTCAGTTGTCAGGTGAATCACGAATACAAATTGAAAAATTCCCTAAACTGGTAATTCTTTCGGATATTCGACCCTATCGGATGAAAATTTCTACCTATACCTACCGAGTTCAACATAAATGCTGCGTATAATAATACCGCATATAGGTACAGGTACACGAATTTCAGCTAATAGCGCCGAAATTTTTCTCGGGTTCATGCGACGAAAATCAAACCCACTCTCAACGCCTCGCCGCCCCCCTCCCCCACTCGCAGTACAAAATCAATTTTAATACGTAGATCTTCTATCGAAAACCCACATAAAAATGCGCTGTCTGGCGTTCGCTCGTTTAGCGAAAAAATACGATTTCGTAGAACTCGCGATGTGCGCACGTTTGCGATCGAACAATTTCGAAGCACTGACGTCGAAGTGCAGCCTACACGGCCCCAAACAAACGCAGTATTTCACCAACCAAGCTCAGCGGTCGTCGTTATTTTCAATACGAATCTGCGAGTTGTGTGAAAGGTGCGCTGATGCGCAGAGTGCAGCATTAAGGTGGCACAAGTGGTATAACTCGTCCGGTTGGCAGCCGGATCGTTCTATTCGCAACGATTACGACGATCACATATTTTCACAGCCGACCGGCGATACGTGACGTCGACTATCGACGACCAAAATACCGGCTGCGGCCTTAGTGGCCCCACAAACCAATCGATCGGCGGAAAAGCGGTCGTTAAGCCATGCCAAAAAATCGATTTCCAATCGCCACCTCGAACGTAGGAAGGTAACCATCCGACTGAGTTTCACGCCATCGATACGAACGTTGCGCACCTCTAATATTCGGCGTGCGAAAAAACATTCCGCATTCGACGACAATAGTATATAAAATGTGACAAGTGCGTAAAGTGGGAAATTATTGTATCAAGTGGGAAGAGTGAGTGCTACAAACTTCACACGCGGTAAAACAGCCCACTAGCACTTGTTGCACACCATACTTTTTGAAACTAATGCAAAAAAAAAAAAAAAAAACCGCGCTCTAGGGTGTCAGCGAACTAGAACATTTAATGTGGTACACATTTCATCATATCGATATCATATCGATATATCGATCAACACCAATTTCTTCATACTCTTATGATAAAACATTACATATCGATATTGATTTAATTGATATTCCCTCATTTCGACTAGTGGGGAAATTGTGATTGGCTATAGGAATTTGTATTCTTTCTGTGATTGGCTGTAGCACCCTTTTTTAATGAAAATTTAACCAAAATAATTTTTTGCGAATTTACTCTGAATTCAGCGTAGTGAAAGTAGAAATGTGTACCACATTAAAAAACTTAAATTATCCGAATTAATTTAAGGGCGACGAATCCTAATTAATTTAACGGCGACGAATCGAAAAGAATTCATAGATGAATTCTGTGAAAAGCACAGTTTGATAAGGGAAAAAACTTTTGTATGGAGTGTATATTTCATTTGTTTGCCTTCAACATTTTATCAGTATGCGTAGTCCATTTCGTATATGGTCGAAGTAATTAACAAATTACTAATTTAATATTAGGTCTAATACTTGTTCGAAAATTTATTGAAAATGTATTCGATAGATAATGTTTGATGTATATCATATGTACATACTTTTAAATTAGGTTCTTCAATCCAAAATGCACTGATACATACTAACTTTAATTTTTGATCAATCCGAACAACATACTCACAAAAATATCTCTTTTATCAATATCCAAAAATGAAAATTTCGGAAATGAGTGAGGGACTATTATTGCTGATTATTTAAATATCGTTGTTCGTTACAAAATCAATGAAATGTGCCTGTTGAAATTTGTCTGTCTGTAGTGGCGTGTGTAAAATATTTTACACACTCTCGCGCATCGAAATCCTGCGCAACAGAATGTAAAGTTATCGTCTGTGAAATTTACGTTCACAGTTCAAAAATTTGTTGCTTTACGTTGGCTATACACGCACGTAAAATTCGTTATTTTGTGCATGTGTTGCGAAAATCCATTTTTGGCCCATCCACTCGGTCGTTTTTCTCACCGCCCAAAAGAACGCAAAATATGCCAATAACGCTTTTTTTCTCAGCTTCCCAGGCACTCGTCTCTGTGTGCAACGCTACACGTATACACCCTGTACCAGAACATCGTCTATATGTACCTGTATATTCGTTTTTAAAAGGTTAAAAAAAAAAAAAAAGGCTACGACATTCGCGTAGCCTATCAATAATCGCGTCGAAAAATGACGCCTTTTCAACGGTGGCACCACGTATCTCTCTGTACCTACACAATAAAATATAACACCACTCTCACCGACGCAGACAAACCGAAAGAACAAAATGACAGAAAAAAGGTATTAGAATAAATAAATAAATAAATAAATGTAAAAAAAAACAAAAAAAAAAAAAAACACTTACATAATGTAGCAAATACACCAAAAAAAAATAAATATAAATACGCATCCAACCAGTCCTTTTTTTCTTTTTTCTTTTTTTTTGTAATTTAGATTTTAGCCTATTTTCTTTTTACGTACTTTTATTTTTAATAGGTAGGTACCTGGGATTTTACGTCAATTTTACGCGCGTGTATTTCACATGTCCAACGCGTTCAGCCAAAGAAAATGAAAACGAGAATACGAAATCGACGATAATATAACTCGGCAAGTAGAATATTCTGATCGTTAAGCAGCCAGCATTTGCAACGTACCTTCGATATTGCATTACCGACAGGAACGCCTCAAGTTCGTAACAACTATTAGGCTAATTTTTTCTTTCTGTTTTTTTTTTTTTTTCTCTCTTTCTTTCTTTCGTCGAGGTGTGGTCGATCTTGGAACTTACTACGCGTACCCGTTTGTGTTGTGGTAGTATTTTTTCGAGAAATATGCGATAGTATAATAATATTCTGGTCTGCGGGGAGAACAACTGCAAAATGAAAGAACGCACACACACACACACACACACACACACACAAAGAAGAAAAAATCGCATTAATGACGACCCCCTCCTACGGTACTACCAAAGTGCACGAAAGCCCTTCGACCGAAAAGTGGTCCAGCCGCATAGGCATTATGACGACTGGAACTTACCCCCGAGTGAATTGGATCGATGTATAAAAGCTACGATCGTCGACGTTCGATTATCAGTCATCGATTTGCTCTCCACACATCAAGTAACCAACGGTCACCCGTAAGCCTACTTTTTATTACAAAACTTATTTCGTAATTTTTGTTTTCAAAAATCAAAAATCGTTTTAATTTTACGCGTGTTCGTAATTTACGCAAAAAATATACAAAAATGGCATTCAAGGTACGTATTTTGCAGTTTCCGTGCGATTCATCTGTGCGCGTTAAAACTTCGTTCTATTTGATTTTTTAATTTTTTTTTTTTTTTTTTTTTTGCTTTATTTGTTTATTTATGTATTTGGCAAACTGACTGTGTTCGGTTTTACGTTTTAAATCTTACAATTTTTTTTTTTTTTTTTTTTTTTTTTTTTTGAAATGTATATTTACCGCGTGTTTGTGCAATCGTCGAATTTTACAAATTTTCGAACATTTTTTTCATTAGCTGTGCCCTATACGGCGAAAAAGTGCCGAACTTGAGTTCTTGGTTTGTCGATAAGTTCTGTTGAATGTGAGATCTGCGTGCAACTCGACAAGTTATCTGGACTGCGTACGTTCTGCGCAGTGTCAAAATTTCGAAAATATCTTAAGTATCGCAAAAATATTTCTGATGAGAAGTGCGACGTGGTGGTATAAACGTACGATTACGATACGTAGAATATCTTCAGAAAATAACTTTTCATCAGAACTTACACACACCGAGTCGGGTCGAGAAGTTTTGCACTTTTTTTTTGAGAACTAAAATTCTGTTCGAATTGTGCACGAACAAGACGAACAGCTGTTCGGCATTTTTGCGAAAATAATAATGTCGGCAGGTGCTACACGAGTTTCGCACTTTTTACCAAATAGAATATACCTGTTGAGAAAACGAAACGATTCGGCTGAAATTTGTTTCAATTAAAATGAGCCATTATTATTTTGACGGACGCGCAATCGCAGCGTAGTGCAGCTGCTGTTTAGTCGTCGATGAATACCTCTGCCGAAATTTTCTCAATTTTCTGTATTTTTACGTCGGGTTCCTACCCATAATACTCGCACCCATTTTCACCTGTTTGGTACGCCGAAGGGTTAAAACAATGATACAAACCGCTCTGAGAAGAAACAAAAATGCATAAAATACTATAATATTTGAAGTGGAAAAAAAAAAAAAAATCATAATCGATAAAAACAAATGATTATCGGCTGGAAAAATTGTCATTATATTTCCATAAAGATAACGTTGTTACAGACGTAACAATAATTACCTACTATTCGTACCTCAGCGACGGTAATGGTGGATTTAATTTTTTCTAGAACTAAGTTTAAATCAGTACCAGTGTGTGTATAATTACTTAAGCATAAAAACCATTGCGAAATAGTGTTGTCAAAAATATCGATACGTATCGATACGTATCGATATTTTTCCAGGAATATCGATATTTTAATCAGTTTTAAATTGACTGGTTGGGGGATGAAAAAAAAAATATAAAATATTAATTTTCCCGAAAATGAAGATGAATATTTCTTTCACCGAAACGGTTTCGTAGCCTCAATAAAAAAAAAAAAAAAAAAAAAATTAATAGGAAATCATTTTCAAATTTATTTTTTATTTTTTCACTAACCCATGAAGAATTTAAAATTCCAAAATAGATCGAATTATGTTACCATCATATCATCAGTGTTAGGTACGTAGATACTTAACTTGATGCTCTCTTTTATTTTTATTGGATCCCTCTCAATGATATAAAATATTATAAAGTTTAAGGGTTAAGCTATTTTGAATTTTTTGGTAGAAAATTTCTGTAATTTTTATTTTCCTACTATTTTATAGTTTCATATTTATTCAATTACCACCAAAAAGATTTTAACGTTAAAAAGCAGTCAATATTATAAATCTTTAAATTTCCTCAATATAAAGAACATTCCATTCAACGTTTGTTGTTTGCAAACAAACCAATGATGAATTTAAGCTCAGAACCCATAACATTGATGAGTTACCAACATTGAAAAAAGAAACCAAAAATTTAACCAACATGAATCCTCGATATTAACCTTTTCTTCTGATTGGAGAACAACAGCTTTCGTCAATTTATGTCTAAAATTTCCTCAAAAATTTCAAAGAAAACCAAAGATTGTTTTCCTTAACACGAAGATTATTGTATTATTATGAAAATGTTCGACTAAATCCGATTTTTCCACAATGGTATCCTCGTCCAATGATAACTGATCTCATATCCTCAATGAAAGGCGACGTCTGAGTATCAATTCCGAAATTTCCGCATCGTTCACCAACAACAAATATTTACCCAAGCCGACCTTCGTTCTCATTCTTACGTGGCTACATGTCGCACAAAAATTCGCAATTAACATCCTGCGCCCAGCTTATACGTTTTTTTCTCTGTTCCCAGTTCGTACTTTTCGCTTGCTCCGTCTTGGCCTCCTCTTGCGCTGCCCCCGTCACCCCATCACCATACGCTTCTCCAGCCCACCCATCCGCATACCCATCACCAGCCTACCCATCGCCATCCTATCCATCGCACGCCGCCTACCCATCGCCAGCCTACCCATCGCCATTGGCCAAATACCAAGAACCAGTCTACCCAGAAGCTCCAGCTAAATATAACTTCGCCTACGAAGTAGCCGACTCATACACCGGCGACTACAAGACCCAAAGTGAGGACCGTGATGGTGACTACGTCAAGGTGAGTACTTGCCGGTGACTTTTTATTCACTCAAAGGTACAGATGGACATAAGTTAATGCAGATGTCTTACTCGATACTCCGATTATCTGTGAACAAAGGGTCGATACCGACCGAAGTATTATCCACGCTTCAAGGTCAATACGCACATGTTAAACTACCTACTCTACTCGTCACACAGTTGTTTTTGTTTTGTCAATTTCGTTGACCTATGCCTACACATCCGATACCATAAAAACCTACATCTCTCCAACCAGCCAATAGAATCCACAGTCAGCTATTCCACAATTTGACAGATATCTCCACGCTTTATGTCCATCCACTCGTTTATAATATTAGCTCTGTTTGATAGGACTACACCAACTTACACCAACCTACATCAGGAGAGCGATTCCACAAATGTAGGAATGTTATGAGACCTTGCGCAAAGTTTTACTTGAATATTTGTGGAACATCCCTACGGGTGTAGGTTGGTGTAAGTTAGTGTAATCCTATCGAACAGGGCTATTATGTTCATACGTCACTTACTCACTTTTTTGTGAAACAACATTACCGATCCTTCTCAATGCCATGTCTGCAGGGCCAATACACCCTCGTCGAAGCCGATGGCACCAAACGTATCGTCGACTACTCTGACGACGGATACGGTTTCGTCGCTGTTGTCCAGAAGGAAGGCCAACCATCGGCTTACCAACCAAAATCCGCCTACGCCGCTGCTCCAACTTACCCATCGCCGGCCTACCCATCGCCGGCCTACCCATCGCCAGCCTACCCATCGCCGGCTCCAGCCTACCCATCGCCATCCGCCTACCCATCTCCAGCTCCAGCCTACAAACCAGCCTACAAAGCACCCACCTACAAACCAGCCTACAAACCTGCTCCATCATACGCTCCAGCCCCATCGTACGCTCCGGCCCCATCTTACTCGCCAGCTCCGTCGTACGCTCCAGCTCCGGCCTATTCTGCTGCCCCAGCCTACCCAAAACCAGCCTACTAAACACCTTCCTATCGATGAATTGTTGCCAAATTTTCAGTAATTTTTCTCCTTCTCCTTTGAAAATTTCGCAATCGTTACCTATCCGCATGCTAAGTCAATTTACACGCATGTAATGTATTTATTTTGTACTGTAAAGAAGAATTTGGCAGGTTTTTGTTTTTTATTATACGTGAAAATCTGCTATTTTCATTCCTTCCTCTTTGTCGTCGCTCTTTCTTCTATTTCGTGTATTCATTTTTGTACGCAGACTATTTATTTAAATTAGAAGTGTGTGTGTGTGTTTTTTTTTATATACAATCGTTCATTTTGCAAAAAAAAAAATTTCTCATTTAGATTATGCACTCTACCGAGTGATAGGTGAATTTTATGTTCTAGAAAACTTAATGTAGAGGATGCTCCTTTTCGAAATGAAACGAGTACAAGCTGGTTTTGGCCAACGTTGGTTAAATGGCGGTACTGGTTCGAAAATGTGAGAACATTCATTTTTTGTACGTAATGTAATATTACTGTGAAGGGAACGTGTATTATTCTTAAACGGTCGAACACATTTTTTTCATCTTTTTGTATTTAAAATCCATACTGCCATATTTATTTTATTAATAAATTTTCTCGAGTATAAAAATCTCGTTTTTCTTTCTATTTTACTCAAACAACACATGCATGTACCTACCTACAATAAGTCTACGAAAAAGTTTACTTTGATCTAAGCTATTTTGATTAATTATAGAAATTCTTTTACCTGTTTGAATTGGAAATACAGGCGAATATATTTTCTTTGAGCGAACAGATTTTACAACCTCGCAAAATCTATACCCTGTGAAAAGAATAAATGGTAGCGAGCATAAATACAAAGTTCTTCACGTGAATGGAATTCCACTTAGGAGGGTTAAAGCTGAGCAGCCATTTTGTAAGACTAGAAAAGTAAAAACACGTCAACTAAAAAAAAAATTTTTGATCACTGATGAAGAAATATGCCTTTAATGACCCATTTTCTTTTACACAATAAAAAACTTGGTGTTTCAATATTTTTGTGCACCTATTCTGACTAAATAGTCCCTACCAAAAATAATGTATTGACTGAAATATATGCAGAAAACTAATTTTAAAAAAAAAAATATCGTAAAGTGAACCATTCAAAATTAAATTAAAATAAAATAAAATCTTTAATTTTATTTAAATTAAAAACAATAGAATTCAAAAAATAAAATAAAATGGAATAAAGATTAAATTAAGAAATTAAGAAACAAATATAAATGGCATTATTGCATAAATGAATAAATTAATTAATAAATTAATAAATAAATTAATAAATAAACCAATCAATCAATAAATAAATAAATAAAATCAATTGAAATTAAATATTTTTTTTATTTTGAGTCTGCTCAATAAAACGTTCTTTTAGATATTATAAAACTTTTTTTTGGTAAAATTATTCTAATTTTAAGTATACGTATTTATACACAACTTCATAAAATAATGCTCTCGTAATCAGAAAAAATAATTCCTATTTAATTTTTATTAAGAAAATTTTACTAAAATCTTCTCTACAAGGCAACAAAAAATAAAAAGTTTCATTTTCTTCTATATTTTAAACTAAAGATTAAATCTTTAGAGCATCATTTATACATATTGTGACATCCGAAAATGATGTACATCTCAAGTATTAGGGTTTGAAATCACAAAGTGGAGTATATCAAGGAGTCTGAAGAAATTGTAGATTCGAAACCACAAGTAAGCTCAAACAGTTAAGCCACCAGCCTACCAGCAAAAACTCACAAGGCCTACATAATATGTCGGGCAGTTTTGTATAAGCGAATTAAATATGTAGGCTGACCCGTCAGTACAATTCACGTTTAATATAGTAAAAGTTATTTACATCGAATAACATATATATGTCTGGTCATGCAGTTGTCAAAATTCGTATTGCCACATGGTCTTTCAATGTCTGACAAACTAATGGATTCCAATTAAGTATACTCGTCGTTGGAACTGAAAATTGTTTTAAGTAAAACAGGAAATGGTTTGGCTAACAATGTTCACTTTTCGAGTTAATTTTGGTAAAAACAGTTTACAAAAGTGAATTGAATGTCAAAATCAGAAGCTGTAGAATTTTGTGAATATACAAAGCATTCACAACAAATGAAAAATGCTGACATCTAAAATGAGACTAACTGTTCACGGTAGAATCAAATTTGTGAACAGTTAAGCACTCTCGCTGCCAGACAGGGTTTCACCAAAATCAGTGTAAAAAATTTTTTGAGCCAAAGTTTAAATCTCATTTAGAAGGTTCTAGATAACCTATATTTATCATTTATTCATCATACCATCCTGTGTAAGGGAGGTTCTCACCTGTGTGCAATATAGCACACATGGCCTGAAGAGCTAAAAACATACTTCCACCCATGAGAAATCTAGGTGGTAAATACAATATTAAGAAACTGATAAGACCTTTGGGAATACCTCAACAATTGAGAAACCAATGTACTAAGCTGAAAAGGTACTTTTCATATGCTACTCTATAGCATTCTTGAAACACCCATCTTTTGTTACAATGTTGCCAAATTTCTCTGCTGTTCCAGAGTTAGATGTATTCAAGCCAGTAGAAACCAAAAATCACATTTATTTTAATGTAAACTGTGTTCTCTACATCACGCAATCAAAAATATGTTGGTATGATCCGTGTGCAATACAGCACACACGGCGTGAATGGCAATTAGATTTGTGTGCACAGGTGCACACATGGCAGCGAGAGTGTTAAGGAGATAAAATGTTGGTTCATCCATAATCTAATTATAGTATACACGTTACCACAAATGTATATTAAAGTCATCGATTAACATTCGTTGATATATCATTTCTCTGTAGTCTTACAATAGTATGATCTTACAATTTGTGAGCCATTCCCTATAGTAAAAATATGTACAGTAATCGTTTCTAGTGGTGCCGTGAATGGAAGGCTGTGTGGATTCAGATGTCACATTTTCAAATGCCAATTTTTTATTTTTAATTCGGTGATTGTGGTTGTAGTATTGACAAAATTACAAGTGAATGAGTGATAACTGAAACTGATGACAGAGGATATTTATGATCTTTATGAATTATGAAATTATGAATTAAGAATAACTTAATCTTGACTCCAGTCCAAAATTGGGAGGTTTCTCAAACATAGTTCACATACATTTGTATCTACAACTACATCAACATTGTCAAGTAAATACCCTGACTTACTTTGCTTCCATTATTCGTTTCCTCAAATTTATAAAATTCAAATTTATATTTCATTTTCACAGTTTTAAATAACAATAATTCAGATGAGCTATTTGCAAAAATTTTTTATTAAATTTTATAAAATATCGATATCGTATCGATATTATCGATATTTTCCCATAAATATCGATATTGTTGTAATGATAATTTCGTATCATTCATAATATCTCTCTCTTATATATATATATTTCACATATATATCAATCACCTAAAACAATTCTCATTATATTGACGTCATGTAAACAAGTCTTTACTTGCCTTTACTGACTCATTTATTCTACTTTCAATGTTTATAAACAAACATAAATACACTTTTCATAACAACTCTTTTCTATGAAACCATTCTGCAGATATTGCAAATACAATCACCATTTATGTCATTTCCTTAAACTCCTATTGGACAATATCTAAACTTGTATTGTCATAACTCTCCAATCATATCACTACCATTTCCACTCTCCAAGAAATCGCCATATTCTCCTCCCAAAACTTCTAACTATAAAAACTCATGTAACCATGTATATTTTATCTCTTCTTATCTCTTCTTTACATTATCATCTTTACCTTTTATGTTAACCTTATTATTCTTACGTAACTTACTTTTTAGTATTTCACTGTTTTATGTCTTGTTTAATACAACCTTTTAACATTTACGAGTATTTAATTATTTTGTAACCAATATTCTCGTTACAATCGTATCGATACAAAAAAATATCGATATTTGACAACACTATTGCGAAATCAAATTAAAATTGCAACCTCTATTAATAAATTACCCTCTGAAGTATACCTACTAAATTTTCCGAATACGAAAATTGAGAAGTCAAAAGTTACAAATCCAGCACAACCACTAAACTTTCCTGTCGGGAGCCCCACACCTCCACCGCAAAAATATTAAACTTAAACGTATTATGTCTGAGATATGAAATTTTAGCTCGTAGCTTCAAACAGTAGGTTAATACTTGGTAAAAAGTCAAAATTCTAATTAAAAACATATGAAATATTAGTACAAATTTAACGAAAATTTTGTAAGAATTTGTTCGATTTTTTGATGCTCAGCTTTTTTCATGAGTCGGAAAAATTTCAGATAAATGTACGTTTTCTTAAAACCTACGGTGGAAGAAGGACGAAAAAGACACACAAAACAGTCGTAAATTTGAAAATCGCATAAATTCTTGGAAAATCCGACGTTTCATCTGTCTATTTTAAAGCTTCTCAAAAACTTTCTTACCTACTTGTTGCACACGTAAGCCTTACAAGTCTCTGAAAGGCAATTAGGTACCTGCATAATAGAAACCTATTTAAAGATTGTGTGAAAAATCTATATGTTCGGCTTCTCTGGATAATTTTCACGAATATGTAACGATGAAAAATAATCAAAGTTGAAAATTCTGAACTAAATATTCTCAAAATCGTTAATTTATGTAAAACTGTAAATTCTTACGAAGCCTAATTATTTCAAAAACTGACTCTTTGGTCTTTTAATTTTGTAATATTTTCCAAAAAAATAACACTGAAATACCAATAAAAAAAAAAAGAAAAAAGTATATGTACCTCGCAGTAAAATAGCAATTGAATAGAATTAATAGCCCAATTTTATTAAATTTTGAGGAACATTTCTTCCGAACCACAACCCCCCTTTCCATTTTCTGATCGAAAGTCTAAGAACTTATTTCGCGAAGGATTACCACCTATTCGAAAAAGAAACACTGATTTTCCATGGAAAATTTACCATACATCGAAAGAAAAACGGTGCCCCTGAACAAAAAAATACATAACCCGAGAAAAAAGAAAACGATTTTTCAGATTTTCGTAAAATTCGATTTACTCTTATTCGAACAGAAGTTATGAAAATAAATATCTTTTGGAATCTATAAAAAGAAAATTTATAACTTTCCACTACTGCTCCTTTTCTCTCCATCGTTTTTGATACCGTTTTTTTTTCTTTTCTCGTGAAATAAGAATTCATTCATGCTGAAAATCGGTTTTCTTTGTGAAATAGGCCGGTACCAACGTTAAAATTTAATTTTAACAAATACAAAGTGTCGCTTCTATGCCAAAAGAAAATATTATTTGTTCAAAAAAAAAAAAAAAATGGATTTTTCGTCAATTTTTTGCGAAATTAAAGAAAGTGTTTTAATGTAAAAACTAGTAGGCCTAAAAAAAAAAGTATTTTGAAGGCAAGTGGGCTAAATAATAGCTACACATTTTAGTAGCAATTCATTTCCTCGTAAGACTACCGAATCACTTGCATTCTGGTATACTATACCTTGGTACGGGTACCTGCCTACTCATAAGTTAGGCTTACAAACATTGACATTTTCTCAAAATTTATGGGAATTTTTTGGCGTAGAGGACAGTAATTTATTTTTTAACCGATAAGAAAACAATAAAACGAAATAAGACGAAGTTGGTAGCAAGAGAACAACGTTTCACAGACCAAAATTCTAAATTAAAAAACTTATTATTAGTTGGAGACAATGGTTGTGAATTTTCAAACATTCTTCCTTTATGATGGAATACAAGAATATGATTTTTCCGACACAAATAAACCCAATTTAGATCAAAAAGAGTGATAAAATTCAAAATTTGTTTTGTTTTTTTATTTCGAAACTGCTGCTCCGATTATTTAACGAACTATGTCTTAACCATTTATCGATAACAGAAAAATAAACGATGAAATTGTAAAATTTCTGCAAGTTTGAATACTGTTTTTCATTTAGACATTCGAAAAAAATTTTCTCTCCTCAACAAAAAAATTTGTTTTTTGAAAAAAAAAAAAAAAGCTTGAAGAAACAAATTCTTGCAATATGGTATATTCACGTCTGAAAAAATTTGTTTGATTTTCTACATTCAAACTTGGAACTTTTATTTTTTCTTTCATCGTTTTTAAAAGAAAACACTTTCATCAAAAAGCAACACTTTGAGAAGGTTCAGCGAAAAATCTTAACTAAGGAATAGATTAAGAAAATTTCAAATTAAAAAAGTTTTTCAAAAAATCTCTGGAATTTAGGTGAAGGAATATTTTTTTTTTACTTTAAAAACAGAGCGAAAAGAAAACAAATTTCCGTTTATCCACTCAGACTTGAACACTAACCAAAATCAGTTTAAAATTGGCTGGTTGGGGGATAAAAAAAAAATATAAAATATTAATTTTCCCGAAAATGAAGATGAATATTTCTTTCACCAGAACGGTTTCGTAGCCTCAATAAAAAAAAAAAAAAAAAAAAAATTAATAGGAAATCATTTTCAAATTTATTTTTTATTTTTTCACTTACCCATGAAGAATTTAAAATTCCAAAATAGATCGAATTATGTTACTATCATATCATCAGTGTTAGGTACGTAGATACTCAGCTTGATGCTCTCTTTTATTTTTATTGGATCCCTCTCAATGATATAAAATATTATAAAGTTTAGGGATAAGTTATTTTGAATTTTTTGGTTGAAAATTTCTGTAATTTTTATTTTCCTACTATTTTATAGTTTCTTATTTATTCAATTACCTAAAGTGGTGATCCCAACGTGATCTGGGGGATGGAATATTTACGCCATCTCTCGGACACTAGTGAAAAGCCGATTGTAGCTGTGGTGCGTCGCACCGCCGTTTCTGTGCGTGACGGCGCTGGTGTGGCAGTGATGGAGGGAGGGTATCACCACGTTCCGGTGTATGTCCCTACTAAGGCGCCTCCGTATAGGTAACCGTATTTACGCTCCGCTATACTAATGGGGGAAGTGATGTGGCAGCCACCACAGTACGTTGGCGCATATAAATACGCTACTCCCTCAAACATTGTCACCCGGCACTGTGGCCGAGTGAATACGGTGCTGCCTTTTAGTGAAGGTGAACGAGGTATGTTTTAGGTGTTCAGCCGGTACAGGTTCAAATCCCCGTGCCGCCATCTCCATACTTTATGTCCATCCGCTCGCTTATAATATTAGCTCTGTTTGATAGGACTACACCAACTTACACCAACCTTCATCAGGAGAGCGATTCCACAAATGTAGGAATGTTATGAGACCTTGCGCAAAGTTTTACTTGAATATTTGTGAAATATCCCTACTGGTGTAGGTTGGTGTAAGTTAGTCTAATCCTATCAAACAAAGCTATTATGTTCGTACGTCATTTAATCACTTTTTTGTCAAACGACATTACCAATCATTCTCAATGCCATGTCTGCAGGGCCAATACACCCTTGTCAAAGCCAACGGCACCAAACTTATCGTCGACTACTCTGACGACGGATATGGTTTTGTCGCTGTTGTCCAGATGGAAGGCCAACCATTGGCTTACCAACCAAAATCCGCCTACGCCGCTGCTCCAGGTTACCCATTGCTGGCATAACCATCGTCAGCCTACCCATAGCCATCCGTCTACCCATCTCCAGCTCCAGCCTACAAACCAGCCTACAAACCAGCCTACAAACCAGCTCCATCATACGCTCAGGCCCCATCTTACTCGCCAGCTCCGTTGTACGCTCCAGCTCCGGCTTACTCTGCTCCAAAACCAGCCTACTAAACACCTTCCTATCGATGAATTGTTGCCAAATTTTCAGTAATTTTTCTCCTTCTCCTTTGAAAATTTCGCAATCGTTACCTATCCGCATGCTAAGTCAATTTACACGCATGTAATGTATTTATTTTGTACTGTAAAGAAGAATTTGGCAGGTTTTTGTTTTTTATTATACGTGAAAATCTGCTATTTTCATTCCTTCCTCTTTGTCATCGACCTTTGTTCTATTTCGTGTATTCATTTTTTGTACGCAGACTATTTATTTAAATTAGAAGTGTGTGTGTTTTTTTTTTTACATACAATCGTTCGTTTTGCAAAAAAAAAAAAATTTTCTCATTTAGATTGTGCACTCTACCGAGTGATAGGTGAATTTTATGTTCTAGAAAACTTAATGTAGAGGATGCTCCTTTTCGAAATGAAACGAGTACAAGCTGGTTTTGGCCAACGTTTGTTAGATGGCGGTACTGGTTTGAAAATGTGAGAACATTCATTTTTTGTGCGTAATGTAATATTACTGTGAAGGGAACGTGTATCATTCTTAAACGGTCGAACACATTTTTTTCATATTTTTGTATTTAAAATCCATACTGCCATATTTATTTTATTAATAAATTTTCTCGAGTTTAAAAATCTTTTTTTTCTTTCTATTTTACTCAAACCACACATGCATGTACCTACCTACAATAAGTCTACAAAAAAGTTTACTTTGATCAAAGCAATTTTGATTAATTATAGAAATTCTTTTACCTGTTTGAATTGGAAATACAGGCGAATATATTTTCTTTGAGCGAACAGATTTTACAACCTCGCAAAATCTCAACCATATGAAAAGAATAAATGGTAGCTAACATAAATACAAAGTTCTTCACGTGAATGGAATTCCACTTAAGAGGATTAAAGATGAGCAGCCATTTTGTAAGACTAGAAAAGTAAAAACACGTCAACTAAAAAAAAAAATTTTTGACGACTGATGAAGAAACATGCCTTTAATTATCCATTTTGTTTTACACAATAAAAAACTTGGTGTTTCAATATTTTTGTAGTACCTATTCTGACTAAATAGTATCTACTAAAAATAATGTATTGGCTAAAATATATGCAGAAAACTAATTTTTTTAAAAGAAATATCAAAAAGTGAAACATTCGAAATTAAATTAAAATAAAATAAAATCTTTAATTTTATTTAAATTAAAAACAATTTCGGTTCAGTTATCACCTTAATTGATGTTCGATCGACTAAAAAAATATTTCTCAAGTCAATAAATTCAATTGCATCGTCGATCAGCATGCATTTAATATTTTGGATAAAATATAAATTATAAATTACCAATAATTTTTTTGCAGTAACATAGTCAGCACTTCAATAAATGAACAAATCTTCCGAAATATCGAAATACCATAGCTTAAACATCAAAAATTTATAATTAAATGCAGTTTTTTAAAGGAAAAGTAAATAAAAATATACCAAGGTACTGAAAACAAAACTTTAAATTACTATGTTCTTGACTTGAGAACCATCAACCATGAATAAAAATTTTACCTGGGAATAAAAAATTCAATACACCCACTCGATATTTCGTGCACTGTATACGAGTAAATGATGTTGCATACTGGTTTATTGAAGGAATAATATTTTACACAAGAATTACGTTGGTCACTTTTTAATTAACCAGGTAATGCGGACAGTTTATGGCAGACAGGACACAGTTGTACAATATAACAGATCAGCACTTTCTGTCTTAGCTTTATTTTCCAAAATATTAACCCACATATTACATAAATATTATTTATTTTTTCTGAAAGTAGGTACCCTAATATCCAACACGATTTCTCCTCCCAAGCCATACAGTCGTATAAAATTGAAAAATCGAAACTATAAAAAGAGATCCTAATCCTCAACTCAAAATAATCCAGTTTAGTTGTATTTCTGCTGAGTTGATTCTGCGTATTAATTAGTTTCGAGAAAACAGAATAATTACCATGAATTTCAATTCCGAGAAAAAATGAGCAAAAGAAAGAAATGAAGAACCCTTTCAGAACTGAACTTCATTTCGCCGCAGCCTACCCGTAGGTACACCTGAAACAATTTTCAAGGCACACAGCTGAGTAAAAACTCGAGTAGGTACCCAGTAGTTAGGTATATATCACTCGACAAAATGCTTACCATAATTTTACAACGCTAAATTAGTAATTTCTCTCAATTTTTCTAGCAAAGTTAACCTTCGACACGCACAGAGATCGTTCGGACTTACGTTGCAGATAGTGTTTTGCCTACTCGAACACGTTCAAATTGGGTTGAATGGAGTACATCATTATAAAACAGTACGTACAGTAGGTATAGGTGTAGCAAAAATACTTTCGCTCAAGTGTCAAGGTAAAAAAAAAAAAGAAAAAAAAGTGTAGCTATCTTTATTCTCATTGTAGCCTGCAATGCCAAGACCACAATATACTGAGCTTAGTACCATCGTACGCATTTCATAAGGAGGATCTGTTTTTTTGGGACTAAAATTATCATTTACATATGTCGAAGTTACATTAATGCGTTTGCGGTTATAGAGTGTGTTCAGTTAACACATATTGATCCGTAAGACTTTGAATATTTCCTACAATATTACCCACCTCCAGGCTATTGTCTCATCCAAATCAGCATTCGCAGTTTCATCCTCATGACGTAGTCTACCTATGGAAACCAAAAATATGTTACTTAGTTTCTTATGGTAAATATAGCTGCACTTTTGGTCATTTTACGTGACAACACAATTTTTGCGACTCCCGTCATACTTCAGTTACAAATGAGCGCTATTTATGAAATTTAGCGAATAAAATATTAGAACAAGAGTTCGCAAGAGAATTACCCATTTTGAACGACCAAAGGCAGACTCATTGTTGTCGACATAAGTGCGATAGAGAGAGAAAACGTTATTAATTAGGTTTTCTATGAAAATCTACTTTTTGCATCACTCACCCCAAAAACAGACGTTTTCGTGCGCATTAACTGTGGGTGAAGTATAAGATTTTACCCCAATGTCCAAAAGCAAAATTTTGCACATGCATGCGCAGCTTGGTACTGGTTAACATTATTAAAACACTGTCTTGGTTGCGCATGCGCACTATGCCTTATCCAACATTACACCGCACATCAGAATTTTATGTCAAGTTACCACTTCAATACAACATAACTAGGGCGTGGATTCTCTGGAATTTGCCGAATCATTTCCTTAAAGGGCAAGGGTTTGGAAATCAAATTGAAGTACGTTTCATAGGTTGGGGCAGGGAAAAAAATTTTATTTTGCCAAAAAATTCCAAAAATGGAATAAATGACAAAAATTATAATCATTGTGGGGACTCATTTTGTATGAAGTTAAAGGACTCGGACCCCCAATGACAGTTGCCGTTGCAAGGCTGCCAAATATTTGTCTCAATGACGTTAAACCATAAGCACGAATTACATTTGATCTTAATTACTTGCGCGTACATGCAAGTAATGTAGGAATGTCAAATTGTGACCAGTCTCAACAATACACTGGTGTCACGATTCCATACACAAACTGGCCCATCATTTCTTATCACTACAAGAAATGACGCACCAGGCTGTTCACACAAACATATGTAATCACTATGTATGTGTGTGTGTGTGTGGGTGTGTGTGTGTGTGTGCGTGTGTGTGTGTGTGTGTGTGCATGTAAATAAGCCCGTATATAAACCGTCCAAACCGGCTCTAAAATTGCCAGTGTTCTCCCAGAGTTTGGCTTACCTATAAGTTTACATATGAAGTGGTTGAACACTCAAAATCTGTAGATTACCTTCTGGTGAAAATATCTTTTCACAACAAGGTATTCCACAATTGTGATTTCCAAAAAATTTCTAAAAACGACTATTTTTGAAGAAAAACTGTAGAATTGGAGAGAAAATTGAAATTTGAAGTTTCTTAAGTGCCGTATTATCATTGTCTATGGGAGAAAAAAACTCAGATTGCTGGGAGCTGAATTTACCCTAGGTATTCTGCCTGTTAGTGACCAACAGATATCTAAAGCTCTGGAAATGAGCTCAATGGATTTTTTTGTTAAATAATACATCATTTTCATATAAAAAATTTAAGAATTAAAAAAAATTTGAAATTTGAAGTTTTTTGGTTCTATTTTTATTGTTTAAAGTTTTTTTTTTTTGTTTTTGCAGAATAGTGCCTCAAATACAGTTTTTGTTGCTGAATTTTAACCTTAATAATTCTGAAAAATTCACACTCTAAAAATAAAATTCCAACTTTGAAACAAACCTCTCTTATTTCACTTGATGATTCCTAAGCCTCTGTTCAAGCTAGAGAGCTGAGATCAGTGTTGTTGGAAAGAAAAGAAAATTTACAAAATTTCTATATTGTACCGAGTGTTTTGTAATGTTTAGAAAAACCTCGAACAAATAGAGACAATTCCTTATTATCTCTATATTAATTTTTAAATTACAAATCACAATAATATTAACACTTTAAATATTCAACTATTCTTCTTTACTTTAAATTTAATTCTATCTTACATCTTAATGAAACCTGATGATCTACAATCTTCTAGTGTAGATACCTTAACCTCTCAGATTTAGAGTAGTCAGAAAAATTAGTTTGTCTTCATGTAATGATAATTTTGTATCATTCATAATATCTCTCTCTTATATATATATTTCACATATATATCAATCACCTAAAACAATTCTCATTATATTAACGTCATGTAAACAAGTCTTTACTTGCCTTTACTGACTCAGTTGTCCTACATTTTATGTTTATAAACAAACATAAATACACTTCTCATAACAACTCTTTTCTATGAAACCATTTTGCAGATATTGCAAATACCCAAAATCACCATTTATGTCATTTCCTTAAACTCCTATTGGACAATATCTAAACTTGTATTGTCATAACTCTCCAATCATATCACTACCATTTCCACTCTCCAAGAAATCGCCATATTCTCCTCCCTAAACTTCTAGTTATAAAAACTCATGTAACCATGTACATTTTATATCATATATTACCTTACATTAACTTATCTTTTACCTTCTCTGTTAATCTTATTATTTAGTATTTCACTGTTTTATATCTTGTTTAATACAACCTTTTAACATTTACGAGTATTTAATTATTTTGTGACCAATATTCTCGTTACACTTCATTTGAAGAGAACACAGTGTTTGTAATTTTATTATCACTTTTTAAAATGGGCAACCTAAAAAAGGAGGTGTGATGTCAAAACATCCGCCTAATATGATGACTCTACATTGTCAACATATCCGGTGGCATTCATCTGTGAGAACAGGTATAAAATAGGCGGTTATTATTCTCAGAATTGAGAATAATAGTCGTCTATATTTTTTATTCGACACTTTTTGGAGACAAACTAAATTTTCTGCAAAAAGGTGATGGAACATATATAATTTTTAATTATTTTCAGTAATGTTTCAAACCAATTAGAATGTAATTTGGGAAAAATATTTTTCGTATGATTTATTCTAACATGTTACTAATTTTGGTACAGGCTGACCGGAAGGGACTTATGGTGCAGTTATTTTGAATATTATTTTGGCTATAAAATGCTTGATTTTAATAACTAAGAAATATTCAAAAAATATCAACTATAATTTATTGCAACACACTACCAATCTTGATGTGGATTGGCCAACAAGTACCTCCAAAAACTCTACTTTTGTTTCAATTTTGAAAGAGATAATTAGTTTTAACTGTATAATTTTAGGTCAGCTGTTACAAAATGTAATACAATCATCAATGATAATTTATTATTAACTTTTTAGTAACTAATTTTTTACCTTTAAAAACTTATTATTTCTAACAAAGCTTCTGTTTCGTTGGAGTTTTTTTTTATGTGTAAACATCTTAGCACTTGGTCTACTACTCTAGTAGAGCTAAAATTAAGATTGTAACTCATAGGTCTTGCTAATTGTAATTGTTTGTGTGTAGGTTTTGGTTGTGTGCGTGCATGCTCACAACCACACTATTATGTTTACACATCAATCCTTCATGAGTCCCCATCGGAACTCGCACCTTTTTTCTCGTCTTATTTTCTCTCTATTTTTAGACTCATCACCTTTTCAAACTGAGTCAAATTGTGTCAGGGTTTTTGGAAATTTTAATTTTTTTAGTCAGTCAATGTCTAAATTATGCTTGATTTTAATCAACATGCTGCCATTTTTCTTAATAAAATGAGGATCTATTTATTTATTCCACGATACGTAGCCAGGCAAATAATTTTCATTTAATTTTCCTGTTTTTGTGTACAGTCGTATTGAAGACCTTACAGAAATGACCGCTAGGAAACAGCGTATCGAGTCTCACCATTTCGAGCCACCTTCACTGAAGAAGATCTCATCAGCTGTCGAGGTTGTTGACTTTCATACAAAGCGACTTGTGACAGGGAATACTGTCCAAAAGTTCGATTTCCGTGTCAAATAAAAAGCGTACATTCTGTATCGGCGAAAATAGGAGTTATTTTCCCAGACAACCGGGGGGGAGGGAACCGAAAAAAATAAAGAAGAAGAAGAAAACGCATAAAATGGAAGTCACTTGGGTACAAGGGAATATTAATCTAACCGCTTGTGTAGTCGATTTGAAAAGACGTGAATAAATTTAGCGACTGTCACCGAGAAAAGTGAAGAAGAGACGAAGCCCATTCTCTGGTCCAGGAAAACGAACACAAAAAGCCACAAACTGCACGATTTTTAATTCTTTTTTTTTTTTTTTTTTTTTTTTTTTTTTAGCCTGGCATGGATTGCGTAATGCGGCTAATTCCGCATGAATTTACAGCAGTCTTTTGCACTCTTACTATTTTCCACACGAATTGTATTGTCGAAAAACTAAACACAGTTGGCGGACTAAGAAGGAAAAAAAATAAGGAGTAGCCTACAATTTCCTGAATAGTAAGACTTCGTCAAGAGTAAAGTCGTTTTCTTCTCTTTCAATTTTTCGTGTCCGACTCTTATTACCTAAACAACGAGTCAAACCGTTTTAATTTAACTTGGTGTACGTTCAGAGAAGTATGCTTACCAAATAGTTTCCACACTTTTTCTCTTTTTTTTCTCGAATATTCAAAAAAAAGGTATATAGGTCCTTTAAAAATTCATGTTTAAGATAGTAAACAAGTACCTACCAGCCTATGAAATAAACATTTCAATGAAAACACAATGCTGCCCAGTATAATGTATTTAAAGAAATTCGGTCAAAAAATTAAAAATCTAAAATGATTCCTATCCAAGTCCATGCGGTTACTGAATACCGAAACGACTGCAGCATAAATTACGAAAGAGTTTTTCAACAATTTTGGTTCCATCATATTTTAAGAAGAGAAAAATTACAAATAATTCAGATTTCGATTTATATCTTTCTTATACATATATATATATATATATAATTCATTGAAAGTTTTCCACAAAAAATTTTACAATCATATTGAGTAGGGACTAATCATTAGTTTATAGACTGTGATACATAGTAAGGAGATTCTGGTACCTTTCATCGTCTCCAATTTGATGCCCAATAGGTCTTTAATAGGATGAGGTTGCCGAAATCGTACCACTCTTCACTTTAGCCACCCATAATTACAAAAATAATATTTTTAGAATCCACAACGATATATTTTTTGATTTTTATATCCTTACCTATATTACATTTTCATTCACATTAGCCTCAATTAAATATTGTCCAAATTTCAACTGACTTCATCAACAAACACCAAGTAATACGATTCAGGCAACAAGTTTCCTAAGTCGTACCTCTAATAACTTTTTCATTTTTATAGCTTATTTTATTGTTTTTGGCGTTAGTTTTCTTTTATTTTTATTTTTTACCATATTTTTAAGAAGGTTTCTATTGAAAATCTAGTTATTAAACTTGGTGTCATCGAACAGTCTGGAAGTCCGGATGGGTACTTTTTTGTTTCATAACTCGAGGAAAATTTTGGCATTAATAACTTAAATTCATATGATTATACATATAGGCTACGTGGGTAAGCGCATGCGTACGTCTACAATTAACCTAGTGTGTGTGTGAACCTAGCTCAGTAATTAAATTAGACTAGTGGTAATTTACCACCAGCCTATGAACCAAAACATATAACAACAAAAAATGGTACAATTTGTTAAGAAATAGTATTCAGTTCCATTATAAAACTATATATGATTTAAGAAACTCATCAGTGGTATGATTTGGGAAACAGTACTCACTTCTAATAAAACTTAAATTTTCTAACTTCAAACCATAATTAGAATTAAAATTTTCTGAAAATAAGGTTTGAAATTCAACTAAATTAACAATTTTAATATCTGAAACATTTTTGTCAAGCCTAAGTATATTAAAACAACATGATTGAATTATTTGTCCTTGGATATGTCTTTTTTCTTAAGGTTGTAAAAGAAGGGGAAAATGAGTATATTGACTAAATTTTTGGTTGCCTAGTGGTTATTTTTATTCAGTTTTATTATTCACCACACATATCAGTAATTCACTCTCCTATTTTTTAAATATCAACAATGGTACGATTTAGGAAATGGTACAATTTTGGCAACCTTAGCCTATTTGGTGCTAACTTGTAGGTATCGAATAACAATTAGCAATCATTCAAGAGTAAATTTAATTATTTTTAAGCACGCTGGAGCGGTGCTTCAAGGCGTGTATATACTACCGGGTGACCCGAATGTCATGCAACCCAAACCTTCAAATGTAAAAATTTTGAAAAAAGAGATACAAGGCTGAATCTTGGCACAGTTGCAGAAGTTGGTTACTCAATTATTCATGCAAAATTGCAGCTCTGTATCTGTAATCATCTAATTTTGAGAAATTTTTGATTTTTATTTATAATTTTTCCAAGTTTGAAAAATAAATTTGAAAAATTTTTAATGGTAAAAGTTCTCAAAAAATTCTGAAACTTGGTACAATAATACAAAATGATTACATGATTAAACGGGTAAAGTTTCACTTCAGTACCTTCATTCTTGTTTTTTTAAGAACTTATTTATGGTCTATACTATGCTTTCAAAACAAATAAAAAAAATTTGTAAATTTCAAAAATTTTATTTCATCCTCTCCATTTATCCTCACTTTGGTGCAGTACTTCACTTTATGGCAGAATTTTGTCATAAGAGTTTCCTTAAATTTGTTTGGGTATGCTACTTTTCATACGTCAATGTTTTTTCTCGATAACACCTGCAATGAGCGGTTATGCAACTTTTTATTCAGTGCGTGAAAAAAGTTGCATAATCACATAATTAAGTAACCATTTCCCTATCATTGTCCAATGTTGCAAAATTTTTTGAAATTTTTTGCAGTTTAAAATTTTTTGATTTGTTTTTTATGCGTACAAATCACTAGGAAAATTCTTTAAAAAAAAAAATAATATAAGAAAGTGAAACTTTACCTGCTTAATCTGGTAATCATCCTCCATTATAGTGGTGAGTTTCAGAATTTTTGGAAAACTTTGGCCACTTAAAATTTTTTTAAGTTTGTTTTGCCACTAATACAAAAATTGAAATTAGAAATCAAAAATTACTCAAAATTAGACTACTATAAATACATAGCTGAAATTTTGTACAAACAATCGAGTAACCCACTCCTACGATAGTGCAAAATTTCAGCCCTCTATCTTTTTTTTCGAATTTTTACATTTGAATGTTTGGGTTGCACGACTTTTGGGTCACTCGGTATATATCTATAATGATATATAAAAGTGTTCCTATATATACATATAATAGGTAATCTTCAAAACTTTTGAACCGATTTGTTTTATTCTTCCATCATCACCAAACTCACCCTCATACCAATAAAATAGGCTGCTTATAATTATTATGATCCACTCAATAACCTGAGAGTACAGTAAAATATTTGCGTATAATATTTTTTAATTATTTCAATTGTCGTCAATTGAAGGAATAAAGAAAGATGAAACAAATGAGTAATGGAAAAAATATTGCAATCTCTGTCTCATCTTTCACTATAGGTACTTTATATTTTTCTCTCTCTTTTTTTTTCTAATCTTATAATATGAATGATTGGGGTTTCTTTTCTAATTAAAGAAACTGTTGAGTAGAATATAATTGTCAGTAATTTCTCTTCAGTGTTGGTAGTATTTTGGTAGGGTAACTTTTTATCATTTGGGATTTAAGACGAAAGCAGATGGCCCTGCTAATGGATGATTATTGAGGTAAGACCCACATTCCCTATTAGTTGAAGTTGAAAAGGTAATAAATAGGTACCTTAATTTAATTTCAATTCAAATTATTGAATACCGAGAATAATTGAATATTTTTTGTAAATTTAAAGACACATGAGAATGATGTCTAAATAAATCTGAAAAAAAATTATTGACGTCATTGTACAAAAAATACTTTGATTTCAACTTTGAATTTCCATAAGATGATTTAGGTTATAATTTTATACTTATTGATAAGAAAATGAAAGAAAATGAATAAAAGAGTAGAATTACTAATAACTACTCTTACCACCCCGTGATTGAGCCAAGTGAAGCTGGCACCAACGGTGTTTCAAATTTCGGAACTATCCGATCAAAATTACGCCCGAAAATGCATTCAAAGCAAAAGGAGGGGTAGATATAAAAAAATATGAATACTCAAAAATAGTGCCAAAATTTTCAGAAGGCCATGAAACGAAAAACGTATCTACTGCCACCTTTGGGTCCGAATACTCAGGAAATTTTAATAAGTAGATTTTCTTCAAAAATCCACTTAAAAACGAAATTTTTTTTTCATTCGCTGTATTCGTTTCGTATTATTGTAACCCTCTTTCATAGGTAAATCTTAAGCACAACCTATGAGAGACCGTCAGTTTATTCCCTCGAACCCGAAATTTCTCTCTGTAAGTACTTGCAGTCAGCTGTACAGTGTATTCACTCAATCCCTACCCAAAACACTTCGTACCGCTCCACTTTGTACCACTTGGTCAACCGCAGGTAACTACGCCAATACATATTTAGCATATGAATGATGTCACCAGAGGCCTAAGTATCGTAACATAACAATGGATGGCGTTTCATGTGGTGCTGTGCTCGAACACCACATAGGAATAATCGAGTCCTACATGAGAAAAATTACTAAAATATGCCTAATACTGATTAAAACAATATTTCAAAATGATTCGTAAAACTATTTTCGAAAGATTTTTCAATTTCCAATAACAAGTTTGAAAAATTTTGCTCCTCCTCCTTAAAAAATATTTTAACCTGTATATCCTAACAAATAACGAACATCGCATGGAAAAAAAAATGATATTATTATTATTATGCGACAAACATGTGTTAGTTTATCAAATTGGAGTAGCCCAGTACGAATTCTGTCCACATTTACTATACTAAAATCAATAAATTAGTGTCTCGTGAAAAGGAATTGAAAATAATTTTTCACTAAAAATCAGTAATTCTTTTTTTTTTTTTTTTTTTTTTTTTTTTTTCGTAAGTAGAAAAACTGCTTTACTAGCTGAAAGACGCTGTGGTAAGACGTTGTACGTAGAATTTATGACATTACTCGGTTCTTTGCGAAGGCGAGCACATAAGATTTCTTATCACCTCACCGACGTGAATTACAGTAGTTTTAAAGGAAGTAAATTCATAAGTGAATTTATTTCCTTTTAGGTGTAATCTACTTAACGAAAACTTTTTACACAAATGATCATTTATTTTTATAATACTTTATTGAAGGGCCGACACACAGGCAATAGAGTTTACTCACAAACTTTTCGTTCGTTCAGATTTTGTTAATATTATTTGCACAGCTTATACTTCATAGTACCTAACCGATGTTTAAACGATATATTCTTAATTTTACTCGGCGGACCAATATAACTTAGCTATGAATTAGTAATTTAACTTTAGCGGATGTAGCTGCACGGTTGAACAGTTTCTAATTTCGCTGCTAATAAAACGCGTTTTCGGCGTTATAAAACGAGAGGAAGTCTATCCAACAATTTTGCCAAACCAGAATATAATTTTATTATACTCGCTGGTAGTATCTCCAGGGAGTTTTTATTAAAATTAATCGGTCTTTTTCTCTTATTTCTCCACCTCAACCAATACTAGGCTATAATTGGGTGAAAAAAAATTCAGACCAATTACCTATTTGATTTGAAAAAACCTAAATACAATGCTATACCGATCAAAAGATTTGAGGAATAGAGAGTGAGGAGATAATACGGAATTACAGTAATTCGAAAGGTCGCCTTATGAAGTAGGTAGGGTAAGGTTGCCAAAATAGTACCACTTTTCAGTTTACCTGCCCATAATAACAAAAATAATATTTTTGGAATCCCCAACAATATTATATTTTCTGATTCGTATCTCCATAATTGTATTATGTTTTCATTCACACTAGCCTCATTCGAATATTGTCAAAATTACAGCTGATTTTGTCAATTAACTCCAAATGGTATGGTTTAGGAAATTAGTTTCCTAAATCGTACCTTCTTTCATCTATATATCTTATTTTATTGTTTATGAGATTTGTTTTATTTTATTTTATTTTTAGTGGTATTTTTCATAAATAAGTTGCAATAGACTAACTTAAATGTTTAGAAATATGTAACAACAAAAAGTGATACAATTTAGGAAATTCATCACTCTTATCAGTGGTACGATTTAGAAAACAATATTAAATTCAGATAAAATCTAAATTTTCCATCTTCAAACTATAATTTTAATTATAATTTTCTGAAAATATGATAAAAAAGGTTTATAAATTCAACTAAATTAACAATTTTAAGAGCTGTGGGGATTAGACCATAACTCGTATGAGGAAATAGGCTCGGCCTATCGACGACAGTCATCACCTTTGGTGACAATTATTTGTGCTTTGCACGTTTAACCAAAATACAAATGTATGTTCGTTTGTACTTATCTATTTTTGTAAATAGACAAGTTACAAATCTCGGACTGTAACGAATTGATAGATAACGATCTCGGCGATGTCACAGACCGATACAAAGATGCATTCTCCGTACTTTACCATTGCCAAAGCAACCGTAAAGTACGAATAAATTATCTATACTATACCTATGTAAATATTACATAGGTGTGTATGTGTGTGTGTAGGGAGCCGAGTATATAAGACCAGAAAATCATAGACTAAATTGCGAGTGTTTGCCGAGGTCTTGGCTCCCTTATACCTTTCTGGTATTTTGGCATAAACACGCAAATTGTTCTGTTGAACACCTTCTTTGTTGGTTTTACTTTCCACGACGTAAGGTATTCCACAAGAGCCAAGACATTTTTTTCAAACCTAAGCTTATTAAAACCACATGATCAAATTATTTGGCCTTTGGTACGGTTTACTTCTTAAGCTTATAAAGAGGAAGAAAATTAATTCAGAAAATTTTTAGTTTCCTGGCATTTATTTGTATTTTGTTTTATTATTTATCGTATGGATCAGTAATTGACTTCCATTTTTTAAATATCAGCAGTGGTACGAATTAGGAAATGGTATGATTTTGGCAACCTTACCATATGTAAAGACAGTCAGACTGGAATTTTGGGAAACCCAATTCTTTATCACGTAGCATTTTCTGATAAAAATGGAATCAGGGTATTCAGTCATGTCTGATAACATGACCTATTTTTAGGTAATGACAGTAGCAGGACAACGTATTGTAATTTCCAGAAGTGTAGATACCTGATGTGAAATATGATAAACTCTTCAGAAAATAAAGACCGAGTCGAAATAAAGTATACCTAGTTCGAAACTGTAAAATAAACAATTTTCTTGAGAAAATTTTCTATAAAAAAATTTTTTACTCTTCAATCCCAACTGACTCGTTGAATTTATTTCACATTAAAATGAATTTGTTTTAGAGTTTCGCTGGTGATATTTCCAAGACTTTTTTTATACATCTTCCTTCGATTATGGTGTATCACCTTACTTTTGGCCTGGTCTTACCACATTTTCTTCTGATTTCTACCAATATAAGACGCACTTTAGGTATAATAAAGAGGAAGTTGTTATTTTTTATGAACTTATATCTTTAAATAAAACATTTATGGTTCACATGCACCACTAACTGATCCAGAGCCTTATTTTTGGGAGGAAATGACAAAATATTTACGGAGTTGAGCTTTTTTTTTTTTTTTATTTCTTTTTGCTCAACAAATTTTTGAGTTTTTATCTGAATTCTGTGGTTAAACTTACATTTTTCCCTTAATTTCTAAAGAGTAAACATATTAGCGCTTAGTCTACAGTGGGGGTTGCAAACGAGAATTACAATCATCAGATTCGTAACTCTTACTTTACAACATTAACTCTCGTTTGTGTGTGTTACATAACATGTTGGTGTGTGGTTATGCGCACTCACACAACCACTGAAACAATAATTAATTGTGATACAAATATATAAAGTAGGAAATTTTGATAAGAGTATGGTTTTTTCAGCAAGTGTCAAAGGCAAGTGATGCAAATCACAGGAGTATCAATCACCTACTATATACTCATGTGTCACACTCAGTTTTGCAACACAACCTCTCCCTAAAAAATAAAAACAATTAGATAAATAAAATTTTTTGCTATTGGGAAATATATAAGCTCGCCAACTATCCCCTATTATCAGCTATAGCTTGTGGTGTAGTTAAGATTCTCTCTCTGACAGTGAAGTCAGAAGTTTGAATACCAGCAGCAGAGGAAACTTCTATGAATAAAAATATAAATAAATATAAAATTTAAAAAAAGTTGACATAGGAAATGTGCAGTAAGTAGGACCAGAGTATAAAATGATGCATGCGCCCAAGACGATGTATAAAGACAGGTATAAATAAAGTAAATACTTTATACATCATCAAGGTGCGTATAAAAAGGAAGTTTATAAACAGGTGTTGTAAAAAATACAATATTTTAGGAGCTGATAAATAAGTATAGTTTCAGCTCCAAGGTGGGGACAGCTCGGAGGCATAAAATCTCGCCTGGTGTGAAAAAAATTTACATACACTTTATATATGAACGAGTACAATCACAATAAAAGCACATTTAATTAATTAGTCATTTCTCCCAGTCAACTTTCTATAATATATGGTGCACATGTACGACTGATTGAACTGCGATTGAATCGTCCTCTAATGGAATAACAATTCACAGTGTTACCAGTGGAGAAATCAAACATAAGGATAAATCCATTATTCAATAATTTTATTTTTCAGTGCCTGGCTAGCAGAACTGAAAGCCAAAAAATTAAACGAAGAATTTAAGTGAAATCTAATTCTCTTTTCGTGATGTAGGTATTCAGAACGTCAAAGAATGCCATGGTAGGATCTTGATTAGAAATAAATAGCCGAAAAGACACTGGATCACTTCATTTTATGACGGCCTATAATGCTATCAGTGATTAAAAGGAACAAAGTTCACCTCATATCTCTCAATGGTAATGAAAAATAAACCGTTAAACTGCAAATAAAAGAAAAAAATCACGCAAGGAAATGGAAATGGTATAAACAGATTTTTGTTTTTGTAGCCTCTGTCTTTTCTTCGGATAAACCTACGTTACCTACGTCACTTACGCATCCAGCATCACTTATGTAAGTTTCTGGTGTATAAGTCTACACACTTTTAAAGTTGATACTTCTTCGAAAACAATTATAGACTACAGTTACGTATTCGGTCTTCCTGACTTGTGAAAACTTTGTCCGATTTGTCTTCCGCACTTTTCGACCAAAAAAAAAAAACAACCGCACGAAGAAAAACGGAAAAGCTCTAAAATATTTTTCAAAGCTAAAAGGATTCTGATGTCTCGTCTCGCAGTTTTGTGAGCCCATTTACAAAGCCAATGGCGATTTTCAGCACGAAAAAAAAATTAATTTCATCAGTTTCCCCCTTCTTTTTTTCAAACGCATGCACAAATTTAATTTCTTCCACTCTTTCTGCAGCCACTTTTCTTATCGTAAACTCATAATACGAAATCTAAACTTTTTTCGCGTATTTGGTATAATGAAAAAGCTTCGAACGTGATTAGCCTAGGCACTTATGGTATCTAGGCTAGAAAAAATTGTTATTACTATGGGATTTTTTAAACAACTCATTCTATTAGAGGAACTTAATTTAAACCATTTGGTTGAGTTCATAATATACCAGCAGTTAACTAGGCACTGTATTATAATTATACAACTTGTGACGCCCCAAAAGTAGTTGTATTAGTTTAAGGAAAATAAAAAAAGGCGCGCGAGGGTCCCCCTCACATATTTAATGTGTAAACATTCATGACTTTAACGTTAACCAGGACAAAAAAATGCTTGTATGGGTAGGTGTCATGCCACCACACATCACAGAAAATGTGTATGTATGTATGCGTATATATATCGCGCTGCCAGCTTACCACGGATGTCTGCTTGTGAGTGTGTGTGTGTGTGTGTTATGTGACAAACAGAATTTGAAACTGGACAGTGCGCCGTGCTGTTTTTTTATGCAATCTCAACTTTTTTGTATCTAATATTTTTTTACACCCGGGAGGAAGCGGACCAGAGGGCAAAAATGTTTACATATTAAAAAGATCTGAAATATCAAAGTTTCCTACAGAGAAAACAAGACAACCCAAGATTATAGATCTTATGAATCATGGTACCTTGGATTTAGGAAAAGAAAAACATGAAAACTTAGTATCCCATATACCACTGTGAATATGAGGTCATATTATACAGACTCTACACAACTCCTCTTAAGTTATTATTAAAAGCCCTATAATTTGGTGGATGATCACTGTACTTAATATTTTGATAAAACATATGGTAATAGTTGATGTTATTTGGCTTAAATCTTACTGAATCCAGTGATGTTGATTGTCCGTTCTTGTTCCTAATTTGGCTATACCACATGGTGATGAAAATAGTAAATCGTCCTACTGTTTCTTCTGTTGGCGTATTTCAATAGCAGCTAACATAAGGTGTTTCAATTATGAAAACAAATTCTTTGAAGAAATAATAATCCCAATTTATACGAACTTTTATTTGTATGATATTTTCACTTTATATTATTCAAAACGTGAACAAAAAAATGTCTATTACTTCAAGCCGGTTAAAAACAGACTGAATTCCCCATTTACATATAATTAGATGTCGTCTGATATTATCTCAGATCTAACCAGGGAAGTCTGTTATTAGTTCTACAATTTATTGAGATCAGATACGTAACCTTATAAATAGTATTTCTTTTTCTTACATGTATATATTTTGATTGATTGTTAGAGGAATATGATGGGAAAAGAATGTAGTGTTTATTTTTTGGATGTCAGTAAATGATTTTATTTAATTTTGATTAGGAAGGTAGGTACTTCTCAAACTGGGTTTTTGGACAAATTCAAGAAATTTTGAAATTTCTCGTGCTCTATGAATGCCAAAAATGGTGGATTATTAATAGGCAAAATGCGAATAAAATACTGAAAGAATCTGGTTAATGCTGAGTTGCTAAACATTAAAATAGAACAATCAATCTTGCAAATCATACTCTGATTCCACTCCACATTCAAATTTTTTAAATTCTTATTACACAAGACATATTGTAAGTAGATACCTAGCTTAATTCTTTTCTGGCTTAATTTTTATTAATATTTTAATCTGTTGATTATTATTTTGTTTTTTAATGTCTTTATAAGTTTGTTTAGCACGAGATGTTTAGATCAAGAAGTGTTTTCACTATCACAAGGGGTAACTTTTGTTTATATATTGGATGTTGTCACACATTTAGCCAATAATTAAAAATGCATTGCCAGTACCCAACAATTTTTGAATTTTGGTCATAATTCTCTTTAATGATAAATCAGAACATTTTAGAGCATATCAGCTTAAACAAAGACTCCAAGGAATAATATGAGACCAAGAAGAATATGTTTGAGTCCTTAGAAATCAGGAAAACTAAAGGATTGAGAAATGGAAATGGAAACCAGATTTTTTAGAAATGGAATCCATGTTTTTTCTAGAAACTGAAATACATGGAAATACTAAAATTCTAAAATGGGAACTGAATTGGAAACAATTAACAAATTAGTTTCAAGACCAATAATGGAAACATAATGGAAACCAAATGATGAGTCGTTTCCATTTCCATTTCTCACTTGAATAATTATTAATCTGAGAGAAAAAAATAGAAAAAAGTATTGATGTTTCTAAGAAAATATCAAAAAAATATTGACATATCGATACTTGAATACCATTTGTTTTAATGTGGAAAAATTTTTTTTAATTGAAACAGGACCCAAAAAGGAAATTGAATAAAAATTTTTGGTAAAATTAGGAAATGTAATGGAAATAGAAACCAAAATGATAGAAATGGAAACAAAAATTAACTAACATTATGGTAAATTTTAGAAACTCAGCTAATGGAAATGAAATGAAAAAATGGGGCATTCCTCAATTCCTGAAAAAAATTTAATAAAAAGATATAATGTTTTATTAAATTATAAATTTGACACTAAAGACACCAGTGTCTCACGCCAGCTTACTCATATTGTCATTACAAGGTTATTACTAATTGTAACGTCATTTTTTGTCAGTATATTGTTGTAATTGGTATTTTTTTGTTCAGATGCCACGGCACTATGGTAGAGGCTTGATTTACCTCTTGAATAATGCCAAGTTCAAATTTCAGTAGAACTACAATTTTGAAGAAAAAAAAATTTATTTAAGTTTGTCAATTTTTTTCTGATGTTTTTAAAAATAATTATTTCTAGATTAGACATGTTTTTAGTTGCAATGAGTTCAAATACTAGATTCACTCAAATACTAGGTTCATTCGTTGCATAGGTGGTGGGATTTTTTGGGCAGATTTGGGGATATGCTGGTCCATGGTATGCTACTTTAGGGGCAACAACTATGTAAGAAACAGAAGAAAAAAAATTCACAAATGACAATTTGAGCACGTTGGCGCCAGAATCATGTCTGAAGACAACTAAGAATAAGGCTTAAAAATAGCGAATTTGTGAAAATAAGTAGGTAAATGAGTAGGTATCATTCTCGGCTTCTAAAGACTCAAACTTCTTCTTTTTGATCGCATTTTATTCCTTAGAGTTTCCTCTTTAATTTGATTTATTAGACAAGAATTTATCTTAGCTTTGAAAAGAATTATGACCAAAAATTCAAAGACCTCCCTGTACTGACCGGGCATTGGAGTCTTATTGGCTAAATGGATGACGTCATGCTTTACGAGTGGCATTTTTATTTATAATTTATATTTGAGTTAACGCCTGTCATTTAGCCGACTGCAATAACGTTGTTGCATTTTCTTTTTCAAGCTTCTCCCATATTGCCAGGGTCGCATTTGGCTTTTTTTCACCCTTGGGCTAATAATCTTATTGCACCCTACTTACATTTAAAAAATCAACATTCTCTAATGGAGAGGATCAAATCAAACGTTATTTGATTTTACTTTTCTTTTTCCATAATAAAGCAAAAAATTAACATAAATGAACTTTTTCTGTCCCTGTGTTGCTGTAATCCCCGTAAATCAGTGAGGAAGTGCCCCACAAAGATGAAGAAAGATAACCCACCCACACAAAAACATTTTCTAAGTATTTTGTCTTTCATAATATTCTTATGGTAGTTTTGTTGGTAGCAGGATATACCTAACGTTTTTGTACAGTAAAGGAAACAAAAAAAAAACAGCACCCCCTTAAAGAAAGTGTAAAAGATTCCTCAATAAAGTTGCCTCACAGCAGCCCATTTTCATAGAATAAATCTCAGAGGGCGGCAAATACTTACAATTTTAATTAATTCAACAAAATAATAGAAAAAATTCAGATTTTATTCTTTTTTTCTCAACTTTTTCCACCCTTAAAAATTTGTTGCACTGGATTGAAACCCACTTAGCCAAGGCATTATAGCACTGCATATAGCACCAGATAAGTTACAATAATGTACCTACTGAAATTTTACAATAATATTATCTCTATTTCTGTTAAGGTTCTACATGTAGCAGGGGTACAATTTTAACCAATACTCCATGTTGAGATATTCCCACGAGTTTTCCATTCAACCTCCACTCTCTCAAAAAAAAAAACTGTTTGGTACACATTTAATGCACATTAATACATAAAAACTCGAACATTTAATTTTACAATTTTCGAATTTCAGAAAATAGGTACCTACTGTGGTATGCCAGGGGAGGCTTCTACAGCGTTCCCCCTTCAGTCCCTACAAAATTTCACCATTCAAAATCCCACGAAATCACGGATGTCGGTAAACTCACCTGTACAGGACAGTGGCCACAGAATTACCACTGCCCGGTCGGATAGCTCTGCCAGGTATCCTTAGACTTGAATTTATGCCATATGTAGGTGATTTTAATATACCTTTTTCACCGCACTTGTATTTAATTCCATGGTTGCACTTACTGATTCAGTAATTAACCGCGGACCATTTTATAACATCGCCTAATTTTCCCCATTGCCCAATAGAAGAAAATCAACACATTTTAATGTAAAAACACTTGTCGTATATTAATATTGAAAAGAACAAAAAACACATCACGAGAAACTAAATGGAAGAACATGTTTCCATCTCGAGTACAAAAATTGAAGAAAAAAAATTATAAAGAAAAGTTTAAGTCAGACCAACTGAAAAAAGTTTTTAGAACTGAACAGAAGAAACGAGATCGAATACAAAATTATTTGTCTGTCAGTTGAGAAAAAAAAAGAAATGGTAAAAGATTTACAATACGTACATAATTTTATTATCTAAATCCACGGATGAACTTTTTGTTAGGTAAGGGGAAGTGAAAAAGGAGAAGTTTGATGAATAGAATTTGGAGCTGGGAAAAAACGTGTATTATAGGAATTTGTAAAGTACCAAGGAGAGACAAAAGAAATGTTTCGAAAAGGGAATGTCCGTGGATGGTACGTATTCATGAAATTACAAGATCAAAAAAGTTACAGTTAAATTTGAAAATGTTCACGTATTTTTGTGAACGAAATAAAATGGAATATGCCAAATGTGTCACTACGTTAAAACTAAGTGCAATTAGCAACTTATACTCAAATGATTTAAAATCTTAAAATTTTTCATTGTGACCAATAGGAAACTAATAAAAATAACTAACTATGGCGTAAGCAAATGCATTAACCTGTTGGTTACTTGAAAAGTTACAAATTTGTTTCCCTATGAAAAAAATAATATTTCTCGAATAGGTATTTGATTTTAGACACGAACTCTTCTTTTACACAGTTGACCAAACGGTTGAAATTTGCTCGATTGTATGGGTAATTTGGGAAATTTCAAATTGATCTGAAAACTAACTCTTAACAGAACTTGTGCGACAAAACTTCAAATTCCATACCTACTTTTTAATGTGGTACACATTTTTATTTTCACTATGGCCCGGTGGTAAAAACCAAAACGTGAAGGCCACCAGCACGAATCTCAGCGCAAATCTTGGATCAAATCTTGGTGCGAATTTCGATGCAAAGGAGAAGAAGAACAAGAGAAGAAAAAAATGTGTCTATGTGAGTATATGTGGGGTTGTGTGCGTATGCATTGCGAGTGCGCATACAACCACATCACTAACTCATGGTAGCTAATAATTTTTTATTTATTTCAATTGTCATCTCCACCTTGGCCACAGAAACCTAAAGAATTATTCATTTATTTAGTAGGTTTTCTATTCAAAATTTTACTTATTAATCTTGGTGCCATGGAAGGACCTGGAGATGGCGGTAGGTATGTTTTTCGTTTCATAACTTGACTAAAATTTTGGCACCAATAACTCAAATTCGTAAATATAATTTTATTAACCCTTTAATGCCTAATGTATACTATAGAATACATCCTCTTCATTGGTTCAAATAAAATACAGATTTGGTCAATTCAGTAAACTGGATAGTGGATGTTGTAAATTTACCCTTCATTTACGCTATATACAACTAAGAAGTCCCTTGATTAAATACATGAGCTGATATGAATTGTTGATTATAAGTTGTTATCGTGAAACACAGAATTTGTCAAACAGCTTCATTTATTATTTTATTTTAAGTCCATAAAAAGTGCAAAAGTTGATAAATTTTTCAACTTTCTTTTAAAAGAACAACAAAGGTAAGATAATGTGCAAAAACTTCATTAATATATCTAATTATTATCAATCTAATATCGATTAAAAACATATATATCTTATAATGCACATCAGGAAGTTTACTATAATCACAGGTTTGTATCTTATAGGACACATTGGGCTGAATCAATCATGAAATTTCCCTCAAAATCGCAGTCAAGGAGCTCTAAAATTTTGTTACTATGTTTTTCTACTGCTTTTATTTATTTCATAATAAATGATAGAATTTAACTATTATGATTCATTCTCATTACCAAAAGTTTTAGCCAAGTATAACTAATGTGATTTATTTTAAAATTTTTTTTGTTTTTATTGTTTTAATTTACTTACCTCTGTTTTGTTTATTTTTTTTTTAGTTTTACTTTTTATATTTACAAAAACTTAACCTTATGTTTATCGAATATATTTGGATAATTTATCAGTTGAAGGAAGCAAAAAAAATTGAAAAGTTTGAAAGAAAATAATGATTGACTATTATCCAAGTATATTTGATAAACAAATTTAAATTTTAAATTGTCTATAGATATAGGTTAATGATTTAATCATAGTTTTGTTACATTACTTTATTATTTCCTTTCTATATCTTCTTTTTTTTTTTTTGTTTCCTTCAAATTGATAAATTATCCAAATTAGTTGGCTCATTAAAATTGATTACTTTTATATTAGGTAGCAGAATATCTACCTACATCTATGAATTTTTACTTTTGAAATATTTTTTGTTGTGTTTTTCTCTTTCATAATAATTATATTTGTTGGCATATTTCTGATGAATATATTCTAGAGGGAAATGGAGGGAAAGGACCAAAACATCTTAAAATTACATTAAGTACATAATCAACTTCCTACTGTTTTACAATGTTACAAAACTTTTTTTTTTATAACTCGCGTATTTTTGCACATTATTTAATTTTATACTATTTTGAATGATTCAATATTTGAAAGAAAGGTGTGACATTGAAGTATATGATTAGATTCCACTTTGGAGTGAAAATTTAAAATTTATTCTTTCCCCTCCAAGCATTACCCAATGTATCCTATAAGATACAACTGAAATTTTAGCCTTGGACAAAAAATATTGGCATTTTTCACTATTCTCATAATTAGGCCTAAGATAAACTAAAAAAGGGAGAATTTTTTTTTTTTATCAAATATCCTAGAAGTGGCATTAGAGGGTTAAAAACCAATTTCTTGTTACCACATAGTACAGGTCACAATTTTTGTCAAATAGGCGTGAAATTTGGAAAAAACATTAGTATGTTGCTAAGGACTTGACCTATTAATTTTGATGCGTATTGACCTTAATATACTTTGGTATTGCTACTTTTGTTTGTTTTTTTTAGCTACAAAGTGTTTAATTTTTGACCAATAGCTATACCAAATTTTGAAACAGTATCACTAATAATCTATTAGAACTTGTCATAAATTTTGGTGCCCATCGGTCATATGATTTTTCGGGCAACAATTATATTTTTGTTTTTATTTTAGCAATAAAATAACTAATTTTGGACCAATAGGAATGTAATTTAAAGAAAATATTTGCTATGACTTATTCTAACATGTTACTAATTTTGATCTGGTTTGTCTAGATGGTACTTAGGATGCAGCTATTTGGGATATTATTTTGGCTTTAAAATGCTGAATTTTGAACCAATAACTAAGAAATTTGCCAAAAATATTAACTGTAATTTATTGCAACATGCTAGAAATTCTCGTGCTGATTGGCCTGAAGGTATTTCCAAAAAATTAATTTTTGTTTAGATTTTGAAAGATATAATTGTTTTTAACTGCGTAATTTTACATCTACGATTACAAAATGCCATACAATCATCGCAATTATGATCTATTAACTAATTTTAAGTTACTAATTTTATAATTTTCAAAAATCTAATTTTTCTACGGAGCTGCTGCTGGATTAGAGTTTTGTTTTATTTACAGTGTAATGGTACAGCATATTTTTTTCTCTATAAGATGAAGACTCCACAGCTAATAAAATGTGTACCACATTATTTTTCATACTTTAAGACATCCAAAACCCCACAGTCTTCCCCTATGTCACCACACAAATTCAATTTTCATACTGTATTTAAACCAGGGAATGGCTCACAAGTTATGTTTGTATCTTCACTATACCATAGAGTAAATGAATCGGACATAGACACAGATAAATTTCCCATTCTACGAAATATACAAATAAGTTTAACCATTGACTTTTATTCATTGTAGTGACATGTAGACTTTTAATACAATCAACAATGAACCAACAAGTCATATCTTCCTTAACTGTTCAGACTTTGGTCTCTCTTATTGAACAATGTCGTTTTTAACATGAATGTTTTCCATTTGTCACGAATGTTTTATATGTTCATGACATAATGCAGTTTTTGATATGACATTCAAGTTACTTTGTTCTCCATTTTAGAGACTGTTTTTAACAAAATTTTATTCAAAAAGTGAACACTGTTAGGAAAATCATTTTCAATTTTCCTGTAACCATTTTCAGTTTTGACTGTGGGTATACTTAATTGGAATCCGTTGGTTTATCGGACATTCAGAAACCACGAGGCTGTTAGAAAATAAAAAACTGCACGACCAAGACTATGTTTTATTTAATAGTAACATTTCTTGTACTAATTATGAATTGAACTGATGGGTCACCTACTTATAATATTTGCCTTTATGAAATTGCCTGGAATGTTACGTAGGACTTGGGAGCTTTTGCTGGTAGGCTATTAACTTGACTGTTTGGGCTGACTTGTGAGTTTTCAACTTTACAGTTTTTTGAAACTTCCAACTGTACTTTCTTTCATGAATTCAAACCCTATACTCAGGATGTGTGTTTGTTTTCAGACACCACAACCTATACCTATAATACCTACAAGGGTGTATATAAGGGGGTGTTTATGGGGCTCTAGACCCTCTTATCCAGGAACAATAAGGCTTGACCTCTAAAAATTTGTCTATTTTCATCAGTTTTGGTGATTTTTTCATTGTGGGGGAGGGGTTAGAAGAGACCACTGAGAATGTGTGGACCTCCCTTACGACGGAGCTATGTACGCCCTTGAATACCTGCACTAATAAAATAAGAGTAGGTATACCTAGTTGTGTAAAATTGAAATCTGTCCTTTTACGGAACTTTTTCAGAATCAAAACTTCAAGTGCAGAACTTTTTAGACGTACCTACATATGTAAATCATCCTATTTTTAATCCACAAAAAAAAAAAAAAAAAAAAAACGAGAAATTTAGCGAACAATTTTGATAATATATGGTTGACAAACAACAAAGAGAAGAAAACTACATTATAGCTGTTACAATCTTCGGTGATTAGTTTGTTTACAAACATTATAAAATGTTTTTTCCGGTTCGATTTACGAAAATCCGATAATGCTTTGATTTTTCGTCGCTCTTTGTTTCTCACTCTCTCTCTTTCTCTCACCCTCACACTCTCTCGCTCTCTGTCTTAGTTATAATTACATTTTGTTCGACTTTGAAATTGCAATGTATTTCGCTAATCAACGTTATTTGTCGGCGGCCGCGATTATGCATATCGTTTGTTGAGAAAAATTATGGATGGTGACAATATAAGCTTGGAATCGGGTCCAAAATGTCGTATATGTTTATCCACCAGTCAACAAGAGCGCATAATCAGTGCGTGCAACTGCGCAGGTAATTGAATGCAAAATAAAAAATATTGAAATTGTACAAACAAAATGAGATAACAGTTCCACAGCCGAATGACATATGATACCTACTACGCGATGCTTGTTATAGATCAAAATATAATATACTTACCTACCTAAATTATTAGCATCGTTTTTCTACTATACAATCCGACTCTCGCCGAAGAATATAATGATAGATCTCTGTTAAATGTAGAAAATAGTATAGAAAACCTAAATTATAGCACTTCTTAAAAGCAAACTGTTCGATTTGAAAAACCGGGACAATAGTTCTCTGAAAAAGTTGTTCGGTTTTCCATCGTAGGTATAGTGCGAAAAAAATTGATTTTTTCTCTCAAAGATGACCAATTTTTCCGACCCGACACTCATTGAGTGAGATTTTATGAAAAGAAAATTCTCCATTTCTGGCCTTGCGTATGTAGTACCATCTCATTCTTATCAACAAAGTTCTTTAAATAATATTGTTCGATACAGGTTATCCCTCGAAGAGTATGCCTTTCAATTAGGGGATGACTTTATCAATTGTACTCATTCTAAATAGGTGAACTCAATCAAAACGTCTAAAGTACGCACAAAGTGCATTCGGGTTGCTTGTATTTACTCCGGCATGTCTTGACATTAAAAACTACATTGGTCTTATGAAGCTTTACTGGTCCAGTACTGTAATAATCAAATGTTGTTCTAATACCAAAGCATAGATTAAGAATATAAAAATATATTCATATCATTATTGCGAGGTAATTGAACTGAATGACCTAATTGTGCAAACAGTTCTATCATATGCGCCGACTTACATACACATGAGGTACAACTGCAAGACTGAAGTGATTTTCAGTGTTACCCTGCAAAACTGACAATTCATTCTCCCAACCCCAAAATTATTTTTTCTATTCTAATTAACAGTTTCAACTCATTTACAAATTATAATTGCAAAATTTGGCAACACTGAAAAAAAACTGAAGTAGACCGCTATGGTTCTTATGAAAAGAAGGAAAAAACTTTTTTTGGGAGGGAGAGAGTTGATAATTCCACTTTTTAACTGAAAATAAGTTTCTAGTAAGTATCGAAGACCTTTAGCATGAAAGGGCCTTTCCTGGATCCATTTGTAATAATAATAAATATGTGGTATGCGAATGGGGGCAGTAAAACCTATTCTACATGGCAATACCTACAAAATTCAAAATCCAACTAATCAAAATCTATGAACCTGGAAGAAGTCATCTACACTGAATAACAATACTAAAAAATATTACTGCCCAACCTGAATAGTCTGCCAGGCATCCGCTGGACTCAAATTTTAGACGATGCCTGGTGAAATTAAAAACCATTTAATCCTGGGCTAAACATTTCTCCCGAGCACACACTTGCTGGGTGAATACCAATTCAATGCCAGGGCTAACACCACCAAATGGCCCATACCAGTTAGAAAAATTCAACACATTATAAAAATTAGAGTCATATATTAATAAAAGTAAAAATTAAAAAATTTATAAAACAGCCTGTGCAAAATGAGAGCTAAAGCAACACTGATGAACTAACAATACATTTGAAAAATCTGTTTGTCTACATAAAAAAAAAAAAAAAAAAAAAAAAAAAAAAGGAGAAAAAAGTAGGAGATGAAAATGGATAGTATAAAATATTATACAGGTATTGATTTTAAATTAAATAAAATAAAAGAAAGTAGAAACCCAATGCATTGATCACAGAGATGACGTGAAGAAATAGGAAGACAATAATAAGAAGAAGGAAAAAGGTTAACAACCAGGGTGAAGAGAAAAAAACGAATAAGTACCTGGGAAGAAGAATGAAGTGACGGGTGAAAAGATGTGAAATCAAGAAGAAATGAAAAGAGATGAAGCAGCAGCATCAGCAGCTAAAATGACATGGTTAGAAGTGAATAAGCTAAGATAGAAGTGAAGATGTATGAAGAGATGAAGTGAACGAACGAAGCCAAGGTAATAGTTTTACAGAAAAATGGAAAAAACATGGCAGGTAAAGAATGAGAAAAAGACAAGTTTCTTCTGTGATCAAAGACATACGTATTTTAGATTTAAAATATTGCACTTAAAAATGATAATAATTTTGAAAAATTTTAAAGGAGAAAAGATCAAGAATTTAGGATTGTGATTTTGGGTGGTAGGCCAGATGTGTCAAATAGGTATATTATAACGAATATAGTCGACCATATTTTAATTGGACAACTACATTCAACACAGTTGTAATAATTTTCATTTATTTCCCAAATTATTACATTCCATTGACTCTTCTTTTTTAATACAAAACCTAAAGGTGAATTATCACTGTTAGAATTTGAAGAATATAATTCATTTGAAAAGAAAACAATGTTTTTTGACCCAATTAAAATCATACACACACACACACACACACACGCACACACACACACACACACCCATATTTCTTTAATTATTCTCCTATAATAGAAAAACGTTAATTTTCCTTCTCTCTTTTAATAACCAATTATAGCTAACTTTATCCTATTTTTCTATACACCATATCCTGAAGAAGGATATAAATAGGATTGCACAAAAGGACAATATGTTCTTCTCTGGTTTTAAATTACTACTTGTTCACTTAGTCGTTTATTGATTCTACTTTTTTTAATTCTTATAAAGTGTTAATTTGAAATGTTATACTGTGTAAAAACTTATTTGAAAGTCTTATCAACAGAGTTAAGGTCCACCATAAGCGAATGATTCCAATTTATTTTATTTATTGATTCAAATTCTTTGTTTGTGAAATCTTCACACAGGAAATAATTGGTAAAAGTGTCAACGTCTAAGAAAGGTAAACTACGCCAATTTATATCTCCTCGTTTGGTGTTACATGTACAATTATTATATTTGATACCTTAGGTAATAAATTTAAAAAGAAAATATATTTCTCCTATAACCATAATAATCGGATAGTCACTGCTACTAAGCCATTTTTCCAGTTAACAATATTAATTTCCAACGTTTAGGCCAACATTGGATTAAGAAAAATAAGTAGGACGGCATCTGGCGCCATTCGTTGGATAATTATTGAATGAAAATATTTCGACTATTTTTTTTTTTTCGCTTCATTTTTGTTTTTCTTGTGCAGTAACCAACGACAAAAACCGATACCATGTATACCTAATATCTAGTCGTTAATTTTGAATTTTGGGGATAAGTACACAACTTTTTTGCTCGATATTTCCCCCAAAGTCGTCGATAATGTACGCTTTAATATATACGTATGCGATATTTTCTACATTGCGTTCGTAAGTTTTGCCACCAGATTAGGTAAGATACGGATTAAATGACGCGTAAATGTATTTGCGGATGGAAAAAAACGGGGTTGAATGAGAGGTGGTATCCGCAGGGGGGCTCGATGGAAGCGTAAAACTGCGCGGCACAATTTGGGCACGAGTTGGAAAGGGGGTGCGGTAAATTCAGAAGAAATGCGCAACAAACGTTTATGAGCTCGATAACCTACTAAAAGGTGGCACACATTTGCACACAGAACAATAATTATTGTTAAAATGTATACCTACGTAGGTACCAACTGCTAATAAAAATAAATTCCTTCCAAATTTTCTCAGTTATCGTCATAACGTAATAGGGAAGTATGGGTTTTCTTATTCACCTTTTTCTCATTCGTTGGTCTGGCCCAGATTCAACCTGTCTTTTCTCAAGAATTCTGATTAGTGAAAAAATTAAAAAATGTGGACGTTTTTCTTTACCCGCATTATCGGTGATAATTTATATAGAAATGTGGAAATAATGTGAAAAAGTTAGTCATCCAGCTTCAGTTTTAAGCGGGCATTTAAATAAAATCTACTCATTTTTGATTAAGCAAGCTAAAATTTTTATTAAATAAAAGCTAACTATTGGTAATATATTTTTTTGTTTTCTTGAAAATATTATAAATTTTTTTTCTTTAACTTCATTAGAAAATCTTCAATGATCGATTTTTGTACGGCCAGTAAAATCGACTGTGATTGTACTTTCAAGTTCGCTGGTTACCAGAGGCGCAACTATGGGACAAGGGAGTACTCATTTCCAAGTGGTTGAATTTTACCATCATACTCTAAAACGTCACTTTTCGTAAAATGCAATTTTAGGGTTTATGAAGTATCTTTTCATGAAAACAAAGGTTTGAGAATACTGGTTGTGGGGATTAGACCATCACTCGTATGAGGAAATAGGCTCGGCCTATCGACGACAGTCGTCACCTTCGGTGACAATTATTCGTGCCTTGCACGTTAAACCAAATACAAAATGTATGTTCGTTTGTACTTGTCTATTTTTGCAGATAGACAAGTTACAAATCTCGGACCGTGACGAATCGATAGATAATTATCTCGGCGATGTCACGGACCGATACGAAGATGCATTCTCCGTACTTTACTGTTGCCATAGCAACCATAAAAGTACGAATAAATTATCTACACAATACTTATGTAATTATTACATAAGTGTGTATGTGTGCGTGTAGGGAGCCGGCTATATAAGACGAAAAAATCATAGACCAAATCGCCAGTGTTTGCCGAGGTCTTGGCTCCCTCATACCTTTTTGGTATATTGGCATAAACACGCAAATTGTTCTGTTGAACACCTTCTTTGTTGGTTTTACTTTCCACGACGTAAGGTATTCCACACTGGTTATGAGTGGAAAAATTACAAATGGAAATTAATTTTCGAACTATTTATACATTAATTACACTGTGGGCAAAGACCTCATGTAACCAGCAGAGTCATTGGAAACTTCCCCACCAACCCAAAAAACAAAAACAGTTCTCTATACACAATCATTCCAAAACCCAGAAAATACCAAAAATTTTTTTTCGCGCGCTCCTCTTGTGAAATAATGGTTTTTTCACCCTATAAAACTCCCTCTACAGATAAATCCTCAATATAGCCAAATTACAATTGAGGGCGGCAAACTGACCCAAATTCCTAATTATATCAATGCCTTTTAACCGCTCTAGCTGGTCTCTACTTTCATAAAACTTGCTTTGCCATCCCTAAAAAATTTTCCAGCTACGCCCTTGACCTTCAGAATTATAGGTGGTTACATTTTTCATTTCATGACCTCAGAAAAAGTTTTGAACCAATAACTCAAATTCAGCTCTATAATAAACGTACAGATTGAAAATTCATTTGCTGAAATTTATTCAACAAAATAACTCTGTTTGATAGAATTACACTAACTTACACCAACCTACACCGGTAGGGATATTCCACAAATATTCAAGTAAAACTTGGTGCAAAGTCACATAACATTCCTGCATTTGTGGAATCGCCCTCCTGGTGTAGGTTGGTGTAAGTTGGTGTAATCCTATCAAACAGAGCTAATTATTTCGGACAAAATTATTCCCTGAAATTTGATGGGCATGCGTCAGAAAGAATCAGAAAGAGAAGAACATGAGATGGTTTTGTTTTTTTTTAATCATACATGGCCAAACAGTTGACAAATAAAAAGAATGACAGAAAGAGAGAAAGAAGAGGAGGCGATAAATTTTTTTCTTTTTTTTTCTTTGTTGGCACCTGGAAGAAATATTTTTTACTTTTTTTATACGCTTTTATTCTACTCACTCAATTTATTGAAGTACACCGGATGACCAACTTCAGCGCTGCTTTCACATATTGTGACACATGCACATATGCACACATTTTTGTTTTTATCAGTTGTTTTTCTCTTTTACCAATATTTCTGACTTGTTATTTTAAAATAAGTGTAAGTGTACCTACGAATTATGGATTTATCACTCGAATGTAAATATCCATTTTAATTTGCATCGTTGTGCGAGTGCAGTGTTTTTTAGGAGAGTAAAAAATTATTATCAGTTATCACATCTGATCAATTGCTTGCTTTTTCAACATGAATTTCAATGCTTGCTAAATCTATGATCTTGGTGTCATGGTAGCAACTTGTACTTTCATTCAAAATACCATATGTCCTAATCCTATCTTGGATGAAAATTTTTTTTTCTCCAATTATAAAAGCATATTTAAAAAAAATAGTTTTTTAATCTAAATTTATTCTTCATTCATTGTGCCAACAGAAGTTGAGGATTGGTTCAAGCCAAAGTGTAGTGGCGCTTCAAGGCTTGTAATACACACACACACACACACACGTGTGTGTGCGTGTGTGTGTGTGTTTGATTTTAGTATCTTGGTCGGACACACACCTGACTCCTCACCAGCTTTAGTCGGACTAAAAACGTTGGTCGGACACACACAAGGTCCGACCAACGTTTTAACTGTTTTGCGCACACACACGAGTTACAAAGACATAATATCTATTCTGTTTTCTTGTTCTCACAGTACAGGTCGCAATTTTTGTCCAATAATCACAAAATTTGTACCAAGCCAAAGACCATATGTATTGAATTTGGTCTTGATCAGCCAGACGGTACTTCTCGTACCACAATTTTGGCTTTTATTTTGGCTATCAAATGCTCCATTTTGCGCCAATAGCAATATTTACCTATCATAAATTATTGTAGTATGCCATCAGTTTCAATGTGGATCAGCCAAACGGTAATTCCAGGCCGCTATTTTTGTATTTATGTAAGTTATATAATGCGAAATTTTAGAATAGTATGGATGAAATTTGAAACAAATATTTGTTATGATTTATGGTAGCATGTTACCAATTTTGGTGATGATCAATCAGATAGTACTTCCGTAAAGTTTTTTTTTACTTTCTTTCTTCTAATTTGCATGAACTTTTCATTTTACAAAAATTTTCCTCATGTTTATGTTTTCTTTTTTTTCTCTTTGATTTCATTTGAAATTTACCATACTTTATCATCTTAATTAAATTTTCATTTCCAGAAATAATGCTTTTAAATTTCACATTTTCCAATATTTTGTTAGTAGGCAACAAATTTCATTTAATCATAATATACCATTTACACATATATATTATGAACTTGCAAATAATTAATGTCACCATATCAAAATACATACTTAATTACTTTTTCTTGAAAACATACCTTTGCAGCTAGAGTTTTTGTTTTTATTTTAGCAATAAAATGCCTTATTTTGGATGAATAGGAATGTAATTTAGAAAAAATATTTCTTACAACCTATAATCCAGCATGTTACTAATTTTGGCAGGTACTTAAGGTGTACCTTTTTTGAATATTATTTTGTCTACAAAATGTTTGATTTTGAACCAATAAATAAGAAATTTTCAAAAAATATTAACTATAATTTATTGCAACTTCATAGCAATTCTGGTGCGAATCGGTGTAAGGTACTTCCAAAAAATTTATTTTTGTTTCAATTTTGAAGGAAGTAGTAATTGTTTACAATTGCACGTTATTTTACTTCAACAGTTACAAAATTTTAATGCAATTATATTCTATTAATAACTTTGAAGTAAATAATGTTCTATTTTTTGAAAACCTTGCTTAATAAAAAAATATACAACACTGATATGAAATAAGTATAGCCAAATAGAATCACTCTTAGGCAGAATAATAACCAATTAGCAACGCATTTACCTGTTCTCTCAACACTAAGGCCGGTATTTTTTGCATTAGTGTCGATGGTAAAGAGTGAATTATTCATTGGTAAACTGATTTATCAATAGAGGTAGATATCTCTCTCGATTCTGTTCTCTTCACTTCATCTAAATCTGGAGACTAATTCTTTTCTTTACTTACAAAATAGATCTTGTACCCATATACAGCATGTCAAACAAATCGAATGTTAAACTTCAGAAGGAGGTAGTACTCGTTGAGTGTAACAAAAAAGTTATGCGTGCATTTTACCTATTCTTTGAATTGAAGGTGCTACAATCTTGCAAAATTTGAAAACTTTAAATTTCCACGGGTTTATTTTTTAGAAAAATTATAATCCAATTATTTTTGCAAGGTGGCAACGCTTAGTACTTTAAAAATACACAAAATAAAGTCCTATGATTCAGGTGGCTATTTTAAATATTAAAAGAACAACAGAAGTTTAAAAATTTTAGTTTTTCAAAATTTTTATAATTCAAAATTTCATCGTTGAGATTACAGTTTCTAAACAAATCCTTCCCTTATTCAATTACGGATCGTTAAAAAAAATACCCACACAAAAGAGAGATATTCTACGTTTTATGTGCGTGTGTACATAAAGTTGCATAGTAGTATTTCAATAGGCATAATTTCAAAGTTCATTCAAAATGTACACTTCAAAACTGCGTCTACGTCGTGCAAAAATTATTACTAGGAAATTTTTTACAGTCTGGACTGTAGTGGATAAATCATTTTCCACTCCAAACTTCCTACCTAAACCTCGCGGGAATATGCCGAAATTTATTTTATGTATGGATTTGCCAATGGCGATATCAGAGCCGCCAGTGAGGAGTATGGGTGGAGACGAACTCCTTCTTGTCCCAGTTGGTATGGGTAATTCCAGGTTGCTCTATTTTTTGAATTTGGAGAGGAAAATAATTTACGCGTCTCAGTCCAGATTGTAAAAAAATTTCCTCGTATTAATTTTTGCATAATGTAGACGTACAGTTTTAAAATGTACATGTACATTTTGAATGAGCTTCGAAATTATGCCTGAAAAATAGTGCTATGCAACTTTACGTACACTAATACATGAAACGCAGAATATTGTTATTTCATTAGGTATTTTTTTCAAAGATCATTAACAAAATGAGGGGAATATTTTTTTTGGAAACTACAATCTCAACCTTGAAATTTTGAATTATGGAAATTTTGAAAAAAATTAGTTCCTATAATATTTCAGATAGCCGGTTGAAATATAGGACTTTTTTTGTGTATTTTCAAGATACCAAACGTTGCCATCCTTGTAAAAATGACTGGAATATAATTTTTCTAAACAATAGACTACAAAAATTCTCAATTTTCAAATTCAGCAACCTTATAGCCCCTTTAATTCAAAGAATAGGCAAAATGCGTACATATATTTTTTGTTGTACTCAATGAATACTACCTCCTGCAGAAGTTTGGCACTTTTTTCATTTAACATACTGTACAGGTATACCTAATGTACTTAGTGTATATATCATTCTCTCTAAACATTTTTTGCGCCAAAAGCATTCCACACTCCCGCAGAATTTACACTGCATGTGCGTGACTCAAATAGGTCCAAAATAGCTTGTCAATAGATTAGATTGGACTGAAATCAATACCTACCTATTTTAATTTTTATATCTACTCACTAAAAGGAAAAATAATTAACTTACCCATACAAAATCTTAAGCCCCGCCACTAACTGATGATGCGTTCAATTTAAAACGACAATAAAAACCACACGATACTAAACATACACGATTTTCGTAAGAAGTTAATCGTGAAAGCAAAATTTAAGACGCTTTATAATTATATTTCTTAATACCAGTCAAATCGAAAGTTTTCGACTGAATTTAAAGCATGATTTTTAAGCTGACACACTTGAATATCGTATCATATCACTATCAAATATGTGAGCTTTGAAAACGATTACAAGTGAAATCCGTCAAGTACGAACCAGAAATAGATTGCTGGTAAGGAGAAAGGGTGGGATATGTGTTTCATTTTTAAGTTACTAAAGATATTTTTTTAATTCATTTTTGTGTTTTTATAAAACTACACATAGATACTCATTTATCACATTTTCACCACAGATAAACGAGAAATATTATTGCATGCAATGTATAGGCATAGCGGTAATTAGATTTAATTGCATCTTTTGGTATTGTATAGTGAAAAAAGAAAAACAAGTCTTTATCACTGCGGCAACCACATTCAGATGAACTCTTGCCTGTATACTCATTGGGATACACAGACATTTGATAAAGTTCTTCCTCTTGCATTAATGTTGGTAAGATGTGAGTGTTGGCAGATTGATTCCAGCAGCTACACAAGTGGTGATCAACTACGTGATCAAGAACAGTGCCTTGTGCTATCTCTTGAAACCCTCCACAAATGCTGGTTCCACCACAAACTGTAGCTTATAACCAAAACTTTTTTGGAGTGATAGTTACTGGAAACCAGTAAACAGTTATATTGGTTGCTGATTGCTGGTTATTGGTTAAAAAATGTATTTATTTGGTTACACGGTTATTGTTCTGGTTAACCAAAAGGACTTTTCTAGTTATTGGTTGTGGTTATTGGTTGAGACAAAAATAATAAAAACATGGTTGAAAAATAAAATTTCCTCAGGTCAAATTATCCATAATCGATAATACTGTAATATCATAAAAGAGATATATTTGTACTTAATTATACTCTTCATGTGTTACACTATATACGAGATTATTAATTATTATTAAAATCTCTAAGTATTAATTTTACCATCCACATTCTGATGGTGGACCTCAACTCTTTTGGATTCAGACTTTAAATTAAATGGAAAACGTAAGTATTTTAATACAATTTAATAAAAATAATATTTTGTACATTCACGAGTACAATTAATAATTCGAGAATTGAGTTTCAATAAAATATTTTATATTACTTAAACAGAGACTAACACAAAGTGTAGCACTTTAAGAGAGACCAAAACAAAGTACAATAATTCTGTTCAAAACAACAGTTTATATTTGTTTTCAGGTATACGTTTTTACACTGTGGTTAGTGTGTGAGTGAAGTAGGGATTTTCTGACTACAGGGATTTGTATTTTCGAGTACATTTGAAGGACCAGTGTATTTAGGTCACCAAATATACTGTTAGAAAATGTATTCACATTTTAAGGAATGCGAAGGAAGAATAACAGTAAATAATTTATAGGAATATTTGTCAATAGACATGGAAATATTTTTGTGTAGCCAAATATGTTCGTCTATAATTAAAGCGGACGAACGTGTACATTACAAATACCAATCAATATTTTAGAAAAACCAATAACAACCAATCTTTCTGGTTATTTTTCCAGTTAATAGTTTCAGAATTTTGTGAAAATAGGTTATTAGTTGTTGGTTATGTGAAATATGTTTGTTTTAGTAATCCATTCCCAAATCAATGTTGTCAATTTGTTTAGGTGTTGGCCATTATTGTTGTGGTTATGCTCGTGGTTCCAAGCCCTTCCACAAACCCCTTGAAATACTGGCAATTTGTGAAGCTGCAACATCTATAGCGAATGCAGCACATCTTTCAGATGTTGAGCACACTTACCTAACACCTCCAAACTTTCTATTACCTACAACTACTCAAGCTCTGCCCCTTTCTCATTCTCTTAGTACCAAAGTGGAGTTATGTAAGGATCGATGGTAGACAAACGCTCCCTGACATAGCTACCACACACCTGCAGCTAATCAGTGTGATAATTGCTTTTGATTAAAGTGAAATGTAAAAGTTACTAAATTCCTAATTCAATATTTTCAGTCGCTCCACAATCATCAGCGTCAATACAGTCACTACACTAGTGTAAAAGTTTGCTTATAATATTGTGATCTGTAATCAGTTAACAGTAAGTTTCAAAGGCAATGAACATAATTACGATGAAAGAAAAAGGAGTGAGTTCCAATGGGGATTCATGAAGGATTGATGTATAAACATAATAGTGTGGTTGTGAGCGAGTTCGTTACACATGCGCACAACCACAAACATACATGCAAACAGTTATAATTTATAAGATGTACGAGTTACAATTGTAATTTTTATTTTAGCCCCTACTAGAGTACTGGACCGAGTTCTCGGATATTTTTACATAAAAAATGTGAATATAAATACATTTAGATTGTGAAATCAATACTGAACTAAGTAAGTTAAATAACCATTCATTGTTTATCTTTATAAACTAGATATCAGTAAGTTATTCTTGGGATTCTTTGCTATCAAAATACACCACAATTTTAAACCCAAGGTTTTGATTTATTGAAATGACATATAAGTATAATATTATAATAGCCTTATCCTTAAAGTCTGAAGTTCTAAGAATGTTATAGTATCATTCACTCTGCTCTCCCATAAAAATATATCTTTACATGTTTATTTAGATATCCCATCTATGCTCAAAAATTAATGAAGATAATATTTTCTCTATTTGACAAACTATAAAACGAAGTGAGAGAACTAGAAGTTACCGGCGTACTCTTTGAGACCATCGATTTTTTTTACTAATTTGTCATTATTTGACATTTGTTCAACAATAAATATAACAAATATTCCGCTTCTTGGAATCATTTAAAAACCTAAGAATCATCAAAACAAAATATCTCACATGATTTTTATACAGATCAATTTTGTGAGGAGCTTCGTGATCTTATAAATCCTTACCGTATGTTTCCTTCAAACCTTATAGTAAATAGGTATTATATATGGATTCAGATGTGATACATTACTCTGCAAAAATGAGCCTCATTTAACCCCAAAACATATAAATAAATCAATCCAAATGAAAAATGTACAAAAATTAAAACCACCATTTCCTTTTCACATATTTGGTTCCTGTTCTGGCCCCTGCTCACGCTCCTATTCAATTATGAGAATAGAATACAAGAACCTTCGTCATTTTTGAGGTACCAAAAAATTTGGTCGTACGAAATGTTCCAATATTGGTTTAATATTCTTTGTTACCTACGCGTATAAATAGGCTGACAGACAAATAAAGTAATCTTTATCAGTTTGTAGATTCAAAATTAAATTTAAGGAAAAAAACGTTTGAAAATTTTAATATTTTTTGCCCACTAAATAAAACAGGCTCAGATAGCAAAGAAACATGAAAATCTGTTCTTATTTATCCTCATGTTTTCCCTGGGAGTTTTCACTTAAGAATTTCTGAACAGAAAGTTACAGAAGTCCTTTTCCGAAAGTATTGACCATTCATTTAACTTGGTAAGGTTTTCAGGTATTGAGCATTGGATAAAAAATGAACAAAAACATTCATCTTACTTTCAAATCTGCCATCGAAGAATTTAGAAAAAAGGAAGAAAAAGATGGAATCTATTTCATAAAAAGAATTATTCGTGATTCGAATCAATTTCTGAGTCAAAGAAAAAAGATTCGTGCTTTAATTCCCCTCCCCTTTTTTCTTTTTTTTTTTTTTTTTCAATCTGCGTACCTACTCTTACTGCACTGTACCAATAAATTTTTAAACTGCAATTTTCAGATGTTTGTTTATCCGTTTTTTCTCAAAACAAACTAAATTTTATTATTTTATTATATAGATGTATATAACGTTGCATGGTAAAAGATAATTTCGAGAGAGCCAAATATCAAGAAGAAAATTAAAAAATCGTGAGCATAACAATCAAAATCACAAAAAAAAAAAAAAAAAAAAAAACAGAGACCAGTCAAACAATTATTGTTGAAATACGAAACTTGAGTAGGTACTTTGCCTACTGGATAATCTTAGGCCATTTTCACAACAAAACACATTTAAGTTCTCAGTATAATTAAAAAGCACGAGGTATAGTGAAAAAAAAAAATTAAGTGGAGTGTAATTTGTTCAGATTGACGCCACACAAAACTTCGCCAAACATCTGTTAGGCACTGATTAAGCAGGCACTGCCAAGAAAAAATTAAAGAAATAAATGTAGGCTACCTTTTTGTATAAGTGTAGGTACCTATAATGTTTGAAGAATACTTTAAAGGAGAGGTCAAAACCAGGGAGTAAAAAGTGGGTGAGAAGGCTCGTCGGAGAAAAGTACTTTCAAAACGAAACTTCTTCAACGAGAAAGTTTTTCAAAAAATATAATGATCTCTGAACCAACTGTTGCACGCGTTTCTTCAATATTTTATCCAATATATTTTTCTTCTTTCTTTTCTTTCCAAGCTCCTGTTTTTTATTAAGTATTTTCACTTTATTTTGAATTCATCGTCGGCCAAGACTTAACACTTTCCAAAGAGAGACAACGATTGATGAATAGTAGTTTTGTGAGTAGGCTAATGAGTGACATATTACAAAAATTTAAACGTACCTAAATATTTCTTGTAAAATTCTTCTTAGACATATCATTTTAGGTTATAAAAATGAAAACAATAACTCTTTTTAAAAACCATGGAAGTTGATATAGGTACCTATGTCAAATTATATGCAGGTATTTCTATACTCGGAACGGGTTTACAATATTATATTTTTTTCCTTTTCTAAATATGAATCTAGGTACCAATTAGTTCTTACTTTATATTTAAGTATTTTGAAATCTAAGGAACGAATAATACATTAAATTCGAACAGAAGGATGTTGAAAGTCAATTGATCGGTCTTAAAGTAGCTCTGGACTGTTTTGCAAGTACTGATATGAAAATCGTGACGAATGAAAGAAACTTCCCGTGTGAATTATTAGAAAAGTCTATTATTTACATTGGAAATACTTTCGCCAAGCAACTGAAGTAGGTTATTATCTATAGGTACCTATCTCTATCTCTATGTCTACTTCTCTACGTATCATAAAATACTAAAGGCTAAAAAATTGTTAGAAACACTATCACTGCATGCAGAACCGTGCGACGAATTTGCCTGAGATTTTCAGAAAAAATTATGCCATTCGACGATAGACTTATAGCCATAGTGGAAGTCATTAGCCCCTTTGGGGGCTAAGTTGCAAATTTTTACTTAGTGTGAAAACGGAAAAGGGACAGAACATTTCTTAAAATAAACGAAAACGATTAAAAATAACTTGAAAAAACTCATTTTGTCTCTTTTTTAGTCGACTACTGGTTGGTGAGGCAGACATTATTCTCTCTGTCTCTCTCTCTGTCTGTCTCACTGTCTCACTCTCTCTCTGTCTCTCTCTCACACACTCTTGTTCGGTTTCTTTTTTTTATCGGGTTTCATTTAAATCTATAAAAATGGATTAAGATAATTTTTCGATAATTACATCCTAGGATATGTTTTTTGGAGCTATGAATTCAAATTTCTGGCACAATTTTGAATTAAATTAATTATTGGAAGAAGTAACTCTTGTTTACATGTTCGATGATGTCACACAAGTCTTCGAATTTTTGTCATTTCTCTTCTCATTGATAAGACAACCTTTTTAGAATTCAATAAATAAATTAAAACCTAGAATAACAAGTTTGAGTCCTAAGAAACCAATAAAATTTGATAAGAAGATGAAATCATTCATCAAATTATAAAATTGACCTAAAGACAACAAATGATAAGGCTTAAAAACAGCAAATTTGTGAAAATAAGTAAGTAAATAAGTATGAATCTTGGACAATTTCTTCTTTCTCCTCAATTTCCCGACTTCTAATGCCTCAAACTTCTCGCTCTTTATCGCATTTTATTCCTTTGAATTTCCTCTCCATTTTGAAGTATTGCACAATAATTTAGCATAGCTTTGAAAAGAATTACAACCAAAGATTCGAAGACTGACCTATACTAGCCATATATTGAAATATTCAATCTTACTGGCTCATGGGATGACGCCATGCTTTGCGAGTTACGTTTTTATTCATATCTGGGTGAGAATACCTTTTGATCTTCATAAGTCTGGTGCCAAATTCAAGATCTACGTGTTACAATGAATTACCTTCAATACATGATTTGCCACAACCTTTGATTAAATAGTACTGAACCAGTAAAGAAAGTGACATACAGCTAAAATGATGTCCAACATTCCGTATGTGCTGTGGCTTAAAAATAAGTGAAAGATCGAAAAGAAGCAATTTAAACTATACATTCTGCGCATCCGAAGCTGCGCATATTTTGTTGTGTAAACTTTCATCTTCATACTAATATATACACCATATCAAGCTACAAAACATGCCCTGCAACAAATATTGGAATTTGAAACATTTTATAATTAATGTTCTATCTTTGACATGTTTTTGATGAAGCACTGGACATCTCTTTAGGTGCATGTCTCTGAGTAAAGAAGGATGATTTCTGGTTAGACATACTGGTGCTAAATAGGTAACCACTATGTACTTTTTAAGGTACTTTACTAAGACAACTATAAAATCCGGGCATACCAAACCCGCCATTTTTTCCTTTTCTGTTTTTATGGTTTTTGGGTCCACCTGGTTTCAAGAGTATAATTTCTGATTCCAAAAGAGTTAGTAGAACAAATAATTACCATTTCTACGAAAGAAACACAAATTTTTTTTAGTTTTTAATCTATTTTTCGATGAAAATTTGTCATTCTTCATTAGAAGAACAGTAGAACATCGGGTTGTCTTTTTTGTCAATTTTTCTGTGGTAAATAGCGGCCACATCATAACTTCAATACTTATGGACACTATACTCAGACTGACAAGAGGCTCAAGGGTGCTTACTATACTCCTCATTTTGTTAATTTTCTTATCAGTTAAGTTGTTTTTTTTTTGTGATTTTTTTTGTCTGTGATTATTATTATTATTGTTAATTAGGATTCAGCGACACGCTGTTAAATTAATTAGGATTCAGTGACGAATCAAAGAGAATTCATATTCGTCGCTGAATCCTGATTAATAATAATAATAATAATAATAATAACAATAATAATTGTGGCAGCTACCGCCACACTATGTCGGCTATAATTGCTGCTACTCCCTTGAACACTGTCACCCAGCACCGTGGCCGAGTGAATATGGTGCTGACTTCTGGTGGTGGTGACGAGGGAGGTTTTAGATGTTCAGTCAGTACAGGTTCGAATCCCCATGCCGCCTGAACACCTAAAGTGGTGACCTCGACATGCTGCGGGAAATGGTGATGCCATCTCTCAGACACAAGTAGAAACCAGTAGCTGTGGTGGTACGTCACACCACCACTGCAAGAATGTGACGGCGCTGTAGGGTGTGCGCCACAGTGTGGTGATAAGGGCAGGCATCACCATGCGCCGGTGTACATCCCTACCTGCAAGGCCCTCCGCTATACTGAGGGGGAATGGTGTGGCGGCTGCCGCCACACTACGTCGGCTATAATTGCTTCCTTTCCCTCAAACACCTTCACCTGGCATCGTGGCCGAGTGAATACAGTGCTGACTTCTGGTGGGGGTGACGAGGGAGGTTTTAGGTGTTCAGTCGGTAAGGGTTCGAATCCCCGTGCCACCTGAACAATAATAATAATAATAATAATAATAAGCAATTAAGCCCGGCATATCTTGACAGTAAAAAGGACGTTGATCCTACGGAGCCTTACTCGTCCAATACTATATACAGTCAAAGGCTACAACCCGACAAGTTTACTTTTTCTTATACAAGCTGTTTTCCACCAGGTAGCATCGGTCTGGTGCATACCCACTGTCTGGAAAAATGGATTTCGATCAGCTGCAGCACTCGTTGCGAACTCTGCACCACCAAATACAAAGGACGCAAAGTGCTGAAATACGGCGTCCTGTCGTCGATGCCGCGATTCGTGTGGGCGCACAAAAGCGACTGCGGCATTTTCTATTGCTACGCCAAAATATGGCTGTACCTGTACATTCTTTCGACCTTATTACGCGAATATCAACTCGACAACGAGCACCTGCCGTCGTCCATCGGATTTTTCCTATTTTTGATCGCATCGTTCGTCACTGGTGTCTTTCTGCTCGCCTATAGTCTGCTGAGGTGCTTCAAAACGTGGAATCGATGGCGACGATGTCAATTCAAATTCGTTATTACGTCATCCGGCGACGATGTACAACAAGTGTAAAAAAAAAAGGTTCTTCTCCGTTGCTGGGGTTTCTTTTTTGTTTTTGTTTTTGTTTTGTTTTTTTTTTTTTTTTTTTTTTTGTTTTTTTTAGACAGAATAAAGTTTGAATCTCAAGATAACGACGAATACCGCAAAGTTACACGCACAGCGGTCTTGGAAACGTACCTGCAACAAAAGGTGGACGACTTTTATACGAGTCTACTTGTATAAAAGAGTGAATGTGAATTGCTCGTCTTATAATGGGGCAAAAACAAAAAAAAAATTATAGTTACGAAGTTGCGTCACATTAAGAAATTTTGTAGTCAAGTTTGTTGAAATACTAGAGATTATAGGAACTGGCGCAAAAAAAAAAAATGGCTTTTATGTGAAGACAACCTGACGTAATGGCAAAATGGAGACAGTGGAAAGTATAAGAGCGATGGGTTGGGTTTGGAAAATTAAAATGAAATTTTAGACAAAATTGAAAACGTAGGCACAGCTACGAAGCTGTTGCTGCCGAACGTAAGAATATTATGAAACTACATCGTTATAAAAAGAAAAGAATGAACGTTAGTGTTAATGGGTGTTTGTAAGAATCTGTGCAATAAAATTGTTTCGTTTCGCATAATATGTTAAGTTTGTAAATAATAAAAAATTCGTTTGGAAAACTTTTTCATTTTTCGATACGTAATATTTTGTAAGCATGGTTCTGAAATTAATGAAATTAGTGCATCGTTTATTGAATAATACATCGGTGGTCGTTCTGAGGCTTAGATTTTGTAAGGTAGGTGTCTTTTTTCGGGGTGGGAGTCGAGAGTAAAATTTAAAATAGCCTTTTTTCGAATATCACGCACAAGTTTGGGAATTCTGAGGCTTTTTACGTCCAAATTTTGTCTGCCTAACTTTGCAAGATTCACCATAATTATAATGTGTACATGTACATTGCACGTGCAGAATGAAATTAAGTTATCCTTTTTATTTTCTGTAGATTGAGTCGATTTTGAGTCAGTTTGAAAAAACCATCATCAAAAATAAACGAGCGTAATTAGATCTGAAATCAACATTATTTTTCGGTGAACTCCAAATCGATGAAAATTATGATGTTTAATTGTTTATATTGTGGTACGCCAACCGGGGTAGCAACACACCAAACAGGTTGCACCCGGTGAACTACACACATTTTAGCGACTACCCATACGAAGACCATCTCGACACCCTAACACGTCTCCAAAAACATACTTTACATGTCCCCGGAAACATGATAAGGGGTACAGCACAAGGTGATAGGCCGAAGCCTTGTGCACCTGGAAAGCTGGTCCAGTGTGATTGATAAAAGAAAGTAACCCCAAGAACGTCGATATTTTGGAATAAAGGCCAAAAAGCACATAAATAAAGAAATTGGAATATCGGAAGCCCACCCCAAAGAACACGTCACGTGAATACTAAAGCGCTCTGCCCCGCCATCTCACCCATGTGTACAAAAAATCAGCACATCATAATAAACATAAAAACATTAAGCACATACCTGTATTCGAGCGAAATAAACAGAGTTACCAGAAGCATTACATAGGTTTGTCTTCATAAGTGGGTATGAATGAGGACGTTTTGATCGGATATTTATAAAGACAAGAAATGCATGGTGTAATGTATACGGAGACAAAGTACGCCAGTACCACAGTCGAACATAAATTAAACGAGAGTGATCAGCCAAATATACCGCGAGAATGGACAAGCTGTAATCGCGATAGATAAGGCCGAACCAGGATAACCATTCTTCTACCTTTAAATATACGTATATATTTGAAAGAGAAGAATGGTTATCAAATTTATCTAGATACCTCAATATTCTTTTTAATACATTTTTCTCGAGTTGATTTTATAATAGTTTAAGCTACCCAATATTGTTCGAAAACTGTACATAGAGGAGATAAAAAAAATGTGAAATTATAAACCAAATCGAGGTTGTTCAATGGTGTTGGTTGATTTCTGATTAACATTCATTTAGACAAAGAATACCTGAAAATCTGTGCAGCTAAATTTTAGGTACGGTACTTATAAGTACTTACAGTTGATTGAGACAACTATATAAGAATTGATTGTGTTATTCATTTTCTTAATAAAGAAAACTACGAATTTTCCATTAAAACTGTGGCACAATGTTAGCTGTTTTATAATTTCAGATACTGTTTGTTGTTGGATTTACCATTGTTTATATCATGTTGTAGTACTTATAATCAACCCATGGTGTAGTACCTAATTAAAAAAATACATGTATTAATTTTTCTTCATGAGCATTGAAAAAATTATTCTTTAACCGTATATACCCTTCTCCCTTTCCTCTACCGTTATTTTTTGCCTCATTTGCTTAATTAATTCTTTCAACGTTGTATTCTTCACAAATTGGTAATCTTGACTTAATTCTGGTAGGAGAAATTTTTTCTTTTATTGTTTTCTCCAAAATTCGATGTCTCGTCACCTTGGCATTCTTTATTTTGAAGCTTCTTCCCATCTCACAGGATGATGAGGCAATTTTAGGTAATTAGAGTAGATTTTATAATTTTTTATAGGTAGTTTTGGGTAAAATTTATGAGAAAATAATATAGATGCCGAAATTGGTAGGTACTGTCCTTGACTTAAAACACATACGTACACCAAAGTTTAGGCATACCGATTTAAAACATCGACCTGCATGCTGTTCAATACAAAATGCATATTAACTAACCTATCAGACAAAATATACGCCTAATTTGGATTTGGACCAAAAACAATAGAGTTCTGCCTCGAGTGAATTCGAATAAACGTGTTTCAAATTTCGAAACCATCCGATCAAAATTACGCCTGGAAATGCTCAGAAAATCATGAAACGAAAAACGTACCCACTCCCATCCTTGGGTCCAAATACTCAGGTAATTTTAATAAGTAGATTTTTTTTTTTTTAAATCTACCTAAAAAGAAAAGTAATGTAATTATTACCAGAAACTCATATATCATAAATACTGCTTGTGGCTGCAAAAGTATATACCGTAGCAGCGAGACAAGGAGGTTAAGTAGGTAATAAGAAGCATTCCATTGAAATAATTTTCAAACTTCCATGAAATAATGTTGTAACATTACAAATTTATGTTGCAATGAGACAATAAAAATACATACAAAAATTGTTTTTGGAAATATTCATGAAATATTAATGAAATATGGGCCTAGTAAATTATTGTTGCAATGGAACAAAAAAGTTTCTCTGATAATGTGATAAGAGCTCCACTATAACATTTTTTGTAACGTTTCTGAAAAATTGAAAATTCATGTTACAATGAGACAAGAAAGTTACGTTGATAAGAGCTCCACTATAACATCTTCGTAATCTTTGCGGGAGATGACTGAAACATTGCAAAGTCATGGGGTAATGAGACACGAAAATTTCATTGATAACTCTTTCACTGCAACATTTCTGAAACACTTGAGTTACATCGCAGCTTTTTTTCCTAACTTTTCAGCAATGTCCTTGTGGGAGTTTTCAATAATGTGACAAATGTTTCATTTGTAAAAAATGCTGATTTTCCACCTATCTGTGTTCTGGTTGGCCGAATTTTTGAAAAATTGAAACAGTTTTTGTACACGATTTTCCAAAATTATTTCAGTCCCATTTGTGAAACCGTTTGCCATGGATACCAACCTTATAGGTTAACGGTCATTGTAGTCACCACAGTTTGGCTTTAATCACTCATTTTCAGCGTCATCTTGTTTCGGTTGTCGTTGTTTACCTACTGCTAATTTACTTTTCTGATACGTACAATATTATGCCTTTATAACGTTCGTTCACACCCGTGAACCTAATCCATACTCACGTAACTGCGAGCACTTCGTGCCTTCTGCTCAAACATGAAAGGCGCTGCACATAATCGAAACAACAAATTTTTATATTTGCTATTCCATTCCACCGTGGCCTCTCGCCGCACAGTTTCCTCATTCACTGGTAATCGATGTAATTTTTGATAGGAAAGTTGAGTACGAATGCGAAGCGAAAATAAGTTACTTAAGCAAAAAGTTTTTAGTCGCGCACAGCATAAGCAGGCGCAATACCCACGTATTTTGACGGCTGAGTAAGTTATTAATCGACGAACTTTCACAATATTTTCACCTTATCGTCGTAGGAGGTTCTAAATAGGTACATGCATGTTTGAGAGAGAGAAAAAAAACACTTCCATCAACCCACTTCCCTTTTAGACAAATTCTATACCTACCTTGTAATTATAGGTAGGTACGTTAACATCGAATATACCCCCTTTAAAATAAGTTATCGAATAAAAATTTTTCATTTACTTCGGATATTAGTTTTGCAGTTTTTTTTTCTTTCCTCGAAACGTGTTCAGAACGGTAATATGGATCAAGAAAAACAAGAATAAAAAACAAAAACAAAAAAACTCTAGAGTAACGATACTTTGCCAGAAAACCCAATTAGCCAATTTTCATCCGTAATTCAAAAGAATTTAAATAAATCTGAATTTCAAATACTTGAGAAAGTTTTATGGAGGTTGTGAATCGAATAAGAAGAAGTTCTGCAATGTGAAATAAAGAATTAACCAAAGTAACGTCTCAGAAGCGTGTGTATTTAACATCAATCAAGTATGATGAGTGTAAGTACAGATTGAGTGAGATAAATGAGTGTTTGCGGAGATAACCGAGTGAGCGGCGGAATAGTGTATCAGTGTAGCTGCAAACAATAATATAAAAGTGCGTTTGAGGTATAGTCGAGTGTTTCCAGGAGTGAGAGGGGAGAAGGATCGGTGGTCTCAACAAATTTTAAAATAATATCGATAACAAAATTTATATTTGTATTGACAATTATAGATATCTGACAAACATATTGGTATATCTATATTTAATATTTTTAGTTTCAGGTAAAGAAATTACAAAACAATATCGATAGTTGTGCATGTCTCTAACAAAAATATCGATCTATCAATGTTTAATCTCTAAAAACTGATTTTCCTGGAATTTTTTATTTTCCAGTTTTCTCGCAAGAACTACAAAACTGATGATTACCAAACTTCTTTCAGACCTGTTATCAAATGATAACTATCTTTTGTAAAAATTTCAGCTTTTCCTGTTCGGTAGTTTTCTCAAAACCATGAATACAAAATTTTTTCCCCCAATTTTTCTACTCCAGTTTTCTCAGAAACTAGTGAACTAATGGGTACCAAACTTATATCAGACTTACATTGACATGAGAATAATCTATTGTGAAAATTTCAGCTTAATCCTTTCCACCACTTTCCAAAAAATTTTTATTTTCCATTGTTCTTGGTAACTGAAAAATCAATAGATACCTAACTTCTTTGAGATTTGCTCCTCTATAAGAACTATCTTTCGTGAAAATTTCAGCTCTATCCATTTTGTAATTTTCTCAAAACCGTAAACACATAATTCACGCATATACCTATACACACATGTATACATACATATACACACATACACACACATACATACATGCATACATCACTATAATAAATATACAAGCCATTAATTATTTTACCAAATTATTTCCCGATATTATTTTGGCAGTTATTCCCTTATATTGGATGTGCACTACTCACATAGCTACACAAAAACATGAAAAAAAATGTTCGTTGCTTTCAGCCAAAACAACGAATTCTACAGTTACCTATGCAGGGATACCAGCAAAAATCCAGAGCTAGTACAAACAAAAATGCCGCTTCAGGGTTTGTGTAGTTATGTACATACTTATATCAAAAAAATTAGGTCAAAATGGGAAAATGGTACAATCATTTTCTTCTCTCAAGAAACGGATAATTTTCATCACACCCTAACCGTTTTGTGAGGTCAATTTTAATATTCCTTTTAATATTCCCTTTGGAAGAATACTGGATAAAAAATTTTCAAACGTAGCAAAAGGAAAAATTTAATCGTAAGTAGGTATTATTCCACGAAACTGAAGGAAAGAATTCAAATTTTTATAAAACACGTTTGATCAGTGTTGATAACCTCACAAAAGTAAAACTGGGAACGAATACCTAATGTCGGCATAATATTGTTACAAAAGACAAGTTTTTCGCAGAAGTATTTGATGATTTAGCAACAGAAGATGCAAAAAAAAAAAGAGGAAAAAAATGATCAAGTATTTTTTTTTTTTCCTTTCCTTTCTTCTTGGTTTCAAATTATAATACCAGCTGTATTTTTTTTAATGTTTTGTTCTTTATTTGTCACGTTAAACCTCGTATTGTTTCTTCATTTAAAGGTTTTTGTACTCTTTCTTTATAATGGGTAGGTATAACTTCATTCCATATTTTTTTCATACAGAATTTATAATTTCACTATTTCTTCTTCGTTCTTTCAGTGTTTTAGCAGCATTTTCATGGCTTCTTAGCAGCTCGTTTGGCTATTGGACTATAATTTTGGTAGGTGTATTGAGTAACATGAATTTAAATGGCTGCTTTGGATATGGAAAATTCGCAGAAGCTGTGTAATGTGAACGCTTCGATTAAAAACCTATTACCGGAATACAAAAGCGTTGATAGGTCTGTCGCAAGGAGGTGTTCACCCATTCTCAGTGGTTTCTATGACATTTCGGCCCACTAGAAGTGCCATATAAATAAGGCCTAATCTGCGAGTAATGTTATCTTCACACTCTTATTATCTTCGATGATATTATTTCGATTGAAAAAATGGTGTGTAAAGAAAACTCACAAAATAATAGAGCTAGAATTTCGAAAATGAGTTTATTGAATTTATCGTGAAAAAATAAATAATTTGCACATATTATTTTATCGATTTGGCCCAAAACTTAAAATATAAACTAAGTCCATTTTGTTAGAATAGTGAAAAATGCCAGTAAAATAAAAAGAAATTTAAAAACTTGATAACTGGCTGAATAATTTATCAAGAGCTTCGAAAGTAGGCTCATTGAATTTCTCGTGAAAAAATACGTAATTAGCACACATGATTTTTTCATCAAAAATATAGCTTCAAAACTTGTGATTTTAAACAGACAAAATCGCCAATGGAAATATGACTACGACTCTTATAGCATAGGGAATTGTCTCAGAATATGTATACTGGTCCTTTCTTTCGTATCCAACTACTTTTTTTTTAGAAATTTAATCTCCCTTAACGAGTTAAGACGATTTAAATGCACAAAATTATGCATATTTTCGGTGAAAGAATTAATTTTTCAGAAAAAAATCGATAACTGGCGAACGATAATCATTTACCTCTTGTCTCCGTTTTCGTTTTCTTTAATAAATGTTCCTCAAATAGTGCATCGACTTTTAACACTTTATCAAAAGTATTAAACTGTTTTTCCTCGTTATAGGCGAAGTTTGAAGCAGACACGTCGTTATTACCATCGGATTTTCGGGTTCAAAGCGAACCCTGGAACAATAACTGAAACGAAATGGGTTACTCTCAACGGCACCACCCTACTAAGCAGTGTACCTGTGCCACATCATAAATGTTAAAATTTAAACTTTGATCTTCATTAAACAAATCCGTGAATGTAGTACCAAATGAAATGGTGAAAATTTTTCTTAATCAACCCTTTTTGGTTCATAGGGGGCAAAATGAGAGGTTCAATCAAAAAATTGACCATAAATTTGAACTGAATACCTCAAGAAATATATCAAACGATATATCGCTTACTTTTTCAATAAAAAATTGTCCTAACCCATTTCTGGGGTCACGGGAGACCAAGTGAATATTTTCATCCAAAAAAAAACTGAAAATTTGAACTCTGATTCAAATAATATATACTCGACGATGTATCACTTTATTTTTCAAGACAAAATCACCTAAATCTTTTCTGGGTGTCACAGAGACCCACAATGAAAGGTTCTATCCAGAAATGAACCAAAAATTATAACTCAGCGCCCTAAAAAGTGTGACGGACAATGTAACACTCAATTTTTAAGAAAATAATATCATCAGTGGCAGCAACTTTCGTGTTGCATGTGTTGCTTATTATGCAACACATGAAATTTTCAAAAATTAGTCAAAATGGTAAATCAAGAAACGTGAGAAGTTGAGAGCAAGATTTTGAGAGATATTGGAGTAAAGACCATAATAAAATATTAGAATATAGACGACAAATGGAATTTGATGGAATTTTGTTACCCTAGCCTGTATTAGTTATCATTCATCATCCTTTGAAAACGTTAAATTATTGTGATTGTACACCTCCTGGTCTGTTGTAAAAAACTAGAGTTTAAAAAATAAAAAAGAAGGCCAAAAAAAAAGAAAAATAATTTGTTAAGATTTAGGATGTTATAACGTTATACTTTTTTTATTTTTGAATTTTTTTGCAGAAAAACATTTCAAGTTGGTGCTAAATTTCGTACATAAAATCTAATTTTATAGATAAAAGTCAAGTATAGAAAACTGCATTAGTAAAGAATAATATACTCCTACCATTCAGAATGGATTAATAGTTGCTGTGATTTTGACTCTTGTACTTATTATTATTATTTTAAATATTTAGAAATTTTAGTTCCAAAAACCAGTCTGTTCAACTCTAATCTGAATTTACAACAACACTTACAATTAAGCCTAAAGTTTGGCCCCCGTAAATCCAGTTAGGGAACGTAAAACAGGCTGCATATCTGTGTATTTATTTTCAAAAAGCTGATATGCCACTTCTGAGTTAAGCATTAGGTATGATAGAACAAAACCAACTCTTGAAGCAAGTAAAAAATGATATATCAACTGTTCATATTACACCACTAAATTACCCTCAAAAAATAGATACATAATAAGATATCAGCAGAGGCATATTTTAACGCTCAGTTAAAAACTGTTAAGTACTAACAAAACTTGAAATGTCATTGATTTCTCACTAATTGCAAGTTTCTTCTTGCCAAAACATGATAAATACATATATCACTCCAAAACATTGTCAACCATCCACTCACTATTTCAAGTTGCATTGGTGATTAGCTGAAAATACACCCCATAGAAAAAAAATTCCGACATTAATTCCAACTTTCTGATAGTCAATTCGCAGAGGTGTTTACATTTGAGCAATAAATTACAGAATTTTTCTCTCAGATTTTTCTGAGAGTCTCTCACACGAAAAGTGAGGTTTCTATTTAAAAATTAGTAAAACAGTTTATATCTATATGTAATAAAACAATATCAGATATCGCAAAAAATCAGCTGTTTTAATTTTTTTTAACTTATAAAAATTGAAAAAAACACCTATTCTCATAATATTTCCAGAAAAATAGAAACACATTCAATTTCTGCGATTTACGTCTGCATGGATAACTTTTTTTTTTATATAGTTTACAGCTAGACAGAGAGGTAGTGTCGACACTCATATCGTATAATACTGCTACTTCTATATGCGATAAATTCCAGACCATTTACACTGTAAACACAAAAATCGAGAAAGAAATGTCATATGTAAACATAAAGAATAACTACAGAACTACATGGTTGAAATTTGGTACCCACTTGAAGAGTTTTATTTAGAAAAATAAGAGATGGTGTCATCATATCATAGAGCATAACAAAATTATTTTTTCTTTTTCAGTAATTTTTTTGTCCTTTTTTATTTCTTTATCTGTTTTCAAATAGGTTTTATTTTTTTTGAACGAAAATGTTTTAGAAAATAGGGTGGTGCTTATTTTAGTAAAATACAAGTACAAGTAGGTACGTAGTATGATGATTTGATACCGAAATATATAATTTCTACTCCGAGTGTGCGAGTCATAGGTGAAAATAGGAAGGGTTCTACAAAAGTGGGAAATTGAAACTGACTTGAGAAAAAAAAATCAGCTAATTTTTTTGGCCCCTTCCTATTTGCGCTTATGTTATGAGCGCAACATGTGGAAAAATTCGAAGTTTCCGCCACTGAAAAACACAATCCCTCATCTCTCGAAATTTGGAATCTGAACTGAAACAATTGAAATTTCGGAATATCTGAAACGATAGTGCAATGACGATTCAAATTTGGTTAGAGGAGCAGAATTTTTTTCTAATATTTCAAATTTAAAAAATCAGGCTTCAAATTTCTCAAACTGATCGACCTACTTTATAAAAATTTCGCCAACTGATTGACTTGTGAATGAAAATAATGAAATTTCCTAATTTGATTAACTTGTGCCTTAATTTAGTGAAATTTCCTGTAGGAATAGGCTACATTTAGTGGTTTTTAGAACATTCTTTTTTTGAATATAAAAATATACTTTAAGTCATAGACTACATAGTTTTATGCAAGAAATTGTGGAAAATTATTTATACCAGAAATATTGATGTGAGGACAATACTCGTAAGAGGTATATGGACTTATACCCCTCAACAACAGTTGCCGCCGAAAGGCTGGCTTATTTTTGTTTCTATGACGTTAAACAAATATGTGCACATATGTTTGTATGTTCTTACCTGTACATACATACAGGTAAGATACATTATACGAACTGTGATAAATTCCCTGGTAATGATCTCGGTGATATCACAGCCCAGTACCAAATGATCTGTGTCGTATCTTATCACCTTACAGAATAGGAAACAACGTAAGATGATGACATAATACCATATGTATACGTACATATCTGTATCTGTGTGCGAGCGCCAAATCCACTATATAAACTCACGTAACTGGCTACAAAATCGCCAATGTTTGACTAGGATTTGGCCTCCCACACATTTGTATTTGATGTAGCAGAACACGCAAAGCTGTTGATTACCTTCTATGTGTGAATACTTCTCACAACAAGGTATTCCACAATTTGTTATTTACTACAGGACGGTTTTATTCAATTCGAAAATGAAAATCTGTTCCAATCTGGGCTATGAAATCCAGTTTAATAACTGCCACTTTTCCAAAATGAAAACCTTCGAAAATTAACCTCTGCGAAGTGATTCTAGATCCATAATTACGAGCAGTTTAGGCTACGCCAGAAAATTAGGTAAATGCGTTTAGTCAGCGTCGCTTTAAATAGCGCATAAAGTGAAAGAAATAAGCACAAATTAATGCAGTCGATCGAAAAGGATGCAACGTGAAGACGCCTGAAATTCGAAAAGCTGCCGATTAAATAGGACTTTCAAAATCCTAATTACATCACGTTTGATGATTATAGACATTAAAGAGAATGGTAACGCGTAGAAAAATATTGTAGAATCCACATTCGGAAACCTCGATATGAGACGGTTGGAAACCGACCATAAAATTGGCATTACAAACGCAAACGGTTGTGCAGAAAAAAAGGACGAGTAAGCACGAAATTATAAATTATAACCTTCGTAAAAAGTAAAAAGTGTAAAACAAAATGAAATTCACAGACAGAGACAAGCAGCGAACAGAACATTCTGTTTTATTTAAAAAAAACAAAAAAAAAACACATTCTTATTTTCAAAAAGCTTTATTTTCTCTCCCTCTGTCACTCTGTCTCTTTTCGTTGGCTCTATCAATTCCCCTTCAAAAAGTCGCGTTCCTTTTTTTTTTTTCCATTTTTGAATATGCGATGTAATTTTCAAGGCTGCACTCTTGAATTTTTGAAAAGTTAGTCCAAATGGAAACGGCGATGAACGGCGAGTGGTTAATTGTTCGACGAAATGATTTTAATTTTGGCATAATATAAGGGTGGGTGGCGGAGGAAACGAAGCCAACGGCGGTTTGGGTTGCAAATTACGTACACGACGCTTATTCCGCCATTATGGAAATTCGTTACGTTTAATGCATTTTTATGTCTGCATTGACTGGGGCTGCGATTTCAAATCCGTTTCTCGACAGCTATATGCCGTTTGATTTTATGCGAAAATGAGTATAATCTGCTGGGAAGAGAACGAATAAGGGACAGAAAAGCGCTAGAAGGAGGGGGCGAAGGTCGAAACAAATTTTACACCCTTTTATTTTCACGCTACATGTGCGTTTTTCGGATTTAAAGAATGCCATTTTCGTAATGCCAGGGGATGATTTCTAGGCAAACTTTGAGAAAATAAAAAAAAAAGAAAAGCAAGTTTCTCTTCCTTTTTTTGCTCTTCCTTCTTTTCATTTAAGTTGTGGCGATGAGAGCCAAATATTGCTGTGGTTTGAATAAAAAAAAGTCAAAATAAGAAGGGGTTTGGTTTAAGATTAATTTGGTGCTGTCTGATAGTTAATGATGGTAATGTTTGGGAATGAGGCAAAACGGTGAGATATTATTTGGTGGACCGATTTAAGTTTGGGATGAGACTATTGTAAGCTTTATGAACTAGACTATCAGTCGTTTCTTAAGTGCATCTTTTTCAAATACTGGGATGCTCAAAATCGCTGTCATTAGTGATGGAAAGTTTGACTCATTTATGTGAGTCAATTACAGTGACAAGAAATAAGTTTTAGCGTTAGATCCTCCTCCCGTGGGTAAAAATTAAGGTACAAGTTACGACTAAATTTATTTTATGGTTACATCGGGGGCGGGAAAATGGGGGTGGGGGATTTCTACGCAAGAGAAGATTGAAAGATAGGTGGGAAAAAAATTTCGCGGGTAAATTAGAATATATTCACCTGTAGACTTCTCCTCGAGAAAAGCATGCCACTGGCCCTGATGAGAGTCAACTTTTTGTAAATCCTTCACAAGTTCATTCGACTCACTAATAAAACAAACTCTGCAAGACGACCTTAGAGTTGAAAAAAACATTTCTAGTTACCAAATGGTGTGAGTCAGTCGAATTCTGAACGATGTACTTGAATGGGATGCACTTAATACATTAAATGGGATTACATTTCCTTGTGATCCACGGACGAGTGACACTTATTATTGACTCATTTGATCAAAGTCAATGTAAGTTTATGACTTTTTTTTTTCCATCGTATGAACTTCTACATTCAGAAAATGACACCCTTCCAACCCAAAGGTGAGACAACACTATTGGATCCATTAACGAAACTCATTCATAATTTAAACTCCAGACTGAAAAGAAACATTGGTTGGCAGAGCCGGCCGCAGGATTTCCTTAAGGGGTTTTTTTTTTTACTACCTAAGAGCAAAGTGAAATTTGTATGTTATTTTATGAGCTCCCTGCAAGTCACACCTTGGGATTTTTTTAAAAGCTATCCTTCTCAGATATGGACCCACGCTCCTTGAAGGACAAATTATTTTGAAAAGTTAGTATATGAAAATTGAATAGTTAATTTGAAACTAAAAGTTTTATACATCTTTTAAAATAGTAAGTTTAGGTATTCGGCCGGCACGGGAATTAAACACCTGCACCGACCAAATACCTAAAAACTCCCTTCATCTCTGCCACCTAAAATGCAGCACTGTGTTCACTCAGCCGCGGGGCTGGGTGATGATTAACGAGGGAGAAGTAATTGATAGTCGACTGTGTGGTAGCTGCCACAGTAAACGAGGTTTTTCTGAAAATAAATGCAATGATGGTTGAATTGCAGCGGCAGACCCCGTGGTTGCATTATTAATAATTAAAAATAATACGAGAGATTACCTGGGACTAATTTTGCTTTTTTTTAAATGGATCATGGGGGATTGAACCCTCAAAACCTCCCCATGTACCTGGCCCCATTTGTTGATATAGTTATCAGAATTTAATATTGGAAATGAGCTGTTGTAATTTAGTAACATATTTTTCAATTTTGAATCAGGAGGGAATTGATCGAGTAAGGAAAAATAAACTCAAATACTCGAACTGAAAACTTCATAAGCTCTAAAATAAGTGAAAACTGACATACATCCCCTACCACAGAGTGGCACTGAGCCAAAATGACATAGACCTCCTTTTACATTATATACATGATTGTTTACAGTTTGTAAGATACAGTTTTATAATATGGATCTAACTAATTTTTGGTAAGTATGGAAAAAATGCAGAATTTCATTACTCAACTTGGTGCGCTGGTTTCAACATAAGGTTCTCTTTTAACATGATGATTGTGTTTGTATCACATGACCTTCTTATTAGAAAAAATTTTTCAATTATTTTTTCTGGTGGGCAGTATCAGTTGATTCAGTGTTAACCTCAAGATTTATAGAGAACAAGATGCAATTTGGAGCAATTAAAAGACATATGAACTTAATCAAGTTGCAGAAGTATATTATTATGCAACAATAAATTCAAGATAATGCAAGATATATGTTTGTCAAATGAAATGATGTCATGTGCAGATTAATATGTTTGACAAATAGTAAAATAGTATGATCAAGAACAAAAGAATAAATGTATTACAAAAATGTAATTAAAGTAAAGGTATCTTCAAAGGTGTGAGGTGAGAAGGATTGGTATACCTCAACAAGATTCAACTTAGTACTCAATTTTAATAGAATGTGTCAAAAACCCAAAACTTTTGGGTGTTCTAATTCTTTGCCACAGGTACACAAGGAAGCTATCATATCTAGTTGTTTATTAATGAGAACTAATTATTCAGATTTCTGAGAAAAAATGTTACAAAAAGAAAAAAAAGCTGCAACTTTAGTATACGATGTTTGAGCAGACTGAAAATAGGTCCAATATTACAAATAATTTACGTAAACCTTCAATTATTCTTAAAATCAATTTACAGATTAACTTTTCAATTTAGACCCATTTTTACTCTATCAACAATTTTTGTTACATTTATCATTATGATGGCAACATTGCCTATGATTGATTGATAAACTCAAAACAATTGGACTAAGTTCCAATCAACATTTAATGACTTCAATAACAGATTATAATGTAACAAAGTACAGATTATACTAACAAATGAGGACTCGCCTATTGAGCCCCTTAACAGTTAATGGTTACAAGAGACTGTAACTAAAATAGTTACCAGATATGGTTATTAAATAATATGACAGTTCAAAGGTTCTTCATGAAGTGAAGTTTACATTTTATACACACTAATTATATTAATGATTGATTTGTGAAAGGATAAATACAAAATAATGGTGAGAAATGAATAATATCATGATTGACCAATGAGATGATTAATTATCCTCCCACTAATTATGCGGCTTGGTCTTAATAGCTCTTCTAGAAGATTTGAGAAGATTCCAGAGAGTATTGGTATTGTTTTAGATGATTCATACCTTCTCCCTTTTAATTGTAAAGTGTCATTGCATTCAGCAGTCAAGTAAAGATTATGACAAATGCAGACAAGAATGTGTGAGTGAGAGAGTTATATTTCATGATGCAATAACATTTCAATGTGACATTTGTATTCTGTTTACTGCGTTTCATCGTTATATAATTGTTAGGGTGAATGACAATTGCCTGATGTGACGATATATGAATATGAGTATTAAGGAATAGAAATGTATTGTCACAATCATGTTTATGGAATAAGCTACACAAAATCTGGAGTCATCGCTTACAAAATAATACACAGCCTACATAGGCTAATTATTCCATAGACGTTGACTTCTTAGGGTATTAAATTTTTTAAGTGAGGATAAGCACCCCATTAAATTAGGAAAGAAAGAGTTGCATTGTTTGTATTTTGAGCTTATATCAGAAGACCAGTCTATTTCTAGTTGTTTCTTTTTTTTCTTTCAAAAAAGAGACCTTTTCCATTCAGCCGTGAATTCTGAGGGGAAATGTCCCTCCAAAATTTCAAAAAATGAAGATTTCGTGTAACTATAACATTTTTTTAGAAATATGTAAAACAACCGTTTACAAATTTTTTGCTCCCTCTGCTCTCACTAACTGGCACCCCCTCTTAAAACTTTCCCCAATACTTTTCTGGATGCAACACCATCCCTTCTTTTCGGGGCTGAATATTCAACACGCCACAAAATTTCAAAAAGTCGATGCCTACGGTAAATACCCATTGGTAGCCCCTCCCTCTGCATGAGATAGTGTAACGTATATTTTCATCTATTTTTAGATATGACGAACATATTTGTCTACACGTTTTTGAATACCAAAAATGCAGGTATTCATCAATAATAAAACATCCTATAACTCTTTATAAACAACCACTAAATTACCCATATTTGATTTTATGAATATAGATATAATGTCTGTATATTCATGACTTAATTGTGCCTGTCCCTCGAGTATATTGCGAGTCAGCACAACCCTATAATAATAACACCCTACCTCACGTAGCCTATCCGACATGTACACTTACATACCCCAAACGAGTATATAAACACTCGATTTGGAGGAATAAGACACAGTTCCTAGACAGTAACTTCTTGGTACCTAGGACCTCTCTTACAGAGCTACTAGTGAACAGACAGTCTTGTCTAAAGGGTTGTAAACCCATATGTTAAATTTATTATATAATAGTAACGTATTAATTGATGTACTGTTGTCGTACAGTTTATTATTTTATTAAGAGTGTTAATTCAAACTTGTGTTTTAAATAGTATTGAGTCTCTCAAATACGTTAAGGTCCACGATAGTTGTGGATGATAAATTGAATATTTAAATTATTATAGAGGTATTAATGCTTGTCCAGTGTTCAATATCTCGTGTATGGTGTAATACTGAAAGTGGTTCTAATTAGATACTTTACCACCTCTTTTGGCCGTTACAGATAGGCTGATAGGCTGATATTCTATTCGATTACAGAGGAAATGACCGAACTCAAAACACTGTATGCTGATATTTTATCCGACTATTGTGAAAACCAGTACTTTCTCTTCCTCCCCCCACAACATTGGCAACCAAACAAAACGTGTAACACCCGATAGAATGCCTTCCCCTTCTGTGCATACTTTCCAATCTTAGTTGCTACAAATACCACATAACAAAACAACAAGCATACACTTACCCTATATGCTATTAATTCCTCATTTTTTTGTTTATTTTTTTCAGAAAGAACAGAGCAAATACATTACTTAATCTGTCCTGTCATTCCTTACATAAGTACCTATGTGCACTCGATAACTGATTGACCCACATTTTTAGAAAATATATTTCACGTCCACTGGGAACAGTCACAAAAATATTCGTCCTCCCAAGAGAATTCATTTTTTTAAATATCCCTAAAGCCACCATCTTCCATCTACTCCAACACGATAAAATCTCGCAGAGCACTATGTGAACTCGTAAATAAATAAAAAAAATCGATATCTGCAATAAGAATGGAAAAAAACGAAGTCCCTCTCAACTAACCACCAAATAATAATAAAAAAAAAAAAAAGCTAAACGGAATGTTTCAATAAAAATAAAAACCAAAATAACACAAAAAAAAACACAATGAAAATGAAATTTCTGTTTATGGTCGCACATGAAGTCTTCTTGTTCGCGCTCATTGAAGGGCAGTAGCGATCACTGAGAAGGCTTTCGCAAATCCCTTCCCCCTCAAAAAAAAATCCCAAATGACTTCGAAAAAGAAATCATAAGAGGCAAGTCTTGGAAAAACAAAAAAAAAAAAAAAATCAAGAACACAATGGTACATACACGCATCGAATATATTGTTATGTGCAGAATACAAATAATACGATTCAATCTAATTTTCCGCTTGTTTTAAAACGCATATAATCGAAAAAATAGAGGTAGAGCATGCCCGAAAAATAACCCCCCTCCTCTCACAACCGTTTCCTCATTCGCACTCTAACCAGACACCCTGTCGGTGGGAGGTAGGGGGTCGAATATCTGCCTTTCATAATAAAATCACTCTTACGGAATATGGGTACAGCCAGTATCCGTAAGTTATTCGTGTTGCATTGTTGCCCCTGCAAAATCACGTCGCGAAAACCCGCATTACGTAAAATAGAATTTCGATCGGTTTATCGCGCACAGTATTTTAGTTTGCCTGCTTTTTTTTATCCTTTTTTTCTATTTGATATTCCAGTTATTATTTCGATCAGGGGTGGTTCAAAAAAAAAAAAGTAATAATAATAATAATAATAATAATAATAATAATAATAATAATAATAATAATAATAATAATAATAATGATGATAATTAGTGAAATTTTGTTGTTTTTTTCACAATTTCGATAGTTTTTCGATGAATGCGTTGCGCGTGCACTAAAAATAAAAACAAAATAAAAATTCTACAGTCGAAGAATATTTAAAACAATGTAAGTCACCGTTTACTTAGTAAATGATTTAATTGAAGAACTGTTTTGTTTAATTAATGTCAAAAAATATGAGAAATATTCACATTCGTTGGTACATTAATAATAAATAATATATAAAAAAATTGCAGATTAAAAACAAAAAGAAAAGTTTCTTCCAAAGTTTCGTATTTTTTTTTTTTTTTTTGCCTTAAGTAAAACAAAAACACCATTTAATTCCAGTAACTGTCTTCATAGTATAGTCAACCACTTTTTACTTCCACTATATGGTAGACTATGAAATACAAACTTTTATACTCGTAAATACTGTAATCCAAATCCTTTCTGCATTTTTTTTTTTTTATTCATTCATTTTAAATCTCGTTAATGCCAAGAAAAATATGCAAATTAAATTAAAACCATAGTCTAGCGAATGCGGTACGGTAATTAAATTCTATTAACGAAAAAAAAAAAATTAAAAATACACTTTTAAGAACTTTTTTTTTTCTTCCAATAATACCGAGAGGAAAATGCGACAATTAAAAGAGTGGAAATTTTCTTCTTTATTTTTGTTTTACCCCTTTCAGAAAGGAGAAATACGAAAATCTGGAAAGACCAATTTTTTCTCGACAATTAGGTTGGACGTATATAATTGAATTTTATTTTATTTTTTTTTTTTTGACATGACCCTGGATAAAAACAAGGAATTTTTTTTTTGGAAATCAGTTTTCTCCAGAACAAATAAACCGACATCTTTATTTTCGTTCGCTTTTGGTTAACATGAGAGACATTTGTTTCGTTTTATTGGGTCTCCCAGGAGTAGAATCCCATCCAGGCCAAACAATGCTTTGACAATCGAAAGAATTTAACAATTTTCAATCTATTTTTTGCGTTACTAACCGAGTTTTAGGATATTGGGAGGGCTGAACCGAAGTTTTTGGTTCGTCTTTTTGAAACCGACGACTTATTGTCACTTTACAGTGCTGATCACATCAATGTGAGTCTGTTTTTCTACATTTTCCTCCAATAATTTTGCTTTACTACATTTTTCCAGTTCAAATTTTTAATAAATGTGTGGTATAAAACGAACAGGGCTACACATTTTCTCCATGTGCTCGTTATGTTACCTGTTGGCAAAATCGCAATACAAATTTTGATGGAGGTTTCACAAACTATATCCTGCATAGTTTTATTGTTTTAATTTATTTAGATGAGGTTTTATTGCCCAAAAAAAAATTCCTACTTTTTCAATCAAATTATTTTTAAGCAATTCCATTGTGTTGCTACAATTACAACGAACAATCATTAGACATGTTTCACCTATCAATGTATATGGATACCTATCCATATAATATTCGGATGTCTTTCATTACTGATCTGTTTATCATGTTCGTTGATCTGTTTTTTATCTTTATCAAAAATAATATTAAAAAACCAGTTTTTATTAGGCGATAATGCATCAGCTGAATAAGGTAATCTGTAAATACTACTGTGAATACCTTGTTGTGAGAGATATTCTCACCAGAAGGTAAATTCAACAGAATTTAAGCGTGTTCAGCCACTTCATACATAAGTATGGGTAAGCCAGAACCAGACCAAACACTGGCGATTTTAGAGCCGGTTCGGAGAGTTTATATACTGGTTTTGGTACACGCATACAGACACACTTATGTACATATACATATGTAGGTGTGTAGTAGAATTCACGTCGTTTCTTATTCATTGCTGAAGCAACTGATAAGAAATGACATAATGCGTTTGTGTACCAGTCCGAGACATTACCGAGATCTTTATCTATCATTTTGTCATTGGCCAAACATTGCATCTTTCTTGCCTGTGTGTGCAAGTAAGAGCATACGAACAAACAGTGTCTATTATATACTGTTGAATATAATGCGCCTGATAAAGAATGGCGTGTGTACGAGATCTATAGTCCCCACAACTATAATGGTTGAAATTTCAAATCTACACCTGAGTGTCTTGCGTTCGAATCCCATCACTGCTATATTTTCAACCCAAAAATTTGGTCTATTTAAATTCCATCTGATTGTAGTAAAAAGTACCAAGCATGAAATGCAATTCACTAATAATTTATTAAACTGCAGAGAAAAAATTATCTCTACTCCCCTTGCAGACAACCATCCAGAACATGAAGTGTAACACGCATTGATTACCTTCACCCACAAAAAAACAAAGTAACAACAACAACAACAACTATGTAATTTAATGATATTTTTTCTGACTACAGTGAAAACAACCACAGTCTCCCACTTCCCATCGTTAATCACTGAAACACGCAATGGTGCCTCTGCGCTCTGTGTCTCCTGAAATGAGTAGCTGCACCATTTTCGTAGCCTACTTCTATATTAATAAATTACAAATGACAGTGTGGATTGGACAAACGGAGCCAAAGGTGTTTTGTCCGCATTAAGCCACAGAAAAAGTTAAAAATTATTGGAAAATTAAGAAAAAAACAAGCGTATTTTTGGTACACTGGTGTAATACACTGAATACGAATAACAGGTATATGCACACTAGTGAGTACCAAATGCTGCTACGCAGCAATAATTCACACATTTACATGAACCATAAATGTGTCCGAAATTTAAATTAACAATTAATCAAGTGTAAAATTTAAAAAAAAAAAATTAGAGTTAGATTGAAACAAATATACACATAGCCAAATATATCTACAACTATAATGGTCATGTGATAGCGTTACAGAAGTGGCTTTTATATAATTATAAGGTAGTAAATACAAATTTTATAATAGTTTATAACAGTAATTTAGTATGTAAATTGAGTTGAATTTACAAAATTGATAAAACGTTACTGGAATGGAATAAAAAAAAACTACCTATACATATAAAACTATTGCGCAGCAAGATTTTCTTCGTTTAAAAATCACCTCTATCACCAAGATTCAACTAATGAAGTAATATATAAAATATTTATATTTTTTTTCAAAAAATTACCAATATCACACAAATACGATGCATGCGATAAAATAAACTGACGTTTTCAAAATATTTTACGAATATATTTTTAATTTTTGTGTCAAAAATAATTTATTTTTTTTTTAATGAAAAATTATTCCTATTTCTAAATTAGCACAATTTTAGGAAATAATTCAGTTGTTTTCTTTCCTGTAATAACAATATTGTAAATTAAACATATTAAAAAAAAAAAAAAAAAAAATTATATGCGAAAGAAATCTTACACATTCATAACAAAGTATAGTGCAGTTGTCTACGTGCTGATTACGATAATATTAACAAAAACTTTAGTGACTATGTTCAAATCTAGGGTACTGTACGAAAGCGGGTGGGGAGTGAGCAAAAATTGACCTTTCGTTGATATCAGGTTACTTTTAGGTTAAAATGAGTGTTTTTCTCCATGAAGCCTAAAAACTTAATTTTTCAGGATCATTATCAGAAGAGTAAAAGAGGAAAAATCATACTGAATATGTAACTAATAAGTTTGGAACAAACTGACCAATCAAAATCAAAATTGGTAGGTCTGGTCCTTTTAAAGGAGGTACTCTTTGTCCAAAATTTCGTGACTATTGAAAAAGAATTACAACTCTTATTGAAATAACATAAAAAATTAACACCTCCAACAGCACCAGGGAATGGACCATTGTACCAATAGAAAAAGAATTTGAAAACATATTGGATGTACTTAAATCAATACCTGCACCAAATTTTGTGACGATAGCTTAAAAATTACTCCTATTAGAGCCATTAATCTGCCAAAAATGTAACAAAACTGTTCCTACCAGACGTACTGTAAAGTCTATTTGCACCAAAATTGGTAAGTCTAATTACTGACCTAAAATACATACGTATACCAAATTTGAAGCCTATGCTGTTCAATAAAAAATGCATTTAAACTGATCTACCGGACAAACTATGCCCCCAATCAGACCAAAAACAAAAGGGTTCTTCCTTAGGTGGATCTGAATATTTTTTTCAAATTTCGAAACCATCAGATCGAAATTACGCCTGAAAAAGGAATCAGCGCAAAAGAGGGTACATATTAAAAAAAAATGAATTTTCAAAAATAGCGCCAAAATGCTGATAAGATCATGAAACGAAAAATATACCTACTCCCATTCCTGAGTACAAATACTCAGGCAATTTCAATAAGTAGATTTTTTTCTAAAAATGAAAGAAACTGAAAATTGAGATGAAAAGATCAGTTTAAAAATAAATTTTACTTGGAAAAAAGCAATTTTAAAAGATTCTTTGTCCATATTACCAGGAAATGTGTCCGTATTATGTGAAAAAAAAAAAAAAAAAAAAATGCATAGGAAAAGGTAAGTACGTTTTATTACCAATTTTGACCAGAATAAACGTGGCGATTATCCAATAGACGGATTAATCGGCGCCCACTGTATTAATTGAGTATATTAATATCATGTACCTAAATGTATTTTCACGGTCAAGTAAAACGGACCTTTCAAAGCATTCAGTACATTGACGGATAAGGTGAATTATACCAAGTTGAAAATTTTAAAATCTAATTTTGTTAGGAAAGACCCGAAAAACTTAGGTATATAAGACACTTGTAAATAGTTCGGATTAAACATAGGTGCCGTGGTACACACAGAAAACATTGGCATGTTGCACGTACATTAAAAATACCACCACACACATATCAGTTGAAAATGTAGCCTTCAAACGTCCCACCGCTTGAGAGTATTTCATTGAAACAATAATGCGACTACTGGCCAAACTAAATTCGATACACGCGGCTAATTACGTCCAAAAAAAATCAAACTTTGGCAGTGTAATATACCTACCTAAACAAGTCTGCCAAGAGCACATATTTCTAATTTCAAACCGAATTTTCGGTTTATACATTTTTTCTCAAAATTAGTACCTACTCGACCAGAACATTCTATTTGTTGAGCATTAGGCGTACTATAAACGTACGAAAGAAACAAAACGACTCAAGTTCTGGTGTTCAAATTAGCAGAAACGCATACCTTTGTGAGAAAATTACTCATTTACTTACCGTATTTGTGTAAAACAATACATTACAGATGACATTCGAAGATCAATGAAAAGAATAATCCTCAGTTAGCCTCGCAGTGAAACGATAACCGACTGTAACTATCCAATGTAGGGTAAATAATTTTTTTTTCTTTTTTTTTTTTTCTCTTTGCTGTACCTATATAAGTAGTTTTTTTAAGGAAAAGACTTTATGACTCAATTATCTGATGGCATTGTTTGTGTTTGGTGTTTTCTTATTTTTGTACTCGATCGTTTTCATCGAATAGGGAAGTGAGATCCCAAAATAAGGAAAGGAAGTGAAAGAAAATTACCCATGAAAGTGATGACATCGTCGACATTATTATAAGGTTGTTATTTATCGTTTAAAAAAAAGGGTTGCTAACACGCCTAACATGCGATGTTGCATGAGCTTAAAGTAAATGTTTTAGCAGTTTATGGCAAACTGCACGTACATAACAGGTCATTTTACCCAAAAATATGATATAACTTGCGCAAGAGATCGAGAACAATAATAAGAGAAGATGGCCGTATGATGGAGAGGATTATATTGAATTTCGTGGTACTTGCGAGAAGTGTTTTTGATGTGATATTCGGAATTTCGATTTCTGATAAATCTGAAAATTTGGTCTATTCCACACGTTAGCTTCTAATTTCCTGCCACTTTTTATGGTTCTAATTGCGGCAATAGATGGAATATAAAATAGGAAATGCATTTTCCCTTTCTCAGGGATCGACTTTACTAGCTCTTCAATGAGTTTTGTATCAAATTTCATTGAAAATACTCCAAATAAATGTAAAAAGAAATTGCAGTGTTGTATAAAAGTGTAATTCCTCGATCAGAGGGTGCTAAGAAATAAAAACAAATTACCCAACAAAATACTCAACATTACTACTACCTATCATAATTTCCTAGGGATTGCAATGATTTTAGAACACTGGCCAAAACAAAACCCTAAAGAGAAAATATTAAATTTTTTTACATTGTCATAATTATGATTAGGTACCAAGTTGTTTGGGAAGCCTATAAATGACATGCAATGTGAAACTAATTAAAACTTTACTGTGGAATACTGTGTCATGAAAAGATATTCTCACCAGAAGGTAATCAACAGATATTGCGTGTTCTGCCACTTCATATGTAAACATACAGGTAAGCCAAAACCTGGGCAAACACTGGTGATTTTAGAGCCGGTTTGGACAGTTTATATATGTGCTTATTTACACATACACACACACACAGACACACATACGTAGTAATTAGGTATGTTTGTGTGAACAGATTGGTGGGTCATTTCTTGTAGTGATAAGAAATGACCGACTAGTTTATGTATAGAATTGTGACATCATTGTCATTGTTGAGATTAATCATAGTTTGGTACTCATACACTACTTGCACGTATGTGCAAGTAATTACAATTGAACCTAATTTATATGTATGGTTTTACATCGTAGAGACAAATATTTGCCAGCGCTGTGGCGGCAACTGTTGTCAAGAGGTTTGAGCCCCTTTACCTCATTCAAATTGAGTCCCCACAATTACAATCTGTGATAAACTTTAATAGAGGATGCAAAAAAAATTGAATTTCTCATTTTGAAAGCTCTAATTTTACCAAACAGTTAATGAACAATGCATAGCCCACACAGCAAAAGAATACAGTCAAAAAACAACATTGAAGGTAGCTTTTAGTCATTCTCAATGATCCCTAAATAGTTTTTCATCTTCCTATTCTTTCAATTAAAAAAAAAAAAAAAAAAAAAAAAAAAGAATGAAAAGGTGAGATATTACATGGACCAAAAAGTTCAATCTTTTTTCTCTTTGAAAAAATTTAAAGAGGATATCCAGTTAAGATTATGGTAGAAGGTTGGGACAAAAACCAGTATTCTTAACATGCTTACCTATTTAATAATAATGCTGTAATAAATAAATAAAATTTCCCATTCGCCTATTTACAGGGTAAGAGATGCTCAGGCATGAAATATACATAAAAAATTTTGAACAATCCAACATTTGCAACAAACTGGTGACTTCATTCTTTTGCTGGGCAGACTATAGGTATCCACTCATTACTTACATATTATTTATGTGAAAGGGAAACATGAATCAATGGGAAATACATCAAGTTAATGTGACAACTGACAATCTGCTTCAAAAATAACATATAATTTCAACAGTTTCGTAAAGTTTATAGTAAATTAGACAGATATTCTCAAATTACCATTTCCATTTGCTCAAAAATTTTTACCAGTCAATGTCACATCAATGCCATGTTATTACCACAGAGTATTAAATACAATAGAGGACCCATGCCTGTCTAAACGCTGCTACGAAAAATGGCACCATTTTTGAAATAGTGTCTCCACCCTTACAGAATTAAATTCAAATTTGTTTGACTGTATTCGAACCCATTAACAATGACGAGTGTGGCAGTGGATGATTGAGATAAATAAGTATGCTTGCGCACTAATTAATCACCTAGCGAGCCAGTGGACATAAATTCCATGAACAACCTTTTTTACTCATGGCTTTACTTTATCAGCACTACCAAATATGAATACTGAGCTAGGCTCAAACACATGATCATCATCAATTGAACACGCAACACCTTCTGACATTTGTAGTGGTGAGGTGCGTACGCCCACCTATATCCACAATGAAAATTTTTTTTCTTCAAATAGTTAAATTAAATGAACAAAAAAATACATGTAACTGATAATTCAGAAAGAAACCACATCAAACCGAATTTTGTAGATTAAAATCAGACGAAAATTGTTTCATTCCTTAGGAGTGGGGATACCTCCTCTCAAAAGTGGTGCCATTTTTTATCTCGCGTACATCCTCTATTATATTTACTGTGGGCATTACGTGACAAGGTATAAAAAAATAATGGTATGATAGCTTATCGAACCCTTGCAAAAAGTGACAATCATAAGCGGATTTCTATCAAATGTCTTGGGGTGGCAAAGAAAAAAATTTTTTTGACCTGTTTGAAATGTTTTGGTTTGATTGAATTTCTGGAGGGTAAAAAAATATTTTGGCTCATTCTGGTCGCAATTTAACTTAAATAACAGTATTTAATGACAGCTTACCTTGACAAAAAACACGGCAGACCAAAAATGAACTGGTAACAAAAAGATATTACCGCCTATAGGTGATAAAAATCTTACAATCCTTTAAATAGTGTGACAATATGATCATCTCAATACAAGTATATCAGTGTGAAGCATACAAGATGTGAATGAAAGCTAACAATAGACTATCTAACAAACACTGTACTACTGAGTTAAACTTTCTATCTCAGATTTCATTTTAATCGCACAAAAAATAAAAACGTCAAAAAATTGCACGAATTCATTCAAAATCCATATTTCTTCGATTCGGATGAAAAAACTCAAAATTGAAATTTTATATTGTCTAATGTAAACTATATACAATGCCATAGTGAAATAATAGAAAAACTTCGTAATACTTTGTCAAAATTTGGCAATATTTTGAACACTTTTCAGGGCCTTAAAAGACAAACATCCTCTCTGAAGGACTAAACCCCTCATAACCAGCGTAAATTCAACAAACTAGGCAACAACCCTTCTTCTTAATATGCAATCCAACATTATTTTAAAATGGAGCAGAGTGCTGAGAAGTTTGAAAAGTGGAGAGTGCAAATGAAATTTCAAAAAATAACGCTTTGAACTCGTCCCTTTCTCTTCACTTTATTCTCCGAAAATATACATCAAAAGCTGCGTACAGTTTGTCATAAGCCTCGACTCCATGAAGATTAATGCCAATTTCAACCGTGTCTCCCCACCCACCCTAAGTATTTCGCAAGGGCAGAAAAAATTTTACAATCTCCCAGCAGCACTTACACAGTCTTACACGCTCATTGCCACCTACGCTCAAGTAGAATGGAAGTGAAATTTTCAAAAACACCGTCCCCATTTAACAGTCTCCGAATTTGTTTCTTTACAGAGCCGCTACATGGATCCAATAAAATGGTTTTTCGTGTTCATTCTCATCCACGCAGCAAAAACATATCCAAATTCAGAATGGGACGATTTGCCTCAAGAAGAGGATGACGTATCCGGTAAGTGAAACAACCAAGTTGGTATTTTCAATTTAAGGTAGCCCCCCTCCCCTTCACTCGGTAACAACGTACTCTCTTTCGCACTGACCGAAGTAAATGACAAAATGGGGAGTCTCTTTTCTCATTGATTATAGGCCTACACCTTCGTCGTGAATGATAATTCTAAAATAGATAGGTATGTAGTTTAGTGCAGTATACCGTGCAGCTGAGATGGGAACGAAGGAGAACCAAGCTGTGATAAAAAGCTATAAGAAACAGTTACAGTGGCCTACAATGAAAGATACCGATCTAAATGAAAATTCATTAATTCATTAGAGCTGCGATGATGGAGAAGAATCCTTTACTCGGCCAAATGAACGCAAAAAGCACGGTTTACAAATAATTAGCTCGTGCTGGCGAATAATCTGATTGTTTGAGCGGAATAACTTTTTACACCTAGCCCACCCCTTCGCCGTTATGCTCCCTCTTTAATTACCTTATTTGAAACGTTCATTCGATATCTATGGGGGCGAAAAAGGCGTCATTTATTCGTTTTCGATGTTTTAATCGGTTTTACTTCAACGAGGGCCACTATAGGTACTCTGCATTTTATTTTTTGTGCTACCTTTTTATTTCTCACTTTTTGTTTCGACGAATATATTTCTTCTACAACAGACGATAATATCACAAACCCAACAGCGTATTGTATCTACTCACTCCGTGTATTGATTTTTAATTAAGAAATTTAAGACCTTCGTGCAGCCTAACAACATTTAACTACCTATATTTTATCATAATTTGTATAATTTCTGCATTCAGTACCTACAAGATTTGACGAGACAGTTCACAGACATTTAATTGTTTTTTTTTTTTGTTTTTTTTTTGTTTTTTTTTTTTTTTTTTGCAAATTTTACCTAAAATTTTGAACAGAAAACATGAGAAAATTAATTAACATATAGCTCCTTTGGATGAAGACTGTCGTAACTCAAAGAATGTATTTTTTTTTTTAATAAATAAAAATAGAAAATTTTTCTAAGAATACAAATTTAGCCAACGCCGACAAGAAAAATAATTTCTGTGCAAGGAGCACCAGTCGAATTAGCACTACGAAGGTACACTCGATTAAATTAATTAATATTCAGTTTCATTATTGTATTTTTTTCCACAGAAAGTCTCAAGTCATCGGCCCCACTGCTACCTATTGACCTTTGACCTATCTTACCCATACCTATGTACCTCGTTTTAATGAAGGCATAAGAAAAAACTCTAAGGCAGCAGTAACTTCATTAGAAAAAGTAGGTTTTCAAAAATTATAAAATTAGGTATTCACTAAAAAGTTATTAATAGATCATAACAAATATCTGTTCCGAATTTTACCTTCCTATTGGTCCAAAATTAGGCATTTTATAGGAAAATAAAAACGAAAATAGTGTTACCTGGTGCACTGTGCTACAGACTCGCACTAAAATTAATATCAAGTTATAATATATCATACTGAATATTTATTTAAAATTTGGTAACTACTGGTCCAAAATTGAAAATTTTATAGCTAAAACAAAAACGAAAATAGCCATACTGGGAGTACGGTGAAGCCAATCCACAAAAAAGGCAATAGTTCAGGTTCTTAACTTAGTACTAATGTTCGTTCTAAATTTCGTGATTATTAGATAAAAATTTGGATCAGTTCCATGGTAACAAGAAATTGGCTTTCATATATTTTATAATTATATAAATGTATATATTTTAAGTCCTGAAGCGTGCCAGCCCTGGATTTTTTCTGGCATACCAATAGGTAACACTGCAGAACTTGTTGTATCGGAGGAACCAGCGAACATTTTTTTTTGTGACTGTGTGTGGCTGCGTGAATAGTGGCGCATGTGCATTGAATATGAGAGAATAATTGGCAAAATAATATTGGAAAAATAATTTTGTGAAATAATTTTAAGGAACGAATTAATGGCTTGTACATTTATTACCTATAGAGATGAATTTGTATTATTAATGGCCAAAATTTATCTTGAGTTAGGAAACAAGAAATGTACCCACCCCCACCCTCAGGTTGTTCCATGATACCAAGATTAATAAGTAGATTTTCAATAGAAAATCTATTTCTTAAAAGTACCTACCCCTGATTTGAAACATACAACGTACATTGAAATAAAAATCAATTATTCTGGTAATTTTGTTGCACTATGAGCCTGGCTATGCCAGACAATTGGAAATATCAACCTAAATTATTCATCAAAATTATTTCACAATATTATTCGGCTAAATTATTTCGCCAATATTTTCTTTTATATTCGATGGGCATGTGCCACTACCCACATAGCCACACACATACAAGACAAAAATATTTTGTAACTTTCACCGAAACAACAAATTCTATAGTGTTACCAGAGACGTACAGCTAAAGATATGTTCAATGCCCCATATATGCTGTGGTCTAAAAATACGTGAAAAATAGAAAAGAAGAAACTTCAATTATACGTCCAAAGCTGTGCATATTTCGTTGTGAAAACAGACATCTCCTTACCAATAAACACTATGAAGTTATGACACATGCGCAGTAACAAATACCGGACTTCGAAACGTTTTATCAATGTTGTATCTTTGACGTGTTTTTGATCCAGCGTTGGACATTTCTTTAGCTGTATATCTCTGAGTGTCACCCATGTGTCAGCAAAAGTCCAGGGCCACCACAAGCCAAAGCGCTGTGGCGCCTCATGGCTTGTACTTTCATACGAATGAAAGAAATGAACACCAAACACTCTGTGGCCAAACTGCAGCATCGGGCATTTTTCTTAAAGATATTGATTACTACTGATAATTTTTCCTAATTTTTTTACCTGAAACTAGCTGTGAAATATCGATATATCGCGATATGTTTGTCAGATATCGATAACTACAGATAAAAATATCGCTAACTATTTTTTTACAATTTTTCAAGTTTTTGCAATTTAGTTTTTTTTTTTTTTTTGATTATTCTACGGATAAAAATTGGAAAACTGTGTTTTCTAACGAAGTATTACTACGCTTGTTTTTTTTTCTTTTCTGTTGTTTGCAGCAAAATACGCACAGTGTGCAAAAATGGTAGTATGGTCTAGAGAAAATGGACAGCCTATATAGGTATTGGTAAAGCCGAAATTCAAAATCCGTATCGAAAGTCACATATTATTATACATTTATGATGAATGAGAATGTCCCAAAATGTGGACAGAAAGTTTACATTAAAGGTTGTCCCACGCACCGACACCCTATTCGACTGTGTTCGTGACAGTCAGCCCTGCCTCTGCCTTCACTTAAGCGCCAAGAGTTGGGCTACCACCATTTTTAATGAACGTAGATACAGGCCAACAGTTGCAACGTGTAAGTTTGCCCTTACACGTCTGTATATTATTATATTCGTAGACTGTAGCCTACGATATTTCGTCAGGTCAGATATTAATATCAACGTCGTAGAATGTCGTTGGAGTAACTGCCTGCCTAACTTAATGCTCGTTATGAGAACATAATATTACCTATAGTTGGGCATAGTTTGATTTTAAATTTTGTTTAACTTTTGGTCGGCCTCCTTTCGTCTATCTGTCGCATTTTCTCTTTACGTCCCCGCATATACGTTACTTTGGCTGGTGCCACTACACCACCACTAACATATCTTCGTTTTCAGTTGACACTGATAAATCGGTTCCAGGTGATTGATAATATCTGGTCGGTTTATTATTTAAATTTTCTCAAAAGCAATATACAGCTTTTTTTTTGCTTTTTTTTTTTTTTGTTGACTCACTTTAGCTTCTGTTTCTATTCTATTTTCTGTGAGATTTTATGTTACTCCTCTAGCCCGTTCTTTGTCCAGTTGCTCTCAGTTTTTTTTTCTTTTTTTTGTGAGGGGTCTTACCACGCCAAAATTTTCATTGTGCGATTCGATGGTAAATTAGCCTCTTGATTGATACGCTTCTGCTGTTACAATGTAGCACCGTTAGGGCTTTAATTTAGTAAACAGTAACGTCATCCGCGTATTATTGTAGGGATGCCAAGTTAAAAAAAAAAAGAAGAATAGGTAAAAAAAAAAAATACATTTTCGTCTGAACTGAGATTCATTAGCGGTTGAGTGGTGATGAAAATTGGTATATAGGTTGACTAAGTTCGACGTTGAAAGACGTAACACGAATAGATGAGCAAAAAATTTCACAATGCTGAATATGACAACCACGACAACCGCAACAATGGCAACACTATCAATAATGTTAAAAAAATAAAACAAATTAAAAACGATCGTCACTGCGAGACCGGCCTGGGACTCCACCCACGGCATCGATCAACTATACGGCCTTTTTCCACAAGATTTATGAAACTAAAAAATACGGAATATGGAGTACGATCTTGAACACTTCGATAAAACTATCAATTTTTATGAATTTGATAATTATTTTAATTCGCCTAAGTTACGAATTTGTAAACAGCAAAGAAATTCTGCGATGAATATTTTTCGACAAGTGCTGTGATAATTTTCTCTATTATTCGAAGGTAGTTATAAACTAAAGACTTACTTAACACGAATTCCTCATTAAGACTTTAGTGCGATTTATAACTTTTTTAGGTGGACCAAAACTTCGAGTTTAGAACTGTCATACTTAATCAAACACAGCTACTACCTACATTTTATCGATGAGAACCTCTGAAAAATTCATTTATTTTTGAGGAGGTTAGATTTCAATATTTTCTGGTAAAAAATCTTAAATTTTCCAGCTACAGTTTTATATTTCACAACTTTTCAGCTAATTTCAAATTTTTTGGGTACCAATTTCCCCTTATGCTGACCTCTGGCTACGGCTGTGCTGGAGCCATAGAATAGTTTGCCAAAATTTACTTTGAAAAGAAATTAAGAATTATATAACCCAAAAGCGTATAAAAATGATAAAAATAAATTTCACAGTTACTTTTATTACGAGCATCTCGCGCCAGCTTACTCCACACCTCATTGCTATCGCTAGTCAATCTTGCTGTTATCGTTATTTGATGAGTTTTCCATTTTTGTGTAGGTTCCTATGGTCCGCTACAAGAGTACTTTATCTCAACTCATACACCAAAAAGAGGTTATTATTAAATCGATTTTGATTAGCAAAATACGAGATTTCAAAAAGCAATTTAGAACATCGAAAATGGTTTTCATTTCTTCACCAAGTGTAGAAATAGTGTAGAAATGAGTTTTTTCTCAACTATTTGTTGTTTATTTCTTCACAACGCCGTCTACACATACGCAAGTTACAAAATGTCACAATGAAAAAGGGCCATTTCACATGGTGATGCTTACATAAGCAACCAAGTTTGCTTCTCAGTAATATTTAATTATAACTAAAATTCTATTCATTAATGAATTTTACCTGTTTAATCGAATAAATAATAACCTCTTTTTGGTGGATTTGTCAAAAAAAAAATATCGTACTCAACTATAGTTAGCCACTCGTGATAATCACTCATTTTGCTAACTAGTTAAGTAAAATACTATTGTTTAAATACTATTCCTGTAACCTTTTTTTGAAAAGCAACATTATTTCATGTTTGGTAATGCAGTAAATTCTTTTTTGCAACACCTGTTGATAAACTTAATCTTTAGACGCACAATATAAAGCAGACAATTTTAGATCAATTTAGAATCATTGTATAAAGTCCTTACTTTATACATCCGCCTTTACTTTATACATAGTTTTGGGTGCATGAGTCATTACACTGGTTCTTAGAAGTACAGTCTACATCGTCATTTTATTTTTATTTTTTTAAACTTTTCATAATTCTTTTTTTTTGTAGAAGTTTCTCTATTTTTAGGATTCAAACCACCAACCTCCCGATTACTAAGTCAGCACCATAACCACTATACCACATGATCTCGCAAAACTGAAGGTGATACGTTCGCAAATCGCCAAAATATTTATTTATCTTAATTTTTTTTGTTTCTTAGGAGGAAGGGATGTTGCAAAAAACAATATGTGACACACATGTATATAGCAAGTGATTGATATTTGTGTGATTTGCATCACTCGCCTTTGGGTCATGCTGCAAAAATCACACTTGGTTCAGAATCACCTACTTTATGCACTTGTATAACAAACAATTATTTTGCAAAACATACCCCAAAAACAGATGTTTTTGTGCATATTGACTATGCGTAAAGTAGGAGGTTGCACTCCAATGTTGAAAAGTAAAATTTCCCTCATGCACAACTTGGGATTTGTTGAGATTATTAAATATTTGTCTTGGCTGCGTATGCGCACTATATTGTATCTAACATTACGAAACATCTGCAATTCAAGATTTTGTGAAAACCATTTATTGTTAAGTTGCCGTTTCAATTGAACACAACATTTCACCTTTAAAACAAACTTTGGGACATGACACATACATACGCACATACATATGAAAAACTCAACTAATGGATCAGCGGTGGCATGGCTGATTGAGTAGCATCATCATTTTTTAATCTGTAGGTTCCCAGTTCCTCTCTTATTTCACTTATTGATTCCCAGTGGCTCTTCGAAATAGTTTAGATGTGGTGAAATTCACAATTTAGCCAATTTCTCTCCAAGAAAACTGTCAACTTTCAAAAAATTGATGAATTAACAGGAAAAAAAAAATATCATCAGTTATACTATTTTGCCAACTAAGAGCAAGTCAGGAAATAGCCCCCACTTGAAGAAGCCCTGTTGATTCCTTAGCCTCTATGTAAGCTAGAGAGCAGATGTTGATGTTGCTGGAATAAGTGTACAATTTACAAAATTTCAATGTAATTTTTTAATTATCTTTAGCTGTTTGAAAATAAAAAAACTCTAATTAATATAAATTAACCGGTTTTTAAAATCTATAAACCTCTCCTCATTCATTCAATGATTTCTCAAACACCATTCAAGTTAAAGAATTGGGTGTGGCATTTCTGGAAAGAAAAGAAATTTACTCGAATTTATTTTTCATGTAATTTTTTAATAACCTTCAGCTGCCTGAAAATAAACGAGCAAACAATAACGCAAATTAATAGAAAATTTTCCATTTTTGAAATCTAGAAACGTCCCCTCTTTCTATCAACAGTTTTTCAGCAGCTATTTAAACCAGAAATCTTGGGTTAGTACTCTGCTGGAAAGAAAAGAAAATTTACTTAAATCTGTGTACCATCAAAGTTTTTATTTATCTTTAATTATTTGAAAATAGACAAACGAAAAAACGCAAATTAAAGGAAAATGTAACGTTTTTGTGTTGTTTAAATACGTTTTTAAAAAAAACTTTTTTTGGTGAATATTAATTTGCCACAATGCTTTTTCGTTTCATTTTAATTCCTGTAGATTCTCGCGGATGAAATTTTGAAAAAAAAAATTTTCTTTTTAGAACATTTTTTCTTTTTGTTTCCATGATTTTTTCACTGAGACTTAGTAAGAACGGAACTTTTAATTATATAGACAACAAGCTTCGACTAGTCCGAAAAAATTCCCGAAGCAGTACTGTGGTGATTAGAAAGAACGACTTTTTCTCGATTCTTGTTTTGTTTTGTTGGTGCACAATGTGAAATTTTCGAGAAGCCTAGATCGAATATTAATCCAGCCAACAATTCTACAAGTAATCCAAAATTTACTGCCCTAATTTTCGTTATAAGGTCAACCTTATTTGTGGATTTCGGGTGAAACCCTACAAAAAAAAAAAAAGAAGAAAATAAAGCCGTTTCTCACGCATTTTCCCCATCACACCCCACCAACAATGAAAATAGATGAAAGGAGGTCGTAAAAAAATGAAGACAAACGTGTAGACATAATTTTCGTGTAAGAAATACGTGGCGGGGAAGCGGAGGGGTTCGGGGCATTGTTTTCTAATTTCAAGTTCCAATTAAACTGCCGTGTGCACGCTTTTTGAAAATATTTAGTTCATTTTCCATTTAGTTGCAGACTTTACTATAGAGTCGAAAAGCTTTTACGATGGTACGATGTTTGGCGTTGTTGATAAACAAGTACCGTGAGCCGTTAAACGAGCAAACTTTAACTCATTTTCAGCTTTTAAGCTATGGTGGCGGCGGTGGCGGCAACGGCGACGACAACGTTTTGAATTAAATTCAGCCATTTTGTTACGTTGCCTGAAATGTGAAAAAGTTTCGAAGCGTTCGGCTGATAAGTTGACTGCTCGTATAGCAGGTGGCCTATGCGAAACATCAACTACCTGCCTATTTATTTTTTTATCCAATCAGATGGAAATTCATGTTGAAACATTTAGAAATAAATCTTCAATCACTTTATACGAGTTAGTCGGACTATATAATAGGTAATTATATGAGTTAATATTTTGGCACATCTTTTGCTCAGCTTATATCTTAGCTGAAACCCTTCAAAGGAATTGAAGTGACTGCCGAGTCAGTTCTCTCTTCTGATTTTTTGGTTTATTTGATAAACCCTTTAACTATATAGTACAGTGGTGTATATAGCTCCGTCTTAAGGGAAGGTCCGCACATTCTAAGTGGTATGCTATTCTGTATATTGCGGGTGGTGGATAGCCCCTCTTATTTTGAACAGACTTTACGTTCCACTACCTTTATGTACACTATCCTTGTGAGCTGAAGGGATAACTTTATCAAAATATGTATTCTATATTGGTGAATTCAAACAAAATATCGAAAGTACGCACAAATACACTCGGGTTGCCTAATTTTGCGCCGGCATGTCTTGACATTAAAAAATACATTTTGCTTATATGGAGCTTTATTAGTCCAGTACTACATAATCAAAAGTTGAACCTAATTTCTCATATATCCATAAGTATACATTGTGTTCACTTTATACTTGACTGCGCCGTAGAAAAATGCAGGAGAATTTTGTTTTCTTAACGCAAAAAGTTACTATTATTTTTGCAAAACAATGCCAGTAGCTTTTAGGAAAAAAAATTAAAAAAGAAATTGATTTGCGGAAATTTTAAGATCGTATTATCAATATTGAGGAAAGTATTAGCAAAATTTCTGAGAAATATGTCCACTTTTTGAAATGAGATCATATCGTCCAGGAAATATTTAATTTGAAACACGACGAAAAAAAAAAATTCTGCAATCAAAAAATTGAATTTTTAAACAATATTTTATTTTACAATTGCTCTCGCAAGAGCCAAATGCTGTATCAAACCCAACTTTACTCATCAAGTCATGAAGTGGAATGAAAATCGGTTCCTCAACACAGTTGCTAGCTTCACTATTTTCGCTATAATTCAATCATACCATAATTAAAGAAAAAATGACGAAAACGATCACATATTTATGATGAATTACATTTTATGTAATAATGAATTAAAAATCAACCCTAAAACTCTCATTTTCAAAACAAAAATATCCAAAATTAGTTTCTGAGATATCGATTTTTGCGACGTTGCGATTTTCACTTCACGGCTTGATAAAATAAAGTTGGACTTCGGCTGCATTAACATTTCTACAGAATGCAAAATTCTAGTCTATCTCCATGAATATTGCTTGTATGAACTTGAAATCTACACCATTTCATTTTTCAAGTCATAAAAACCACATTTGATGGTTTTTTCATAGGTATCTGGTGGGTATAAAATAAACACCGTGTATACAGGGTGTTTCTTTTTTCCTTTGTTTTTGAAGGTATAAAAAAGTTGTTCTTGATGACTTCCCTTACTTTATAGAGTATCTAGATATTAAATTTATCATCAGAAATTATTTGTAACCTTCGCAAATGTCAAAAACTGGGTGTAGCCTACCAAACTTCTTTATTTTTATTTTTTTAACAGACTGTGGAATACCTTACACTGTGGAAGATATTCCGGCAACAGAATATTTTCTACAGTTTTGCCTGTTAACAACATATCGTACACAAGGTATGGAGGAGCCAAGACAATGGCAAACACTAGCAATTTTATAGTCAGTTTCAAGGCCTTATATGTACACTGGCTCCTTACATGCACACATAGACACATATGTAAGAAATACATACGTGTGTGTGATGACTAATTGCGATGTATTTTACCGTTGGTATGGGTACACAAATTTTGTCATCTTGCAATGACAACTGTCATTAAGAAGCCAAACCTCTAACATCTTACAAGTTGTCTAATACCCACACTGAGCATTTTTATACTCTTATAATTCCAAAAAGTTTTATGTAATAAGAAATTTAAAAATCAACCCTAAAACTCTCATTTTCAAAAAAACAAGAAATTCAAAATCGATTTTTCAGATATCAATTTTTGCAACATTACGATTTTCATTTCACGGCTTGATAAAATAAAGTCATAGTAAAAGGTGACTGATGAGTTGCTGCTCCTGAATTAATGAAGTGTTTCGACTTGTTTGAACTTGGATGGGTATGTTTAAATACCCATTAATTTCCCTTTTTAGATTATTTTCTGTTTTAAAATTTTTCAATGTTCAAACTAGTTTTATCACCCCCGACTGGGCTTGAATATTTTCCTGACATACTAACGGATTCAATCAATTTTTAATTTAAAAAACAATCAAAAACTTTCTAGGTCTTTTTTTTCTCCTGATTTTCTTTTTGATTTTTTTAATTAGAATTTTCGAAGTACCAATTCATGTCAAACCATAGAAACCAACTCTAGCTGATGTTTGAACTCATTTTGACATTTTGGTGTACGTCTGTACCCTACCAAGTCGCGTACGTTTTTCGTAACTTGAAAAATTGATTTTCCAATTGGAGTGTCTTCGTTAATCTACCCATGAATTCTCCTTGAAAACGGTAGGCCTTTGAAGATGCCCTTTCAAGCGTTGATTCTTTCTTTTAACAAAAAAAACTCGCATCAGTAATATTTTTATGTTTGTTTATTAAAGTATCTAGAAGGTTCCTGCTCGATACGAAAATATTTCTTCAGCGTTCTCCAGCTAATATTCGAAAGATATTCTGCCACGAACTCTGGAAGATCAGTGGTTTTGAGAGCAAACAAAAAAGAACTTTTTGGAAACTTCACCGCACGAACACTATACCACGCGTTGAAGTCGAAGTTCAAAAAATTCTGCCTAATTTATTATAATCTCCCCTTACAGAAAATATCAAACTGAGAAAGGAGAGAAAAAAAATCAACAAGTATTCAGAGTATTTTTCTCATCTCTCGTTGGCTTAACTTTTCATACCCGCCTCCCCGCCCTTCCTCATTCTTACTTAAAACCAATTTTTGTGGTCGTCGAACTCCAGTAACCTCGTTTTTGTTTTCTGGGATGTAGAAAATTATTTTCTTCGCCCTTTAATATGCTCTGACAAGGCACACTTGTACGCTACAAATTCCCAAGAAACGTCATTTTTAATGAACAGTATTTTCTGCGCTATTCTGGCAATATTTAATAGAAATAAAAATTGGCGTTTATAACGTCGCGTCGTATACGCTGAGTAATGTTGTGAGGGTGTGGAGGGGTGACTGAGCTAAATTCTAGAGATGTAACGAGAAGGCTTCGCAAATACGATTCTTGGCATTAATAGAAAGCTAAAATGCAATTATTTCGGTAAGATATCTACCTATGCAGCGAATTCTCCAGAGATATATTTTTATATACTCGTATGATACATTAAGCTGTTATATAAGGCGTGTTTATTCCATGAAGCTATCTATATTCATTAATATCGAACTCGTTTGTCATAGTATATGGCATAAAATGAAATTCTGAAAAAGAAATAATATGTTGCTCTAGCTGGGGTAAAACAGAACATTATCGAAACGAAATCTGGCTGAAATTTACTCCTCCTGGATGTTCTGTTGGAGAAATTAATCATTCAACATCAAGACGAAATTGGATCCAACAATGGTAGTTCTACTCTTGGTCTGATCAATACTGGTTTCACGCATGTTCAACTCTTGGTCTGAGTTTTGTATAGTCAACACTTGATCTTAATATCAGTCCTACTTGGATTACAAGATTTTTGATACTATCCACATATATATTAAACTTATCATTCATGACGTGACTTAATATACCAGAATCTTGACTTATACCATAGATATCGGTAAATGATCAAATAGGGAAAAAGAAAAAAATGAGTGCGTCATGGGACACGTAGTGAAAGAGAAACTTCCCACGAAATATTGCGGAACTATCCCTAAATTCATGTAATCTCTAAGATGAATATCTAATTTGAAATCTGTGTCCCAAAAAATATATCCACTGATACACATAACAAAATATGAGAAGTCAAAATTTGGACTCCCTTTTAAGCCCTTGGGTGTTGAAAAATTGGTTGAATGAAAAAATGAATATCAAACTTGAAATCAGTGCTCCAAAAAACTTATCACCTGCTGTATCACACAACAAAATATGAAAATTCAAAATTCGGCCACCCTCCGAAGCTCTTGGTGATCAAGAAATGAGTTTAATGTAAAAATGAATGCCAAATTCGAAATCAGCATCCCAAAAAACATACTCGCTAATATATTACATGACAAAATATGAGAGGTCAAAATTTGGCCGCCTTTTGATGACCTTGGAAAATAAACGTCAAATATGAAATCAATTCCTAAAAAAACATATCACACATCACACAACAAAATATGGGAATTCAAAATTTAGCCCTCTTTTGAAGCTCCTAGGAGTCGAGGAACAGGTTGAATGAAAAAGTAGATATCAAATTTGAAAAAAACATACCTGTTGATGTACAACAAAATAAACTACAAATGGAAAATAGCTAACAATCCAAAACCCTCTTGTTTTATTAGGGGCTTTGCCCTCTAAACACTTTTTTTATTTATTATTATAATGGAGGCGAACTCAAATTCCTTTTTACCTTTTTTGCTGTATAAAAAAAAAAAGTAAGTGCTTCACGGTTCAATCCACTTACATCGAATAATTTTAGCCAATATTGGTAAGGCTTTTTACTAGCAGGTATGCGCATGAGGATGATAAGAGATGACTGTTTTGTATTATCATATATATATAGTAATTATAAATAATGCAAAATTCATGAAAAAACAAATAACACAAAATAGAGGCTCATCTTTTATCACCCTCATGTGCATACCTACTATTAAAAAGCCTTTGTATCGGGCCTTATTATTGGTTCCTCCCAATATGTCTGATTTTTTTCGGTGATTTTTCTAGCCAGTAACCCTTTTTATTGTCGGATTCGTCATTTCAAGGTCATACAAGTTTACTACCAATATGAAGGAAGTTTTACTTCAAAATTAAACCCTCAATATCGCAAATTATATATAATTAAGTATGTGAGAAGAAAGAATGTGAACATTTAATAGTTTGTTTATATTTTTTCTCAAGTTTGGCATTTGGTCTTAGTCTTAGTCTTACTCTTGCCAAGTCGAGTATTGGTCTGGGTTTCGCAAAAAGGATACAGTTATTGATAATAAGAGAATATTAAAATGATATAATAAGAAAAAATGAAACAAATGAAATTAAAAATTAAAATGTGACAATCTTTTGGTTATTGTGGTCTTTGATCTCAAAAACTAGACAAAAAAAAACATAAGCACGTGCATGTGGGTACCTATGGGTACCTGGTACCAATAGCGACTTTTTTTCTAATAATAATAATAATAATAATAAAATAATTCACCCGAATTAATTACTTAATAACACTGTGGGAATCCATTATACCTTGTCCTACAAACTCTGAATTTAGTGCAAAGTTTGAATTTAGTACATAGTCTGACTTTAGTAAAAACTCTGAATTTAGTATATGGAGGAATAGCCATGTGGTTAAGTTCACCACTTTTGAATGGCAAATATGTAGTTCCCAGGTTCGATTCCCTGAACCAATAAAACCTGCAAACACTGTTCATCCTTCATTGTTTTACTTGTTTCAAATATCTAAAATTTTGTTATTGTTTAGCAACCCTCTATTAAAATTTTTTTAATTTAAGCCTCATTTCATTTCATATTGTTAGCGCAGGAGAATTAAATGAAAAACTATTATGACAATGAAAAAATTTACAGTAAATATTTAATTGCTGGAAATTTAAGCATGTGGTAAAAATCTATCACCCCTATCCTCAGGTGTCTCTACTGGGAGCAGAAAATATGTGACTGTTTTCCATTTTTCCAATTTTACTAAAAAATAAACGGTTTTGTGAGAAAATAGTTGAATGAAAAAATATTATTTATAAAATTTTATATCAAATGGGTTCCTCCCAAATTTTACTTCAGAGCCATAGGTGAGCTGCTGGAGGCTTATGAATGTTGGTTAGGTATACATGAAAATTTCAGGCATCTCTAATTTTAAAAGTAATTGGTGGATTTAACCCATCATCAAACTTGACCAAACGTATGCACACGTAAAATTCTAACATAATCATTAAAAAATTACCTCTGTCCCCATTTTCTACAAATTTTAAATTAAAAGAGACACCATTTTGAAATTAATGGGCAGATTCCATTTAACTTGATCGAGATATGGACCCAAAGTACACACATGCCAAATTTCATTCTGATTACAAAGAAATACACTCTCCGGTTTGTTGACAATTTTAATTTTATCCCATATAATACATATATATACTTACAAAATTGCATTTTTAGAATGTGAGGACCATAACTGGAAAAATTATAGTGAAATTTTTCCATAATCGAGACATACCACCCTCCGCAATAGGCAGATTCTACAAAATCTAGGTCCCTAAAACAATAATTAAACCAGGAAAAAATTTAGGTAACCAAAAATTTAAGGAAGACCAAGCGTGTTAAAAATCAGGTAGGGCAAAAATTGGAGAGGTGAAGAAAAAATTTCACCCTTTCTCAAGCACCCATAACTTTAGATATCTATTAACACTCGTGTTCAAAAATCTGAAAAAATTATCACTCTCAAAGTACCAATGTTGGTTAGTTAAAAATGCACACATTTATTTATTTTGTTTTGTTGTAGAAACAAAACGAAACATTACTCCATCATGATACTCAACAATGTGAGTAAACAGTTGCAACAATCTTAGAATCTAACAAGAACTCTATGGCACAAGGAAATATAAATGGAATGGAAAACAGAACCAAGTTTCCACTTTATCAGTGGAAACTATTTATCATTATTTTAAAAGGTACTCGAATAGGCAATCAATTCTTTACACCCTCCTCTGTTTGTACAATGGAATTGTGAATGTATGCATTCTTTCAAGATGCTGTAAAGCGATATATAGAAGTTTATAGAATGGCTACAATAACGTGACAAGTGTCTTGTAGAAAGAAGTTTTTCCAGCAGGTTTACATATTATGATGTCAAAAATGTTTTATACTTATATATTGTGGGGATTCACCCCGTAGGGATCTGAGGCTCGGCCTCCGTCGATAGACGTTCGCCCCGGTCCATTACCGGTGGCCACTAATCGTCTACGGACGTAAAATAATACGTAGGCGCGGCCAAACAGAGCTACGTATATTTGTACTCTGTTTAGCCGCTAACCTAGCGCCGTTACATAGGCTAAACGGACGAACTACAAAACATATCAAATGTAGATTCGTTCTCCGTTTAGCCGATGTATATTACGACGCTGCGGCTAACGACGCGGCGTTCGGCAGACGGCGTAGAGTGGCGAAAGGTTTGTTCTTCGCCACTCACTGACACGGTGCGCGGGTACACCCGTATATACCCGCACATACATTATACAAAATTGCCAGTATACAATTCTCTCCAATAAAAGGGTTGGCACCCTCTTACCACTGTAAGTTGAGAGAGAACACGCAACACCGCCGACGCCATTAATATTGGTGTTGGCGACCTTCTGGTGGGTATTAGCCAACACCCACAGTGGTGACCTCGACGTGATATTTTTTTGCAGTCAGCTTGTTGGTTTTTTTTCGGGCGCTAGTCATTATAGCGCTTCTGGGCGAATTTCACTATTTTCGCTTTCAGACGTGGGCAAAACTAGGGCGCCTTTAGCGCTGCGGGCAATCACTTTTCGCTCCAACTCAGTTGGCAACCGTACTGAAGAGTACTAAATCCAGATCCTAAATTCAAGTGTGGGACATTCACCCCCTTGTTTTTAAATATATTTAACCCCCATTTATTGGAGGGGTAAATTGAATTTGGAGCCTCGTCATCTCTTTCCATCACCACCTAGTTCTGCGGCAAATTCCAACAAAGCAGCAACTGTTTTTGACTTTGTAAATATTGAAGTTGAAAACAAAAATAAAAAGACTCGTAGCAACGAGCGCCAAAAGTTGGGAACTCAAATTTCCAATTTGGATCTTAATTCTGTTGTCCTGAGAAGTGGTAAAAAGATTTCCTCAAGTTCAAATCCATCTAACTTAGGTTCAATAAGAAAATTCAAATCTCTAGAAAATATCAGAATTCTAAATACACAGCAATCTGAAATTTTTTGTAACCGTTCAAATATGCCAAATCCAACCTTTGAAGAAATTAATGCTGAGAATGCTGGACAACCAGCTGCAGCAGCACAAACTGCTAGAGCTGAAGCCATTAGGTTAGAAAATGAGCGACTAGCTGCAGCCCAATTTCAAAATTACCAAAACCAAAATAACCAAAATGCGCAACCACAAAATTTTGAGCTCTTCCAACAATTTATGCAATTCATGCAAACTCAAAATATTAATCAAAATAAAAAACGTAGAGTAGACATACCGGAATTCTTACCTAATGAAATAGAGGTTTGGTTGTCTCTCGTCATTGGACGCTTCAAAACTGAAGAAATACCCAATGATAAAAGATACAATCACATGTGTGGAGGAATGCCTCCCCAAATTTTGCGCGTAATACCTAACATCATGGATTGTCCAAATGATGTTGAGGACAAATTCGACTGGTTTTGTAGAAAGGTTAGACTTGCTTTTGGTAAAACAAAAAATGAAGAAATCGATCAACTCATGGGCGGAATCCAAATAGGGGATGATAAACCCTCGATATTCATGGCCAGGTTATTGAAACTTAATAACAACGAAGTTTCACCAATGGTTCTAGCAAACCAATTCTGCAAACAATTACCTTCTAGTGTTGCCCAAACCTTAGCTGCAGTTGGGCTAAACCGGGTAAATGATGAAGATGAGTTGATGCGATTAGCTAAAGCCGCTGATAATGCACTTGAATTCAATAAAAAATCTACCATCTGTGCAATATCAAGCGGAGGGAATGAGATAGAGCGTTTGACAGCTCAAATTGCTGAACTTAAAGTTCAGGTAGAAAATAATAATAGAAAAAATAACAATAATAATAATAAAAACAAAAACGGCCAATATCATTACTACGATCGATCAAAATCTCGTAGCAAAAATTTTTCAAGATCATCCAGATCTAGAGGCCCAAAATCTAATAACAATGAAAAACAGGGGAGAGGTGCAGGACGTACACCCCCTAACCAATCCAGGTCCAAATCTCCTTCCCGAAAAAAGGACTGGGATAGTGGCAAATGCTTCTATCATAATAAATATGGCGAAAATGCCGATCGTTGCCATCGAACTTGTAGTGAATGGGCAACTAAAGGCAGTTCAAAACAAAATAATTCGTCAAACTAGAAAGAGGGGCCATATCAGCGGCGACTGCCCCCTCTGAAAAATTCTCGCGCCGCCTGTTCATCAACGACAGGAAACATAGGAGATGGTTCCTTATAGACTCAGGCGCAGACCTAAGTCTATTGCCAGCAACTAAAATACATAAGGTTCGTACTCCGAAATACAACCTCCATTCTGTGAACCACCAAAGTGTTCCAGCATATGGTTTAGAGACAAGCGAAGTAAACATCGGTTTCAGAAGAGACATGACGTGGTCCTTCACCGTTGCAGATATTCCAAATGCTATTCTTGGAGCTGATTTTTTGGCTCATTATAATCTTTTAATTGATCTGAAGTCTGCTAGATTAATTGATGGCACAACAGGACTTTATGTGGAAGGCAAAGCTCTGATGTACAAACTCTCAGATGCTCTAAACAGCTGCAGCAAAATTAATGAAAAATTTGTGAAAATTTTATCAGATTTTTCCGGAATCACCCAACCATCTTTTACAAAGATACCAACCTACGTACATGATACTAAACATCATATTGAAACAAAGGGACAGCCCTGTCATGCAAGAGCAAGACGACTGCCCCCTGATAGGTTGGCCGAAGCCAAACTCCAATATGCTAGAATGGTCAGTGAGGGTATATGCAGACCTTCAAAGAGCTCGTGGAGCTCCCCAATTCACATGACCAAGAAAGCAAATGGGAAATGGCGAATAGTTGGTGATTATAGAGCCTTGAACGCAAAAACCATCCCTGATAGATATCCAGTTCCTAACATCATGGATTTTAATGCCAATATGAAAGGCAAAACGCTTTTCTCAAAAATTGACATAAACTGGGCGTTCCATCACATACCTGTAGCTGAAAAAGATATACCAAAAACAGCACTAATCACACCCTTTGGGCTGTTTGAATACATAAGAATGCCTTTTGGACTCCGCAACGCGGCACAAACATTCCAACGATTTATCAATGGATTGTTAGGAGACTTGCCCTTCGCGTATGCTTATATTGACGATATCTGCATATGCTCTGCCGGTGATGAGAAACAGCACGAGAAAAATGTTAGAATCGTAATCCAGCGCCTTAACGCTGCCGGTCTAACTGTAAATCCAGCTAAATGCGAATACGCTGAACCTGAGATTGATTTCCTCGGCTACACTATCTCCACCAACGGCATATCTCCACAGAAGACCAGGATTAAGCCAATATTGGAGTTCCCGAAACCTTCCAACGTATCTGAACTCAGAAGATTCTTGGGAATGGTGAACTTCTACAGACGTTGCATGAAAAATGCAGCAGCTGAACAAGCCAAGCTGTTCGCATTAATTAAGACCAATAAGAAAAAAGATAAAACCCCGATCGTTTGGGACAATGACGCCGAAAAGGCCTTTGAAAATGTCAAAAACTTGCTGGCTAATGCAACTATGTTGGCTCACCCAGACGACAGTCTGCCGTTGTGTATTGCTACCGATGCCTCTGACTTCGCATTAGGTGCAACCTTGTACCAAATCAAGGATAAGTCAAATCAACCGCTTGCGTTTTTTTCTAGAAAGCTCTCTACAACAGAGCGAAATTACAGTACCTATGACAGGGAATTACTCGGAATTTTTGCTGCTATAAAGCATTTCAGACACCATGTTGAAGGGAGACAGTTTACTGTATATACAGATCACCGTCCTCTCATACATGCTTTTACACAAAAAACCGAGCCAGCCTCACCCAGGCGGACTAGACAGTTGGATTTTGTTGGACAATTCACCACAGACATCCAACATATCGACGGAGAGTCAAATGCCTCTGCAGATGCTCTCAGTTGTATAGAAGCTGTCTCGTCTCCTGCTCAGCTTCCCTACTCTGATATTGCCAATGATCAGTTAGTAGATGAGGAACTGATAGACCTAATAGCCAATGAGCAAACAGGCCTAAAGCTGATGCAGAAAAAAATTCCCAATACTAACGTCCTACTAACTTGTGACGTAAGTACAGGCAAGAGTAGGCCATTCTTGCCGAAAAAATATAGAAAAATGGCGTTCGATAGTGTGCACAACCTATCGCACACAGGACCCAAAGGTACTGCAAATCTAGTAGCATCCCGTTTTGTTTGGCCGATGATGAAATCTGACTGCCATAAATGGGCTCGCAGTTGTCTGAACTGTCAAGAGTCCAAGGTAGGACGACATACAAAATCGCCACTCAAAAGATTTAAGACCACGCAGCGATTCAAACAAGTACATATAGATTTGGTTGGTCCATTACCACCATCTAAAGGGCACAGATACCTGTTTACAATGGTTGATCGTGTAACGAAATGGCCAGAAGCAATTCCACTGACAGAAATGTCAGCCATAACAATAGCCAATGAGCTGTACAAAAATTGGATTGCTCGCTTTGGTGTTCCAGAAGTCATTGTTACTGACCAAGGACGCCAATTCGAAAGCTCCATTTTTCAGGAGCTAGGCAAAAGGTTAGGAGTTAAACACTCCCACACCACTGCCTACCACCCACAAGCCAATGGCATAGTAGAAAGGTGGCATAGAGCTTTAAAAAGTTCAATAATGGCAGTTGATAATACAAGTTGGGTTGAAGCATTACCAACCATCTTGTTAGGCCTTCGTTCAGCACTTCAGACCGACTCAGGGTATTCTGCAGCGCAACTAGCGCTAGGCGAGGAGCTTCGCCTACCAGGGGACTTTTTCACCAATTCAAACGAAATAAGCCCCGAAACAATGGTGCAGCAAATACGCACCGATGCAAACAACTTCCTTAAACAGGCAGCTCCACATGGTCAGTCTAAAATCTATGTCTCGAGACATCTAGCCCAGACCTCACACGTCTTTGTCCGAGAACACAAGATGAAAATAGGACTGAGTAAACCATACGTCGGCCCATTTAAAGTAGTGTCACGTAACGAAAAGAACTTCGTGATACTTGTTGGAGGTCAGGAAAAAACAGTCTCCATTGATAGACTTAAACCGGCCTTCATACTCAATAACGATGCCAAGGAAATAAGAAAAACAAATGAGAAAATTGAGAAAACTCAGACTAAATCACAAGACCTCACAAATTCACAACAGGTTGATAACGAATTAGTCGAAACAAAAAACTCACAGGAAAATACAATAAAAAATAAAAATAAAATCATAAAAAATGTCAGATTCAATGACGACGTTAAATATAACGAATACAACCCTGACAAGCCAATAATTACTCGAAAAAGAGGTAGGCCTAAGGGAAGTAGGAAATTAAAAAACCAAATAGTAACCCGTAGGTCTGAACGATTAAAGCACACAAGAAAATAAAAATTGTCTAACCAAATTAGGCCAAATAAGTTGCTCGAATCATACGTGGCAACTCTATTAATTCTTAGCCTAAACATGTTTGCCAAAATCAGTTGCTTGAATTATACGTGGCAACTGAACAAAATTTTTCCACCATCAGATCGCTCGAATTATACGTGGCGATCGATTAAATAAATCACCAATAAAAAATAAATTTTTTTACAAAAAAATTTTTTTCAAATTAGAATTTTGCCGGTCACAGGATTCGAACCCGTACCGTGCGATGCTTTCTAAAACTCTGGGATTATTGAAAAAATAAAATAAATAAAATTTTACATGTAGAAATCATCCATGCAATTAAGAAAAACGAGAATACACTCTCACACAATAGGCAAACGTGCAATTGCAATGAAACACACCCTTATCACCAGATACTGAGGTAGAACCAATTCTAGGCTAAATGTACAATACCTAAACACTCGACGCATTATCTTGTGCGCATCTTTGTCAGACTAGGGAAATCAAATTGACACAGTGCACATAATTTATCTTGCACTTATTTCACTAGCCTAATTGAACGTCGTCTCGACAACTTGTCTTTTCGTGACTTCTTTCCTATGCTTTTTTTCAAATAATATTTCGAACTTAACTGTTCACTGTTTTCTCTCATTAATTCTTCTCTCGTTTTTCGAAACCTATTTCGCTTGGAAATTCCGGCGACTTTTCCCAAATGGCATCAACCCCGAACAAAGGTCTACTTGATCAGACCAATGTAACGGCTATTTTGCCTACGGTGACATTGCCACCCGCTCAATCCGAGGAAGACATGCTCGATGAAGATGAGGTGAATGCCGAACGTCTTTCTGAGGAAATGCGTAGGCGTTGCATCGTCGAACATCAGGCAGACTTGGATGCTGTGGAGCAGGAACTTCTTGGCACTCCACCATTACCACCTGTCACATCCACATCACGTGACATGGGGAATTTTAAACCCCAAAATACACCTCTTCCGCCACCCCCACCAGCAAATCAACAACCATTGGTTTCGGCCATGGATATTGGTACACCTGGTAGGCGTGAAGATCAATCGGTACCTAATTCTTCACCGATACCTAGGGCTCAATTGCCCATCATGCCACCTCCTGCTCTGGCACACTTAGCCCCTTTGGCCAATTTGCCTTACATGGCACCTTACCCGTCTCAATTACCCATCAATGAGCGGATGCCTCCACCTCCTTACCCTCCAGCGCCATACAACTATTACCATCCCAATTACTTTCCGAACCACCCTCGAAACACTTATCATCCCTACCAACCACCATCTCGTAACATTCATAATCGTGGAAATGGTTATCCCTGTAGACGTAGGGGACGAAACTCTCGCCAGCAATATCATGCTAGGCGTTTAGCTCTTTTCGAGGAGTATCGTAAGGCCGGCTCTGCAATTGGCCGGGCCATAGGCGACTGGGAGGAATTTAGCAGGGAGAAGAAGGAGAGGGATAGACAGCAGTAAATCCCCCCAATGTTGTGGTTTTTACCATTCGTATGCACTCATTAGGGGGGGAGTGCTGTGGGGATTCACCCCGTAGGGATCTGAGGCTCGGCCTCCGTCGATAGACGTTCGCCCCGGTCCATTACCGGTGGCCACTAATCGTCTACGGACGTAAAATAATACGTAGGCGCGGCCAAACAGAGCTACGTATATTTGTACTCTGTTTAGCCGCTAACCTAGCGCCGTTACATAGGCTAAACGGACGAACTACAAAACATATCAAATGTAGATTCGTTCTCCGTTTAGCCGATGTATATTACGATGCTGCGGCTAACGACGCGGCGTTCGGCAGACGGCGTAGAGTGGCGAAAGGTTTGTTCTTCGCCACTCACTGACACGGTGCGCGGGTACACCCGTATATACCCGCACATACATTATACAAAATTGCCAGTATACGATTCTCTCCAATAAAAGGATTGGCACCCTCTTACCACTGTAAGTTGAGAGAGAACACGCAACACCGCCGACGCCATTAATATTGGTCTTGGCGACCTTCTAGTGGGTATTAGCCAACACCCACATATATATATTTTTTTGTATGTTTAACTCTATCACTCAGCGTGTGATATTTTCATTTTGTTCATTGAATCCTCTGTTTCATTACAACATTTAGCTTTAATTTCACTCAGTAAGTATCTATTTCTTTAATTAATTCAAATTAAAAATTATTGAGAGGATTTGCAAGAGAACAGTCATTTGTCTTTTTTAAAGATTAATCCCTGCGAGTCCTCCGCAAAACAAAAACATACTTGTTTCGTATTTAAAAAAAAATAAAATAAAAAGGTGCGCACCAGCTTTACCACATGACTAAAAAGCGATAGAAAAAAAAAAAAACACAAAATAAAAACATTGGGAAGAATACATAGGATATGAAACCACAACCCGCAGCATGCTAGCACACATCCTTATCCACTGTGCCACAAACCAATTTAAAAGCTATGGTTATAATTTCATGTGTTCAACAAAGAAAAAGAAGAAGAAAAGATGAATCTTCGACGCTCTCATGCCAACTGAACTTCAAACATGACGTCATAACATGTAAACCTGCTGGAAAAACTTCGTTCTGCGAGACACTCTCGTATAACGCACGCGCGAGGCTGTCAAACGATATAAAATGCTGACTGGACAACTAAAGAATTTTGCGCGTCGTCTCTGCATCACCCACCCGTTGCTTTCGAGCTGCTCTTCTGCCCCCATTCAACTCGTTTATTGGTTGGCACCCAGCTGTCCGCGACGACACATTAACCCAAAGATCTTAATTAGGTGTTCCAAAAAGGGCCGTATCGCCGCTTTCAGCCGACGTCATTAGCGGTGACACTGCGAAAAAAGGGTGAGAAATTAATTTTAATCGAATTCGCAGCTCCGTTGCCTGACGCATCCAGCGGCGCACCATCTCTCATGCAACCGCAGAACCGCAAATAAGTTTTTTTCTCTCCTTCTTCTGCGCCGCCAAAATGATGACAAAATTCTTCGCCATTGTAGCGTTCGCATTAAATTTACCGCCGATTCTCCCGTTTGTGTGGCGTTATTTCGTGCGAATACGCTGACAATGTACTTTGTTCTGCATAATGTATACTGTGATCTCGTCGTCTCACCACGTGTAAACTTTCAAATAATCGCATCGCGTCGCCTCGCAAGTTGCCTCATTAGGTATTTGATTTGGCAAAAAGATTTTCATGCCAATCACCTCTCTCATTTTACTTTATAGTATATACGGGCTGTAGGCTGTTGGTAGGTAATTAGATATTATTGTTCCAAATACGTTCGGATAAATTTAACGTTTAAATAGGCCGCAGCATATATATATATATATATATATATATATATATATCCTACCGCACTCTTTGAGAACAACTCGAATGACCCATCAGCAGTTTGTTAATTACCACAGTTTCGAATTATCCTGTGGGTGGATTCTGTATTAATTGCACTGCTCTATAATTATGTTTCGAACCTCTTTCTCGACATATTTCAAATTTGTGCAAACGTGTGCTTCCTAATCTTGCGCGCCTCTCTTTCCCATTATTTGAGATATTATTTACGTCTCCTCGGCATCTCATTATCCCTATAATTCCATCCTGCGCACCAAAATATCGCAATTTCCTTCAAGAATCTGTAGAATCTGTAGCATCGAAACAATTTGGCAACAGGGTAATAGTACCTACATTTTGTTACAAGTGCCTAAAGTGGGTTTTTTTTTTTTTTTACCAAGTGTGGAGAGTTTGCAAAAGAGCCGAAGATGAGTGCTGTAGACTTCACACGAGTTAAAATAACTCACCAACACTTGTAGCACACTATATTTTTTGTAACAAGTGTAGGGAATGCTGGTTTTTTAAACATTTAATAAAAAAGCTGTTCGTTTGTAAAGAGAAATACGCAAAAAGAGGTTCATTAACAACATACAAGGGTAAACTTACGTAATTTTATCAGCCAGTATTCGTGGTGTGGTTAATTCAACTAAGGAATACTAATAAAAATAAATAAATAAAAATTGGAGTATTCCCGGATGAAAAAAAGAGGAGTAAAATTCGAAGAACTAATGAGGCGTGATAAAAAGTAGAGGAATCATCAGGGAGTGAAAAAAAGTTGAGAAAAGAAAAAGGGAAGTGAGAAGGAGTGAGAAAATGAAAACTTTTAAAATCGGCCACTTCATATACTGCATACAGCCTCGAAAAACCGGCATTTATCTATACGCAAATTTTACAAAAAATTATTATTGGCTTTTCCTAAGAAAACCTGCACATGGTAATTTTTTCGACGTAGAAGATTTCCCTTTCGTTTTCTTAGAAAATCTTCAATAGGCTACTTTTAACTCGTCTGTTATTTACTCGGTTCACTCTCTTTTTTATTTGAAGAATTCGCCTCTTAATTAGACATTTATATTTTTCGTACATAGAATTCTTTGCTCACATTCCTCCATGGCTTTTTTTCTGCCCTCTATTTTCTACAATTGGCTCTGGGATCGGTACCTCTGAATCTATATTTCAATGCCTATATTAGCTTGTCGATGAAAGTCCCGCAGAAATAAATCTTCTTCCCCTAATCCCTATTTCGGGTTCATTTTTGAAATTCTTCTTATTGGCCATGGGAATGCGAAGTAAGTATGCTGCACAAAACAAGAGTTGCTGAGAGTGCAGCGTGTAGAAAATGTGAATCAGAAAAAAAGACTTCGATTCACAAACATCGGAAGTATCCAAGGACTATAGGACGGAAAATCTGGGACCATGCCTGTTGAAAAGGTTTAGGAACTGGTAAGGGTAGACTAAGCTCCTGAGCTCAACTCACGTTCAGACCTGAGGTATTTGTGCAATGGGATAAATATCCCGAGCACCTATAGGTGCCCAAAATAGAACCATCTTTATATATATATATTTAAAAAAAAACTCAATTTAAGGTTCGATTAAATAGTTTCAATTTTAGGCTTACTCACTATTTTATCTTCACCCAGAAGACGATCCTTTGGCTCCCCTGGAGCAATCTTTGGCGTAAACATGAACTGAAAAAGCAAAATTTTCATTTGAAGTGTCAGTTATCATGATTCTCGGATATTCTGTTAATTTTTTTTTTTTTTAAATTTACGAGAAATTTAAGATTTATTGTAGTCTACAGTATATACATACATATTAATAAAAAAAAAAAAAAAAAAAAAAAAGTAATTTCTAAGTAGAAAATTTTAGAAACATTAATTTACAGATGTTTTGTTTTTTTGTTTTTTTTCGTAAATTTCTGCACGATGAATTCACAAAAATGTACCTAACCGAACGTCAAAGACTCGTGTAAAATTTATTGCCACATTTCAACAAGAATGTTTCTCTTCAGGTTAAGCGTAGGTACAATCTTCACAATTCCAAACACAACTGTGATGGTGAAAACATGTCAACCAGCAAGGGTCGACAAGAAAATTGGAGGTATTCGACATACAATGTACGAATATGTATATTCGGACTGAAATCGTACAAATTGAAGAACTCCAAAAAAAACAACACTGACGCTTAACGTATTTTTATGATAAAAATCTGAATGGAATTTTCGGAGAAAAGGTAAAACGACCTATGTACAAAAAAAAAAAAAAAATCTCCGAAAGTATAATTTATTACGCCATAAATTTTAGTGGATTTCACCAAAAATACGATTTCCTGTTACTGAGAAGAAAAGAGAAAATTCATTTTGACGAATGGAAACTCTTTTTTCTTACTTCCACCCCAATTTACATTTTGTATGGAATTCATGTTTAAAAGTAGGTACCTACTGCAATTTGTGGGCAACTAGGGTAGAAGTTTTATCCTTCCATCCAGCGTTCTATTATACTTTTTTCCATCGAGAATTGATGCTATGATATTTTTACAACAAGAATAGAATTACGCAATAATATTCTTAATATCATTGGGTCAACGTCTCGCCTATAACTCAATCCCCCAATTAATCTAAGTGAAAAACTTTGGTAATACATTTCAAAATAAATTTTTGTAGTCGTGTATGGAAGAATTATTCAGTTATACTGGCTGAGTTTATTTAAAGATTTAAACTATTTTAATCAGTTATCTCTATTTCTGAATTTTCAATACATAATACCTAAAGTATATAAAAACACGTAGCCAAGACTGAGATAAACTCACACTTATGAAGATAGTATAATCTGCTGAACGTTTTATACATTTTTTTTTAATTATACAAACATAACAGCCAGAATCAATAAACTTTATGATTCACTCTGTCCAAATAGCTAAAAACTTCCGACTGAGAAAACGAATTATAAAAGCGTCGTTGTTCCTGTTACTTTTAAATTTCCTCACAGACGTTAAAGTGGAACTTTGTGTACTCCTTGCTGCCTCGTTATTCACTTATTTACCAGCAGAGTACCTACTTTCGTACGCCATATTTTTGCTCCACTGCTTCAGTACACTATCGTTTCTTTGAGCCAATCTCCGCATACTTTTCATTTTGTACCGAATAATTTACTCTCGCCCCTGGCGTACGCCGAAAATAAACCATAAATTTGATTGCGATTTCTCACTTTTTTTTCCACGTCATTTAATATTTTCTGCCAGCGATGCTCTCAAATAATATAAATACTTACCCCGTTTCTACACAAAATAAACGACTAATTAAGGGTGGATATTACTGCGCCGCTTTTCGAACCCACCGATGCTATAATAAACTTTTAACTCCTTCGTTGTAGTAGAGTAGCAGCAAAATGCGAATAAGTCTTCCACCCGAACTTACTGTAAGCCCATATCGTACTCACGCCACCTTTCGTCGTAAAAATAATTAAAATCGTGTCATTTCCATCAAATTTAACGTCATTTTCGAGTGAGCCGGATTCGTTTCGCCGATAAAATGCCGACAAAATTTAGACGGTGGGAAAAAATTAAATTCTGTCAAAAGACCGAAAAATCACCAGCACTGTTTCATCTCAATAATAGAAAAGATTTGAAAATTGCTCGTATTTTTTGGAGGTAAGTATGTACTTATTTGAGTTTTGGCGAAAGAGGAAAAACCTTTCATTTATGTGGGAGAAATTTTCTCAATAGGAGGTGGGCGGATGAAAACCATTTTTCGCCAATCGACCGAATAATGCGACTCTGCCTACAGGCTACCTATATTTATTAGTTTTTTCCAGTTGTATACCTATAATATTTAAGTATTATAAAACAATAGAAATAATGATGAAATCTGTAGCTATTTATCAATTATTGTTCTAGAACAAAAATCACAAATTATCTCAAAGTATTAAACTAAATGAAATAGTTTGCCATTTTTTTCTCCACCCAATTTTTCTATATCAACTATATACCTACCTAAAAAATGTTATCGCATGAAAATGATATAATTTTACAAAAAACAGAATGATAAAACATAATTACATGCAGTGAAAATATAATTCTGTAATTATTTGAGATTTAAAGGCATATTTCAGATTCCATTCAACAAATATTCCAAAACGCCCTTATGTAAATTCTGTAGGTAATTACCTATCTGTTTCATAAATAGCCAATAAACCAAAGTCAGTAAATATCCGACTCATAATATGTAAGCCTAAAGATTGAATAACTTATTCTTTGTGAAAATCATGATGGTTTAATGGGTCCGTTTCATTGACAAAATTAAAAAAAAAAACCTTTTAAATCCCAAAAATAATAAAAAAAAACTGATTGTAGGTTTTGTCAGTTTGGGAAATCGAACCTGGGACCTACATATTCACCAGCTAAAAGCGGTGAACGTACTACCTGTAACTGACAAATGTATTTTATATAGGACAAGGTATTGTGGTTCCCACACAAACCTAACTTTAAAAGGTTAATTTTCTTTTCCAAGCATGCTATGGATTTACAAAATATGGACCTTATCTACCCACCTGCTGTAATGGATTAAAGTGGAAGAAATTGGCGAAAAAAACTTAAGTCCACACAATAAGGGTAACCAATAATGCAAAATAAAAACAAAAACAATGCTAAGTTTATACTTTATTCTTTTTTCACTAATTCAAAACTTCTTACATTGATAACATTTTTATCATCCATAATACTAGAACTGAGACCAAAAGCTTCATTCGTGTAAAATGGTACATTTTCATTTATATAATAAGATGGAGTATGGAAGCATATACCCGTAGGATATCCTTTTGGCAGTTTTAAAGTTTTAAAAAATGTTTTTCCCTGGTAACGTTTCTAAATGCGTCCCAGATTATAAAGTCACATGTCACTGGTATGAAAGAAACTAAAAAATAAAAAGTAAGTAAAGAGCCATTATAGTGGAATTTGATCCTCGTGCCATAAGTGATAGTCTAATACCTTACAACTGTGCCACAAATACGACCAAACCTCTCATAGAATTAGTACACCTCCCAATGCAGTAATTTTTATACCCGAAAACATTTAACCGTGGTTTATGGTTCTGAATAAAAAATAATGTCAGGACTGTGGGTGAGATGTCGAAATGACTCTCCCTGGCATACCACATTGACAATGTCTAAAGGTTAAAAGCAGCAAATATTTTAAACACTGTACTTCAACATTTTTTCACTACCTTTTAGTGAACCTGCATGAATACGTAAGTCTATTTTAAATCAAAATTTGGTATTTTTTTTCACTGTCCATCTTTCTATTTACTTTCACTCAGTTTCCAAAGCAATTATCGTAAATTTCCCATGGAAATCATCTACGACGAACATAATGAACGAAATTTTCAAAACTTTCAACAGTCATTTTCAAAATCAACCCCTCTAATTGTAATGAGAAATGAATTTTCAACCTATTTTTTGGCTCACGTGAGCATAGGAAATAACATTCGTTGACCTTATCAGCGAGTGAAACGTTAAAATCAAAAATATTACGAAGAAAATCGAAATTTTAAAAATATTTAAAGAATCACAAAGTTACGAAGTAAGGATAAAACTTACGTCTTATGCTACGAACTTTCGTGTGAATTTGTTCCTTTCATCAATGCGAAACCAAGAACATTTCAAAAATCTGAACTTTTACTGCCATCATTTAAACAGCAAACTACCATCTTCGAATTTTAAAAGATTATTTAACTTCGAATTCATTCTTTCTTTTCATATTTTTCTTCATTTTTCTCCTTTTTTTGTCTTCCATGAAAACCAGGAAAATTCGTACAACGGACAAATTATTCAAAATGTCTTCCTTAAAAAAAATTTTATTCAAATCAGTGTTAGCCTACGCTTTCCCTTCGAAAACAGCCAAGTTAAAAAAGAAATTTTTTTAATTTATGACTGATTTCTTTCGTTCTTTTTACGTCCTTTACTCTCTCTTTTTACACTTTTTTCTGTCTTTGTTTTTCTATTTTTTTTTCTTTGACAACCTCGAAATTCGTCGTATTTAAAAGAGAGGATATTAAAATAATTTCCGTTATTGGTAAATAAAATTTAAAAACAAACTTGATGAAAGGCAATGCATGGAGAGAAAAATAAAAACAGCTGACCAGAAGGTACCCAAAAATTTAGTCGCTGGAACTGATGTGTGACACATTTTTTAACGAAACTATTACATAAACGCGGTCATATAATGCAAAACATATGGCACACAAGCACAACTCGAGTCCAGGATGATGATACTCTCGTATATGAGACCTTATACCTACTCGTTGCAAAAAAAAACATTAATATTTATGAAAATTTCGCCAGTTGAAGGTACCTACGTACTTCGCACTCGTACGGCTGGTAGATACTCGAAAAACTACCTCATGTTAAGATATTACACAGCACTAGTTGGTACGAAGTTTGATTTTAAAAATGGTTTTCATCGTGTGTATGCCATATAATCTACGCGAATAAAGTGAGAATATTTTATATTAACGAGCAAAATAGCATTTAGAGGCACGATGAAGTTTGAGCCCTGGTTATTTCATTTATGTAAACGTCGGTACAGTTGGCTTTAATTCTTATAAAAAGAAAGGAAAACACTTTCATCGAAAACAAAAAAAAAATAAATGTCAGTCATTTTGCACATACCTACCTTCTTCTTTCTCAACCAGAAGTCAAATATTACGAGTTAGTGAAGGTAACCATTCGTAGATGATGTTAAATTTTATCTTTTTTGTATTCGCATTTTTAACCGATTTCAAAAAAAGGAGGAGGTTATCAATTCGATTCTATATATGTTTTTTTTCAAATGTTTGTTCCAGCCTAATTTTTCAATCTGGATACCGATTTTGACGAATTTTTATTTTAAATGATAGAGCATGATCCCGTGGTAGTACATTAAATTTTGTTTTTAGAATCCACGAGGTAGTTGTGAAGTTATCTTTATATAAAAAAACTGTTAATTTTAAAGGAATATTTCCGCTAACGCTAATAGCGAAAAATCATTGAAAAAAATTTTTTTCATAAAAAAATAACCGACTTTAACAAAAAAAAACAATAAGAAATGCACTAAAAAGTGAAAAATAATTATTTTAAAATTTCTCCAGCAAGATCTCGGTCTAGAGACTGAAATTATTGAAGTCGGCGCTCTTTTCTTTACCATATAGGCTTTATGGTTACCTTCGTCAGTTCTTTCCAATTTAAAAAAAAAATTTTTTAATTACCATTGACTTCAATAATTCCAATTCCTATACCTAGATCTTGCTGGAAAAGTTTTAAAAGAATTATTTTTCACTTTTTCGTGCATTTTATATTGTTTTTTTAAAGTCGGTTGTAACTTATTTAAAAAAAAAAAAAAGTTTTGCTAAGAAAAATTCAAAAATAACAAACGCCCTAACTGTACGTCGGTTTGATTTCAAAAATGCAAAAATTTTTCACTAGAACATTCCGCAATATTGATGGGAGAATAATAATTATTTATGATACTAGCGTACAGAGTAAAAAAAAAAAATTGTTAAGATGAACGAAATGTAAAATTTGTACAAAGATAAATACATAAAGTAACGCATGCGCGAGTAAAAGAAGAGAGGTTTCTGGATTTCAAAAAAATTTTTTTCCATCAATTTTCGTTTCATTTGTATATTTTTAAATTGTTAAAGACGATTAAAAAATTAAACGAAAACTAAATTCAGATAGATTTTCTCATTTTTTCAGAGATACCATTTTCAGCTCTCCGGCTTAAATAACGACTAAGAAATCATTAAGGAACAGAGGAGAAGTTTATAGATTCCAAAATACGGCAAATTTCTCATTAATTTGCGTTTTTTTCGTTTATTTGTTGTCAAATAGCTAAAGATAATTAGACAATTATATGGAAACTTTTTTAATTTTATCCGTTTTCGATCATTTCAAACCCTAGCTCTCTAACTTAATTAGATGCTGAGGAGTCATTTGAGACATTCTTTTTGAAAAATGAAATGTTATGTTTGATTGGATTGGCCACTTGACAAATAGTTTTTCACAAAATAACTAAATAATCTATCAAAATGATTATATGTTCGAATATTTTACACCTTGTCGCGCAGGATTGGGATGCGCAAGAGTGTGTAAAGTACTTTACATACTCTTGCGCAGGTTATCGTCTACTTCACAGGCCAAAACTTCGTTTGTTTACATTCGCTATACATGCATGCAAAACTCGTTCTTTTGTGTATGTGTTGTAAAAAAACATTTTCAGAACGCAGAAATTTATCGTCAAAAACGAATACTTTTTGGAAAACGAAATATTTTACATGCTGCGATCATAAAACATAGTCTTCTTAAGATAGATAAATATTTTCTGTGCAACGTTTTTTGACTCTGCACCACCGTCAAAGGTGTCCATAATTAATATACCAACGTTTGGCTAACTATGTAAGTATGTCTACTCACAACGCAGCGATGGATCGTATGTCAGTAACAATTAATTAAGATCTCTATCGTTCATTTTTTATCGGAAACAAAAAATATATTGCAATGGAACCGGGAGCACGGATACCAATATACTTAAATCAGATAAAAATACCGTGGAAAAATTTTAAAATTATACTGTATGTAAAATGGCAACGATGGATCCTGATATTATTCTATCGGTCAATTGTAATATGACAAACACGCACGCAGATTAGGTATTCCTATTCGAAACAAATACCGTAGAAATCATTTTCCATCTTTGGTGTTCGAGGTTCATAATGCGATATACATTGCAGAGTGGTACAAGTCGTTTTGCTCAAGACAGAGGATGAACGTCTAATAATTCGAAGCATTAAAGTCCACAAAGGTTAACTCGCACTGAGAGAAAGTTATAAAGCAACTGCATCGTCATTCTGCTTCGGGTAAGATTATTGCAATACCTTTTACAAAAAGGTGAGATGTGTTTGGTACCTATGGCACTGAAATCATTCGTTGCATTTAAGAACATTTATAAGTACCTACGTTTGAAGTTATAATAATATGCTGCGTTATTTTCATATAATTTTCCAAATGTCCCCTCGCATTCCTGATGTCACACCCCTACGGGTCACCTCATCTCATCGTTGAGAACCACTACATTAGACGTAGTCGTACGTTTAAAAAAAATTAAATCAATTAATACCTACGCTTAGTTTTGACTGAGCTCCAAGTTGAAGCTGAGGACTGGGATGCTGCTGAAGTAGTATCGCCTTTCGTGGGTCAGTCACGTTTCCCGTTTTACGCGTGTCGGTTGTCGTGTGTCAAGAATCAGCTCAGCCTACTCTTGATCTATTTCGACATAGTTCTACGTCAAAACAACCCTCAATAGGCAGGTACCGTACTGTTCCTCTTTAAGCTTACGAAGTGACTTTGACGTAGGTACAATTTTGTTAGAATTTCACTCGTCGAATATAGATAATTTGAAGATCCTACTTTACGTGTATTTTTAATAGAAATAACCCAAGTTTGATGTTTTGTTGAATTATTATTATTATTGTTGTTATTAGCAGGTAGAAACGTTTTGGCTTCGACTAACGAAGGTTCTTTCTTAAATCAACTTCGTAATTACAGTTTTGACAGAAATATAAATAAAAAACTGAACTGAATCATATTTTTCACAATTACGTAGGCCTAGGTACTATCGAACGAAAATAGGATACGAAATTCTTAACGTATTATTTCGGAGGTTTTCTCCTTGTTATGAGCTACAGCAAGATCAATCCATAATATTTTTATTCATCCACTCGTATTCTAGAACGTTTCTTAACGTTAAGTTAGACTTACGTAATCGTCCGACCACGTTTATCCTAAGTATAAGGTAAACCTGGTTGAACGAGTACTTAAGCCTTACCTAATGTTAAAAAACATTCTAGAATACGAGTGTTAGTCTAGTATATTGGTCTTACGTCGGAACGAAAGAAAAATACTTACGTAATTCTAACATTTCTTCAATCATCAATTATATCTATACCTACATAAACATAATGTACAGATATAGTCCAGTCAAATCAGCATCAAAATGATGGGAAAAAAACTTAACGCATAAACTTTAACTAAGATAGGGTTGTTCGATGACACTCTAGAATAACGTACTAAAAGTTGCATCCTCCCACCACCTGCATTTTTGTAGAGGGAGTGTGTGTTTATACCCCAAAATACGGTTTTTTGCGTTTTTCTCCAAAAATTTTGGTTCTATGATAAAAATAGATCCGTAAGTACAAAATAATTCACCTACATACCAACTGTTTACAATGTAAAACATATGAGTTAGGATTGTAATTCTTGTTTTAGCTCCTGCTAGAGTACTAGACCGAGCACTAAGATGTCTACATATCAAAACTACAAAAATAAATGGGATGGTAAGGAGTTATGTATGGGGAGTGTATGTGTAGAAAATACGAAAGTATTGGGTTTACGAATTATCTACATAATATGATAATTTTATTACGAGTTATTTCTCCCATAAAATACTGCCGAACATATTCACCAAGGAATGGTAATAAACGAATAGTTATTTTCAAAACTCCCTGCAGGAGAAGAGGGGCATCGGACAGAAAAATAAATGCGACTTTTTGTGTAGAAAATTTCACGCTGAACAATTTTTTACATTTCTTTTTTTATCACAAACTCAAAATTTGCCAAAAAAAATACGAAAAACCAAATTTTTGCGATAAAAACACGTTCCTCAAAAATGCAAGAGATGAGGAGGGTGAAACTTCAAGTATGTTATTCCAGGAGATTCATCCAACAACCCTATATAGTTAAAGTTTGTGTGCTAATTTTTTATTTATTTTTGTAAGATTTGAATGGATTATTAATAATATATAACTTTGTTAAGGTAAGTAATTCTTAAGTTACTGTTGATACTTAAATATCGTTCTTGCATTCCAGCCTTACTTTTCCACATTGCAGTATTGGTCCTGATCTAGTCTTAACCTTGGTATTAGTCTTACGCAGTTGAATCTTGGTCATACTCATGGTTAGGTATAAAGTTTTTTGTGTTATTGATGATTAAATTTAACTTATCAATCATCAACAATGAAATATCAAACGATACAATTACTATCTAAATAGAAAAATGACAAAAATTTTCTAATTTGTTCACAAGTATTGAATTTTTGTTTGAACTAGGTCTTGCACAATCAAATTCCGGTACTGATTTTGGTTTTGGATAGTCAGTCACTCCGTCTCGACCAGGTTCTTGCAAACATCGATTTTTCTCATTGTGTTAATCATATGCAGGCGAATCTCTACCTGAAATCAAGTTGATACAGTGCTGCGTTTTGATGCAGGCGAGTTGTTGAGACGCCTGTACGATTCCCCAAGTTGGCGAATTCCACAAATTGGTGTCCTCAATGTCTCCGAATTAAAAAGAAAACAAAAATAAAAATATCCTCCCCAACGCAGTCGAACGAATCAAATCTCGAAAATATTATATCACTTAAATTATTTCACTTCATTCCACAGCTATGTAATATAATTATGTAGATCCAAAACATTCGAGCGAATTTCAGGTCCAAACATGGAAATTAAAAATAAAATTATAGACCGTCGGTAACTTCCACCCAAGTAGTGCAGAATCGACGTTTTATTTTCGTAAGTAGGTACCTACTCTAAAGCACAGGCCTACCCAAAATAACAAAATAAAAAAACAAGGTTTTTAATAAGACGCAATCTCCAAAAGCAGAACCTTGTACGAAAAGGTAACTCAAAAAATACTTTATACAGGCTTTAAAAATTATAACCAATGGAAGATGTTCCTTTTTCTTTTCTTTTTTTTTTTTTATACATATTTTATTTTCGCCTCGTAAAAAACGTTTTTGAATTTAAATTTTTGTTTATTGGCTCACCCGTTGGCGTTTCGTATAATACGTAAATATAGTCTGCCTACACGTATGGTTTTAATCCTTTAAAGAATGCGAAACGAAAAAATTGCTTACTGGCGTAGGTTCCTATCCTCACACACGCTTCGTACTTGAAAGATTTTTAGCGAGGGAAATGAAAAATAGGATAAGAAGTGTAAAAGATGAGACAGAGGGTAGAAAAAAAGAAAAGGGGAGATAAAATCTGACTATTAAAAACTGCACATGCCAAAAAAAAAAAAATGAAAAAAATAGAGCGAGAAACACTTCATTTGTCAAACGCCGAGTGGGCGTTCTTAAATTCCCTCATAACCTCACCTTTTGCTCACTTTCAAATAGATATAGAAGTTTATTAGATGAACCGAGTATTATATTTCCCGGTACATTCGTTTTGGTAAGTTTCCAAATAACATTTTCAATGGCCACAAAGATCGCCTTATCTGTGAAATGGAGAAAATAAAAAAACGATGGCTAGCAAATCGATTCCGCACCTGAGAATATGCAAGCAGATTCATGTTCCTTCAAGAGAAGCTGCGAGTCACTTAGTGGAACTATGCCCAGCAGCCATGTTTAGCTCGGTCAAACATTCTAAAAATTTCAGAAGTACAACATAGAAAGCACACTTACGTGTCAAAGAAGGCTTAAATAGGTACTTGGTGAATTTTATTTTGTAACTAGGAAGGGCGTTCCATAAGTAATATCTACCCGTTTTCCTGTAAAAAGCCTAAACTGAAACTGAGCATACCAAAACAAACAGGAATTAAGTATTAGAGTTTTGGAACACAATGGCAACTTTTCACATTTGCCACTGAATGGAAAATAGGTCACACAATCTATTAAAATCTGAGTATCCTAGTATCTTGTCAGTTTGAAAATTTGAATAGAGTTCAAGATAAAGTTGAAATTTTGTTGCCAAATTCTATGATTTATGAGGGTGAAGTGTACAATGATGAGTTAACTTTAATTCTGAGAGCTAACGTACTGGTTAAAAAGTGGAAATTGTCGAAATGACATCTGAGATTAGAGTCTACTCACCACTGTCCTCCCAACATTTCCCTTGAGCAAGAATGAGATACCAGAAACAGAAACGATTCAATTAATGGTAATTGTGGCGATGGGTGATTGAGACAAACGAGTGTGGCTACAAACTCGTTGATCACCTAGCAGGCCAGTGGACTTATAATCCTTGAACTACTTTTTTGCACTGACAGCTTTATACTTCATTTGTACTATCAATTTTCATACTGAGCTTGGCTCATACATGTACATCTACTAAGGAACACGCATCACCTGCTTTTGTGGTAGTGGGGTGAATTACATACACCTATAATAATTAATGATATTTTTACTCCTAACATTACTGGAACAATAACAATGTGTGAAACATACTAAAATAATGTTATTATAACTTTAATACAATTTTTAACTTAATGTTGATATCATATAAGGAAAACAAAATCAGACCAAAAGTACCATCAAAAACGTTAACACTATTTTAATTTTCTAAAATATCATTAGTGTAATAGAAACAAAATAATTTCGTTTCGTTTCTGTTATTAGAACAAAGTGTACATACAGATGCAACAAACTTATAGCTGTTAAATTCAGCATCAATTAGTGATTTTTTTAACAAGCTAACAGAAAAGTAAAAACTTAACTTGGAGATTCATATTTAAGTGAAATACTAAAAGCAGTTGTGGTATGCGACCCTGGGTGGCATAATCCAACCCAATACATAACCCAACATAATTTACCCATAATTAAAAAACCACTCCATTGAGTGTTCCACGAGCATCTCCACCAACAGAATTCGGTGAAGATACGAGTTAAGGGCCCCAAGACCTGCTCAGCTAGCCAGGTGATCGATTGAACCACTTTATACCATGCAACAGGGAAGATGAAAAAAGGTGAATTAAAGAAATTTACCTCATAGCTGAGTGTCCGAGAAGGCGTCTTTTTCAAAAAGAGCAGCCTGAGTTTACCTCAATTGATTGCCTCGAGCGGGCCCGATGCCCGCGAATTATAAAATTAAACCATTATGTAAAAAAAATAAAAATGTATTAAAAATTCATCTTTAACAAAAAATGTTGACGAAATAATAATTCGACCTCAATGGTCGACGACAAAACGAAGGATGAATATGTACATAATTCACAGTAAAATATTAAAGTATACAGGAAAAAAAATAGTTTAGAACAAAATGGCTGGGGATTTTCCAACAACCGAGGTTGTATAGTGTCATTGCCACCACTTAAAAATAAAAATGGTGGTAATGAAAAGATAGAAAGTAAAAGAGAGGAAAAAAATGTTTAGGCTACGTAGCTAGGCTAAGAGTTTAGCCTAGCTGAAGACGCTCACGGCGTTTTAGTGTGTGAATTTTGATTTTAATTTTTATTTTATTATTATTATTAGGGAAAAATACGAAAAGTTTTTAAATTTTGAATTTAGGGGATGGCCGCATTCCACACAGTAAAAAGACACAATTTTTTTCCTCAGTTATTGCAGTAAGGTAATTAAATATTAATATGTATAACAGAATCAAAATTCTAAATAAGTTTACTTACTATAACAGAATAAAAATAATTTACTAACGCCTCAGAACAGAAACAAAATCAACAAGGCACCTACAATACCAGTAATATTAACAAAACCATCTTCCAGTTGAGTACCAGTCCAGTCACATTACCATTTTTGGGTCAGTTACTTGACAATTAACAGAAACAAAATCGAAAAATTATCTCTCCCCTGCCTTTGAGGTCAGGAACTTCCGACTCGAATCACAAATTACTTTCCAACTATTCATAATAATTTGATTAATAGTGATCAAATCATGACCAATACCTTATGCCCAACCCTAGAAATAATGGACAAAATAAAATTATCATCTTCATTGACAGAATGGCTTAATTTGAATAAACAGTTTCAGAATTAATGACGAAGAGTGTCAACCTTTTCATGGTATAAGTTCAAGTTAATGGACTTGGTTATTTAGAACTCTGAATCCTTCACATGTATATACCTGTATCTACCTATTAAACAACATTCGAATATTTCTGAATTGACATAATATTACTTTCAATTTAAGAAATCGAGATAAATCTGTAAAGAAAAATCCAATGTAGGTCGCCCCTTAAAAGAGACGTATAATTTGATGAGTTCAGAAAAAGTAGACCATGCTCTATATGATTTTCAAATTAGAGTTTGTGGGGACTCACTGGTATGAGGTAAAGGGGCTCGGACCCCTTGACAACAGTCGCCGCCCCAAAGGGCAGGCAAATAATCATACTTGTGACGTTAAACACACAAAACTCGTTCGATCGTAATTACCTGTATATACTTGCAGGTAATGTACAAGAACCGAATCGTGACACAATAAGATGATGTCACAATTCGTACACGAACCGGCCAGCCATCTCTTATCTCGATTGGGGATGATGCGACCTGGCCATTCTCACCAACGTACGTATTCTCTTACGTACGTGTGTTTGTGTGCGTGTAAATAAGCCGTATATAAACCACCCAAATCGGCTCTAAAATCGCCAGTGTTCGGCTTGGTTCTGGCTTACCCGTACTTGTATACGAAGTGGCTGAACACGCTTAAATTCTGTAGAATTTCCTTCTGGTGAGAATATTTCTCACGACAAGGTATTCCACAGAGTTATTTTTTTTATTCATATAAAATGTAATTTTTGATGCGCAAACATCTTAGCGCTCAGTCTATGGTAGGAGCTAAATGAAAATTACAATTGTCAGATTTGCTTAACTGTTACTCTTACAACTGTAACTCTCGTTTGTGTGTTACATGACATGTAGGTGTGTGGAAGTGGGCGTGTGCAAGCTTTAAAATTTTAATAAAATTAATTATAATTAGGTAACCTTACAAGAAATGGGTAATTCGACTTAAAAATGACCTGTCAAAAAAAGAAAACAATAACATTGTTCTAATTTATGTTTTCTCAAATCTGAGCTGGTTAAAAAATTTTAATCTGCTCAGTATCATCGTACAGATATAGGATTTGTGTCTAATTCGTAGGAATTTTTTTATTAAAATATTGTAGATAGAAAAAACAAAATCTGTTGATATTCTGAAAAAGAAGTTAGGTGTGTTACTTTTTGCTGTTTTTTCAAGTGACAAAAAACAAAGTTTAGGTACCTACAAGTGTAAATTCAGAAAATGAACTTTTCAATATAAAATCGTGAAACAGTGTTCAGGTGGATCTGGTATCAGTTAACTACGAGTAAAACTTAAAGGAATGAGTAGATGGTTTTAAAATGAAGAGAGAAGGTAGGATTCCACAATATAAATCATACTTTGGAGAAAAAGCTCAATGACATAATATCATGTTTTGCCAAAAATTAACTAGAAGAAATTCTAATCAATTTTTGGATAAGAATTAAATGCTGCTGCAGACATTAGGTTTTTTCTGGAGAAAATTTGTCAATGAAGACTGATCAACATGAGACGTCATCTTTTACCAGTTTATAAAATCCAGTGATCAGCTCAAAACTGCTAAAATTTGACATAATTATCATTTTTTTTAAAAATTATAACCGTCAATTTCAAATCCAATCGTAAAGTCTGAATCAACTTGGCTCGTTATCATGCTACTTGCCAGCTACTTGGGATACTAGTATGACAACATTTGACATTACTAGCTGTTTTAACGTTTTAATGTCAACTTCAGCTTAGCGGATTGTCAGATGAGATTCACGGAGGACTACCCGCGAAGCTATAAAGTTAACTTGAATGACTAAAAACAGCGAGTTAACAGAATAGTAGCCCAAATAGCTCGCTAGTAGCGACAAAACTAGCCAAGTATGAATCGGGCTTTACAAATCCAGTTGCTATTGTTTCCATAATGTGTCTATTTTAAACAATATTGCGACTCATGCAGCGCTGTTATAAATTATTCAAATTAAGTATAAAATTATATTTAAAAAAAAAAAAAACATAAGTAGAAAAAGGAAGGAGAAGAAATCAACCTGTAATATTTTCGTCTAGGTAATCTAATACTTTTTAGAGGAAATATAGTTCCTTACAAACTATGGTCTCAGTTCGTGTCATTCGCCATTTTTGGTCGATACACTAAACAATTCCCCTTTCGCGGATGCTTCTCATCAATCCGTTTAATCCTCAACAGTCGTAGGCCCAAGTTCAATAAAGAAAAACAAATATTATTGCCCAGCTAACGCAGTATATATTTCGCCTATCATTCTAGATTTAAAAAGTAACTTTCACACTGTCTGCGTTAAATTTAGTACCATCATAAAAACGGAGTGAAGAAAATAAATAAAAACGAACGCAGTTCGATTTATATTTACGTTTGTAACACTATTCTCTCGAGTCTCGAGTTTAGTTTATTTTTCATTGCAGGAAATAAGAGAAAAATGGGTAGAAGTACAAAAAAAAAAATCAAAATAATCTGGTAACCGACTTGGAGTAAACGTATTTACATATTTTTCATTCATTATGGTATTTACGCCGGTGGGTGTGTCTCAGAGCAGGGGAGGGTAAATTAATTTAAGAACGAAAAATTTTTAGAAGGAAATTACGAAGAAAAAATGAAGAAAAGCGAATACAGACGAAGAAAAACTGAAATATTATACAGCGTTAATATGAGAATAATTAAATTTTGTTTCTTTAAAATATGCAGCTTCAAACGCACAACGGTGCTTTTCCGGAAAGAGTCTCTACCTTTATAATAAAATTATATTAGCCACTTCTCAGAACCGGTTGATGCCAATTATCCAATTTGTGAAATTTTTTGCAGCATTTTTCATTAAAAATTTAAATTTTATTTTCCAAGAGAGGGGGGGATAATAAATTTAACACCAACCAACGCACACTCCGACGCACGTGTGGATATAAACGAGACTGAAGCCATATTCACAAACGCTTTAACCTTCCTTCACTTAAATTTCACTTTAAAAAATTTTTTTACACAATTTCCTACTTATAAATGTGAAAACATTGTATCTCTTATGAGAGTTCCAATGTAAAAATAAAATGTTACCGCACTCTTAAATACAATTATTGTGCCAAAAGTCATTTTTAAGTGAAGTTTAAGTGAAGGGAGGTTAAAGTGACGTTTGTAAATATGGGCCCGATACTCAATGCATGTGAAGAATAGCTTCTATTTAAATGTTGAATATCGAGAAGACAATATTAGTGAAAATCACAGTTTAATATAAAAATAAACGAAACCGTTGGGATTATAATATACCATAATACTTTCAACTTTTGAGAGTCATGAACATCATCTATCATACCAGAATAGAATGAGAGAATGTTCTCGCACAAAAATAAAAATGATGTTAATAACTGTTGGACTCTGGGGGCTTGGAGTCCGTTGAAGTATGAAGTAGACGATTATTAATTATATCACCGGAGAATAAATAAAACAGAAAAACACAAGTACCGCACTAATAAATGAATTTAATGAAGAGAGAGATATTCACATGAACAGACACAACTTACAAACTGAACAGATAGACGACGCAACTGAATAGGAACTGGAGAATGATGATACAGTGTTACCAACTAGTGATTGAACAATAATTAATGTACCAACAATAACAATAAAAAATCAGTGTTGCCTTAAGGGCAAAAATAAAACTAACGATGCCACACTAAAAAACAATATTATTTATAGTAACAAAGTAGGCTTTATACAGGGTGTTCACGATATGCTATAACTAATCAATTGGATGTTTTTATGTCTTAAAAGGTTTCCATTATTTTCACGAACCAAAATGAGTTTACAGATTAATGAAATGATGAGATTTTCAGTCATACCATCATAAGGTGTATATGTAATTTTACCAATACAATTCAAAAAATTTAGCTAGTCCAATTATCACCTAATTTCTAGTGGTTCCACAATTAGCCTGTATTTTTCTTCCTTATCTTGGACTAGTTCCACTGGAGGAGAGAAAAATATAAACCAATCGGAAAGCTCCACAATCAACTGAACTACAGCTTGTTTTATTTGGCTGACCGTGAGACCTTTCTCGCTTCATCGTATTTCAGATCTTTTAGTGTGAGTTTCTACATTGTTATTTTGGTGTTTTTCTGTAAATATTCTTGTAAATGTAATATTATAGTCCTTTAGAAGTTTGGTTTTGTATTTGATTCATTTGATACTGGTATGTAAGAATTGATTATTTATGTTTAATACACTGCTTTTATTATCTGAATTTATGTTCTTTATTATTTTTCTCAACTTCTACACCAAAAAGAGGTTATTATTAAATGGATTTTGGTTAGCTAAGTAATAGATTTCCGAGTCAATTCCGAATGGTCGATAAGGATTTTCATTAGTTACCTCACTAGTATAGTAATGGCCTTTTTACTTAACTGTTTTTTCATTTATTTCTTTACAGTGTCGTTTACACAGATGCAAGTGACATTTTGCCACTTGCATCTTTCATTTATATATGAATATTGCCTCTACATATGAACTTGAAACTATAACACTCGATTTCTCGTTAAATTTCAACTCAAAAAATTGTTCATAATGGAAACTTTTCAAATTATAAAAAAAAATATTCACGTGTATTCTTCAATAAAGCACTTACAAAGTGAATACCGTATACGTAGTCTTTTGTAGGCCTAACATACTATTGTGGTTCAAAGTGCTACCCATACTAGACCCAAGTGGTTCATTTTCAGATCCACTTACGTTTAACCTTACAATTAAAGCAGTGGATTATTTTTTAATTTTTTTTTTTTACATTATCTTCTTATTTTTAATCTCACGAATTCAAAGTTTTTCAAAACTAAATATTCTAATAAGCATACTTAATAGAAATTCGAGAATATAATTTGTAAACCCATTTAAATTACGGTTGCTTAGTCAATTTGACAAATTCTTCATCCTGTAAGTTTCACGACAAAGTCGATGAGCAATTCTATGGTAAAATTTGGTGTGCTGGAATGATTTTCATCACGTCTCTCGTCGTCGTTGAAAAATAATTACTTAGTTACTTTCTTTAGAATATTTTTGAAAATATGCTAAATCGAAGTTCGTATTCCTGTAATTTTTCGAAAATGACACAACAGTTAAAACCGAAAAGTTCAACATAGGCAGCTGGTGCCACTTAAAGTGAATTAAAAAAACTGGCGAAAGATGGATAAGTACAAGAAAATGGAAGAATTTCTTTCTTCAAGTCAACTATGGTTACCATCATTACATTGTAATGAGTTTGTGAGTTCGTTGGTACATAATATTGCTGCCAGTTTCCGCCTGAAGCATTTAAAATATTAATCCAACCTTATATCGTGTATATTATGGCAAAAATTGACACATCAAACGCTTTATCAAGAGCATCCATTTTAAGTATCGATGCAGGCAAAGATGCCGAAGTTTGAGGCATAATGAAAAGCACGATTCGTAATTAATTATTAAAGTTTCTAATTAGCAAATTGCGTTGCTTAAGAAACTTATGGAGGTGAGCCCACGGTTGTTACAATTAAAGGCAACCTAAATCGATCGACTGAGCTGGTACTTTAAATGACTTGTAAACCTATTGTCTTTTATCATTAATACAATAATGTGAAATACAAAGAATATAAACCAATACCTACTTACCAATTTTGGTTTTTCTGTCATTTGAATGGTCACCTGTACATGATCAGCCTTAGCATTTCATATTTTCGTAACCTTTTTATGCGCCCCATATGCATTGGCTCTACTATGGGGATCATATCGGTGTGAGGTATTTAGGGGCTCAGATCCCTTGATGACAGTCACTGCCAAAAGGTAGGCTAATTTAGTGCACTGCACATTAAACACAATTTAAGCACAGATTACTTGTTATATTCTGTATGTAATTCATAATTGTCGAACCATGACAAATCGGCTTATCACTGATTACATCATGTTGACAAGGACATTCCTAGTACTTTTTTATCTACAATGTACAACGTAATTAGGTCACCAATACATACACAAATACATATGTATTCAAGTGAATGTGCATGTACAGAGCCTACCATAAAAGGCACCAATAAACAGCGAAGTTGGCTCTCCCGTACTTGTGTACGAAGCGAGAATACCATCTGTTGTGGAATCTTTTCTCAAGGTATTCCACATCTACCTTTCTTTTACAATGTTGAATACCTTTGAACTGCACCCTTCTCATTCGGAGATATGAAGACATGCAGATTTGTTATTTTGTCTGACCATGGTATTCGAAGTAGCCTTATTGTTCTCTGCTGCCTTTGTTTCATTTATCAGTTTTATCTTTGGTGCAGTTGCTTACCTGAGTTATATACTAAGTGCGATAAATAGCATTTTACTGCTCTTAATCACAAGTCCAATTGCATTTCCCTGTTCAGTAATATACTTTACAACTTATCGAAAGCTTCACTCCCAGGGTTTATGTAGCTTGATTGTAAGGGAGGAGTCTTCATCTTCACGACCTTTCCTTCCAAGCCCCTTTCCTCACAACAATACTACTTCCGCCAAGAAACACACACTATTTTTGTAAGTAAAGCTTTCTTTCAGACCAGAGGGGAGTCAGAATCCCTCTTTTCATCACTCTCGTCTCATTTATAATCATAAATGGCTCCTAGGTACCTGAAGAAGGTCACTTTATACACCTTTTTTCTCTCAATTAATACAACTTGTTCTACATATTTTAACTAGGTACGCAATAACCATATGAACTCAACCATTATTTTAAGTCAATTTTAAATCATTTAAAAAATCATCTCAAAATTGGAATGAAACAAGAGAAGAGATCTTAAATCGATATAATCCTACGTCATTTTCGATTCTATTTTTTGTTTTTTTGTTATTTGACAGAGCTATTAGCTACTCTTTGATCTATTATACCACGTAATCATCTTAGATTTAGGCTACTAATTTTCTACTCCTAGAACTTATTTTTTGTTTATGTTTTTATAGAGTTTCTTTTTTTTGTCTTTTCGCACTTCGAAAATTTCAGTCCTCTGTTTCTTCAGAGAATCTCAGCTACTCTACTAGTGGAATAGCAATAGTGTCCAGCCTGCTGAAGCATCTACTAGCTGTATTTGAATGAGGTTATTGGTTAGTCATGTTGCAAAGAATAACAAATAAAGATACGAGTGATGAAATTACTTACCCATTGGGAATTGATAATTTTCTTTCCTCTTGCCAAAGAATGACACTTTCTCCTTAAACTATTTGTACACTTTACCCAGATCTAAAATATCTGCTTCCGTAAATTGATGTTTTCATTCGATAGAAAATTCAAAAATTTATCGAAACATAATGAAGACAATTTTCCGAAGACGTAACAAAATAAATTAGGAATTTTACGAGAAAGAAAATATACAGGAAGCGGTACGTAAAATACGTTGTAGGACTGAACTTACGCCACCATTACTAATGGAATTACGAAATATGGATTAGAAAAACGAACTTTTCTTACGAAACTTCCGAATATTTCTATTAAGATGTTTTCTTCGTTCCCTGAAGAACAGCAAAATCAAAAAACAAGTCAAAATAATTCTTATTAAATTCGTTTCGTTCCACCTAGAACGAGAAAAGAATACAAAAGACAGTAAATTAATCGATATGATGATGGTGATGATGATGATGATGATGATGATGATGAGGAAATTCACAGCATTATCATTTACTATGTCCTACGGATAGTTTCTATTTTGTTTCAAGTTTCATATTCGCTCAACAGGCCTAATTTATGGCAGATCATAAATTCTAAATCTGGTCGAAATGTGTTCGAATTTTTTTTTTTTTCGGGATCCACGGGTACCTTGGATCTTATAAAATACCTACATTTGAAAAAAAAGCAACTTCCTCATTACAATGATGCAAGAATAATTTTTCATAAATTCGCATATTTCGACGTCAGGAAGTATTTTTGCACATAATTATGCTGAAAAACATTAAGGAAAAGATGGAGGAAAAAAAGAAAAGAAATGAAAAATATAGTGGAAAAAGAAAATTTCATCTCGAATTATTCCCTAATTTTGTTTAACAGCCAGGTAGAATAGATTACCCTGCCTTCTTAAATAACATTGAGAGTAAAAATGTCATTCAGAAGAATTCCGAGCTGAGAACTTCTAAATTTTCCTCCATAATATCGTATGATTAATAGAAAAGTTTCAACACCTGCAGAATGTATTTTCAGATCTACCTTATCCAAAAACTAGAAAATTCTAAAATTTATATTGTTCACCTACCAGGGTGTGGAATCGATCTGGCAATCCTTAGGATACAAATTGGTGAACGTGTCCACGTTGAAGACTACCTCTAATACGTATAGTTCATTTCCCCACACCACTCCCCCTTCTTATTCGCAGTAAAAGATGCAAGTATTCTACACAATGCTCACAGAAGGAAACTACCTACGTACAGGCTGTTAGTGGGGAAACCCTGACAAATTCTCACAAATTACTACAGTGTTGTCCACTCTGAAAGGGAGAATGTGTAAACTTGTGTAGCGCAAGTTGCGTGTTTAAATCACATTGAAGTCACCAGATGTGGGTCTAGCATGGGGAATCAAACTGGCGACCCACAGAATAAAAAGCGGTACGCATGTCTGGGTGGCTATGCCACCGCTGACAGAAGACTGCCTCTAATATAGTTCACTACCCCAAGTATATAAATGAAATATAAATGTCCAAATAAAACCAAAAATGCATGAAAGTATATTCTATTAGCAAAAAGAACATCGTAATTATATTTAATTTTTGATATACTGTGGGATCCAGAACCCACCGGAATGTTTTTAAATTACAGACATTGCCATTAGTAATATTCTGTTTGTTAGTATAATTTACCTGGCCAGGAAATTATAAAGTTTATTTCTTTTCAAGAGAAAATTATGGCAAATATTCTATGGAGAATATAATATGTTCCTGAATTTATAATTGTATTTATTTGGCAATGTCTTTATCTTCAATTCCCCCAAATGACATCTCTCCTATGCTTATCTTTTTAGAGGCAAGGTTGTTTTGGTTTACGTAGCCATGCCTCAGTCCATTTTTAATTGGCAACCAGAGAAAATTATGTTTGTTGAAATGTGTCTAAGTTTGTAGAAAAAGATAATTTATTTAACATAAACTTGGTGAATAGTGACTAAAGTTTATGAAGTAGTTTGCCGGGATTGCAGAATTCATGTGCCTGATTCAGTTTTGGTAACATCAATAGGTTAACGGATCCTTAACGTCGTTTCAGGGAACCACGTGTTAGTGAGTTTGATCAACATTGGCTGAAAATAAAATGGATTCAAATATCATTGAAGAGTGTAATTATTTACTCAAATATGCCTTATGTAAGTTTACTCTTTCTATATAAGAATAATGTAAAATGAGATGACTTAGACTTTCATATACTACACACGTCAAATGTCCTGCCATTAGATGATAATAAATAGGTTAGGCTAGGCGCCTCGTGGGCTGTTGTTAAAACATGGATCTACTCCTCTGCTTTTCTGTATGATATATGACATTTATTGTTGCTGTGAATTATCGGTCACATACTGGAGAGACCTTTACAATATCATCCGAATCATAACTTCCCACATACATGTTGACTACTCATGTTTTCAGATCCCACAATACTCATAGTTTCCATTTATATCTTTACACTTCTCTCAGTGGTGGACCAGTATTATCTTATTGTCAATGAAGAAGTATCCTATATATGTTAATGAACATTTATATACTACTCTCATTTTTAAGGTAGAAGTAGTTATAAGTGTATGTATTTTGAGTATTACGTTGATTTAGGAAAATAATTTTTTTTTGTTTTTTTTTTAATTGTAGATGAAAATTGATAAACTGGGTGATCTAGTTAGTGCAGGTTTTGTTTTTATTATCATTATTATTATTTTTAACAATCAAAAAAAAAAGGAGGCTAACAATTTGCTCCCTTTTTTTTTGTTTTGTGTTTGCTCCAGCATAATTTCTCAACTTGGACACCGATTTAGATGAGATCTTTTTCAAAGGATAGAGAATGATCCCATGGTGGTTCCATTAAATATTTTTCAGAATTGATGAAGTAGTTTTGGATTTATATTTAAATAAAAAAACTGCTGGTTTTAAAGTAATTTTGCTGCTAACGCTAAAAACAAAAAGTCAGAGAAAAAATTTTTTTTTCAAGAAATAGAAACGAGTTTAAAAAAAATTTTAAAAAATGCACTAAAACGTTACAATTAATCATTTTAAAATTTTTCCAGCAAGATCTAGATAGGCGCTCTTTTCCTTTACTGCATGTAGGTTTTATACCTGCGTCAATTCCTTCCAGTTTTACAACAAAAGTTTTTAATTAGCACCAACTTCAATAATTCCAGTCTCTAGACATAGATCTTGCCAGAGAAATTTTAAAAGAATTAGTTTTTATTTTTTATTGCATTTTTAATTTTTTTTTTAAATTGATTCTATTTTTTGGGGAAAACATTTTTTTTATTATTAATAAGTATTGGGCTTCGATTACATGACTATTTTACCCCACGTCTGGTGAATATATTTGATGTCGAAGTTAAGGGTCTGGATCTGGTGGCCCATAGAGTCTACCATCATGAATTTTTAAATCTCATATTGGAACACCAGCGGAACCCAACGGAGTATCCCACCATTTTGGAATCGGAATGTAACGGTGGCCTATCTCAAACTCGCAGCTTTTCTTTTGCAAAGCCGAGCATCTAATCCAAGGTACATGATCTAACCATTAACCACCACGTCACGCAGATCACGACAGTTTCAAATTATCCTGTCATTGAAAACCGAAAAATGTTCGAATACAGAAGAAAACACCTTCATGAAAATGAAAAAAATAATCGCAACGAAAATGAAAGTTGATTTTTTCAACAAATATTGAAACGACAGCTATTGAAACAAATCAGCCGCAATACGAAAAGAATGAAACGGAAACGGCCTTCTCTTTTTTTTCCAATATTATTTTTCATTTTTTGAAGCTTTCGTAGAAATTTCTCCAAGTTAAATCGTATACCAGAAAGATTTTAAAAACATTTCGCCTTCAGAAGAAAACAAATTGAATGAATGCCTCATTCGGATTCATCGGGTGTTTTGCGAATGAATGAAATTTTAATCAGAAAAATAAAAAGATTTAGAAGAAAAAGGAGCGAACGCCAATGTAAAATTTGAGGAGGAAAAAACTAAATTTTTTCTGCATAAAAAGAAAGATAAAAAGAAAGAGATTTTCAGAGATGAAAGAAGTGGAAAAAGGAAAAAAAAGGGTAATAGTAGTACTTTTGAGCAAATTTTGTAGCTTCTTCATTGATTTTCTTTACCTCTCTTCACACATACACACCTGAGAACACTAAAAAATATGCCTATTTTTAAACGTACATCACATAAGGGAAAATCTGTATTCAGCTTTTTTTGCTCGCATTCGTTTTTGAAAATTAATGTTTATAAGTTTTCATTTAGTATTTTTGAAAGCGAAGAAAAAAAAACCATGTAGATACATGCTCCTTTACAAATGCACATCCATGCATTAAAAAAAGGGTTGATTAATGTATACATTATTGATAAATTGCCGACGTGCTACTTTTTTTTTTTTTTCGGTAAAACCGAATTTTATGCATACCTATACCTACTTACTTCATTCTTTTTTTTTTACTTTTCCATTTTACCTTCATATAAAATGTGGACGTACGGTAAGAGTGGTAAATTAAAAATTTTGATGGTTTTTAATTAATGTAGAGCCAGAACATATGGGTGAAAAAATGCCGTATGATCACGCAAAATTAAAAAGTATAATTATATAAAACGTATAGGAAGCCTATTACCGATGGCCCACATTTTTAACCCTATTTTAGCTGATTTTCGAACAGTGAAGAAAATACAGAGACGACAAAATTATTGTTATGTGCATTATCTAGAATTTAGATTAATGCTTATTCTATACTATAATACAAGTGATAATTGAATGTATGTATGTACGCACGTATATAGGTACATGTATATAAATGTGTACTGAAAAACTAAACCGACAATATTACTGAAGTTTAGGTTTAAGAGGTTTTTGGGTATGAAAAAATAATCCAGAGAGGTCTTAAGTTTGAGAAAATTCGTTGAACAAAAGTATAAGCATTTCAATCTATAGATGCCAGCTAACCATGAAAAACTCACCGGCAACAAACTCTATTTTTAGATCTGCAGTCCGCATATCATCAAATTTCATGATTAACGCTAAACACAACAGATAGTAAATGTCTCATATTTGATCTTGAATCCCAGTGGACTATAGGTAGACTGTCTGAAATAACAACAATGTGCGCTGTCATAGAGACGTTCACAGTTCACAGTTACTTAAAATGCAAAAATATTTTTGTAAACAATAGTTTTCAATGTAGCTCATGATAAAATAGTATAAATCTTTAGCTTTTCCTTTCCCCCAGTCTGTCTGTTCATACGAGGTCATCTCTTTCTTATTCTAGACAGTCTATGGATTAATTTTTCTACAAATAAATTAAAAACTTAGAATCAGTGGTACAATAGTAAATTAACGCTCTCAGAATGAAGGTTAGAAAAACTCTAGTTTTATGTTCAATAATATGAGCTTTGACAAGAATCAGATTCTCTTGGGTTTACCTCTCCAATGTACAACTGGGCATTGTACTACTGAAGGTTTAGTTGGTTTGGGGAATCAGATCTGGGACCTACATATTTTCCAGCTAAAAGCGGTGAACTTAACTACACAGCCATCTCACTGTCAACTATAACTAGCGAATGTATTTTGTATTGAGCAAAGTATGGAGATTCCCACACACTCCCCCTCTAGAGAGACTTAACATGAGTTGAACAACATTAGATGCTCTGGGAGGTTGAATAGAGCCAGAAACGCCTCTTATACCAATACATACAAGCTTATACCTATATAGGTTCTACTTCTGCTATATGGGGTGCCATCAATTGACAACTCAAGTTAGGAAAGAGAGTTGTGAGTTCCACTATGTACCACTAAGGTGCATCCATGTCCAGCTCAAATCAAGGGTCACTAGATATAGGTTTTGTCAGTTAGGGGAATCAAACCTGGGACCTACATATTTGCTAGCTAAAAGTAATGAACTTAACCACACGGCCATTTCACTGCTGAATATAACTGGCAAATATATTTTATATTGAGCAAGGTATGGCAGTTCCCAAAACTACCATCAAATGTTACAATGTACGAGCAACAAACAGAGAAGGAGAGAGAAATAATGAAAAAAAAAAAAGGAAGGAAACAGAAAATTTAATGTGCTATACACCAAATTGAAACTTCATATTTTGGCAGAATTTGAAGAGTCTACGTTATACAAGCTCGAGGAATCGAAAAAGAACGACTCCTTTTTACGTGTCATTCACCAATGTAAATTAATGTTTAAAATTAAAAAAAAAATTAAACAACTTTATGGATAAAACGTTTTCTTTACCTACCTCACCTTATAAACCCTTTTTCCAGCAGCTCACCAAACGATGTAATTTTAAAATATTATTTCTTTCCATTTCCAAACCCATCTTTTCGCGCACGTTTAACCCGTTATTCTCGTGTAAAAACCCAACAAAACAGAATTTAAAAATAAAATAAAAGAAACAATTTTACCTTCGAGTTCGATCATTTTATTCGTGATATGGACGTACACGTACGTTACTTGCGAAGCTGGCGAAGAAGAGAAAAATTACAACAGAACAACGCAGCCCGTTGTTTTACGACTGTCAATCAAACTTTTATCCTTTTTTTATCAACTTTTTTCTCATCTTTTTCCCCAGTATCTATCCAAATAGGTAATGCTCTAATGACTACGAGTTGTATATAGGTACACATTCGTTGGCATTTTATTACAAGCTCTTATTTATTGATTCAGTTCAATTTTGCTACTCGCCATAGCTCATGCGACGATTTTTTCTCCAGGTTTTGAATGGTTTTCAAAATAAAAAAATAAAAAAAAAATTATTGCTCTGATGGTAAAAGTTTGAGCGAAGACCTGAATAATTTTCATTTGACGTCAACAGAAGTCCATTAGCAGCTAAGAGTCAAAATCATAAATACAGGTTTTCAGTTCTACTTTATAGTTTTTGCGTCAATTCTGAGAAATGAAAATTGGAGAAACTAAGAGCTGAAATGATGGTTTTAGTTCTGGGTCTGTTCTTTTGAAAATTAGTTCTCAGTTATACTTTAGGTTTATACTGTCGGAAGAAGTGAAAACTCTAAAAACTGAAACCTGTAATAAAATTTGGAAGTTTTGATTGACTTTTTTAGTTCTGGACCTGTTCCTTTGAATCTTAGTTCTATTTTAGCTTCGTACTGTAACTTTTGAGAACTCAAACAACAGTAACATTTAATCAAGTCAGAAAGTTTTTGCTAAAAGTTTTAGTTCTGGACCAACTCTGTTGAAAGTTATAGTTCTCATTCTACTCTAAGGTTATAATGTGTGTTCTGACGAGTAAAAACTCAAAAACTGAAAGCTTTAATTAAGTTTGAAAGTTTTCACTAATAGTTTCAGTTCTAGACCAGTTCTGTTTGAATGTTAGTATCTCAAAACAGCCCTACTGTGAGCATGTTGACAGTACCGTAAGTACAGCAAATCAATTTAGTTGAGTTGTACCTAAGGCTGTCCAGTTTTTACCTCCAATCGAAATTTTGAAGTCCCGTTTTTTCCCCGCGATACGTTAGTTATTTTTCACATTGAGTTACAACCACACTCATAATTTCAAGTAATTCTTAATGAATGTGAATCACGTTGTTTTTACATATAATGGATTTAATATTAATCATTCCTTTATTTACAATATACTTTCCCATGATTATTGATTATAGTTCCCATGTATAACATAACTGTATATATTTTACCGCTCCAGAGATTTTAGTATTTCATTATTTTGATATTTTTATCGAAAATATCAAAATTAGGTACCCAGAAAAAAACGTCTTTAGCGCATATGTTGTAATAGTAGGCTAAATTTTTTTTTAAAAAAAGTTCTAATTTTTTTTAGTGATCATGATTTTTGAAAAACAGGTAGGTAAGGGTTAAGTACCTTCTTACCTTCCTAGACGAATATGTAATAGTATAATATTATTACACACCAAGGTTTGAAAGTGAGGGTTTACATGTAAGGAAAAATTTTCTAAATGAGTGTAGCATAAGTGAACAATTTGTGAGTTATGTAAACTCACTTTCAAATCTTGCTGAGGAAGACATTTTTTGTAATTAATGATCAGAAAGCAACGAAATCATAGGAACAGAACTATTAATAACTACTAACTGTAGCAATCTGAAAAAAAAAAAAATAATCAAAATAAACAAATATATCCATAGTAACTACCTCTTCCCAACTAGCTTTCGTAGCTTAACTGGAATGGTGACAGCTTGGTAACTTACACTCGCATTCTAGAACATGTCTGTATGACTTAAGTACTCATTTGACCAAGTTTATCCTATACTCGTACATGAGAGTCACAGATAAAATATTACTTAAATAGCCAAACTGTACTTAAGTATTGTTCTAGAATACAGGTATTAAAGATTGAAGGTTCAAATCCCCGTAAGATCAGTGAATCTCAGTTACATCACTCATTAATGATAAGCATGACTTTTTGCTTAAAAACTACAACTGTTTACATTGCCTTTTTGATCATGTATTATAAAATAGTACATTACAAACCAAGGTTCAAAAGTAAACATTTACATGTGAGGGAAGTTTCCAAAATGAGCGCATTGATTGAGTAGTTCTAGAGTCATGTAAAATCATTTTTGAACCTTGAAGAAGATATTTTATACAATTAATGATCAGAAAGTTTAAATTCTATCAGATTATGAGTCTTTCAGAAAAATTATAAAAACAGAATAAAATATCAACTTCCTCGTTGTGGCAAATTTAACGTTTTATTCAGAAAGTGTAACCTCTACCTCAGTGCGAATTGAACGTGCTTCCATGTAAAAAGATGTGCTTCATATTTTTATATGGAGGCGTGTTTGCTTAACATCAAAATTAAGAGCTACTTTTCAATCACAAAATATCAGTGTAAATGTTGCCTTTCTGATTATATATTATATAATAGTATATAACACACCAAGGTTCAAAAGTAAGCAATTACACGTGAGGGAGTTTGCGAAATGAGCATAGTGAGTGAGCAATTCCTGAGTCATGGAAACTCACTTTTGAATCTTGTTGAGGAAAATATTTTATATACAGTGAAAATCACTAGAACGAACACCGGATAAAATGAACAAGCGTTGACAACGCACCAAGTTCCAAGTCCCGGCAAAAATGCATAAGAGATAAGGCAAAAATATATCGGATACTACGAATTTGTTTATTACAAAAAATCAGTTATAACGAAGTAAAAAAGAAGGGAAATTCGTTATAACCGATATTTTATTATCTCTGAATTCGTAGATAAAAAGTTCTGGCCTCAATAAAACACAAAAAAAATGATCAAATACTTTTTTGCATTTGCTGGTTTCTTGTGAAAATTTGAGTTGTATGAACTGTAGTTGAAAATGTCTGCGAAAGTAAGACGCCAATTTTTGATGGAAGAAAAATTTACAATAATTTCGTGATTACAAAGTGGTGATAGTAACTGTGTTTTAGCCAAAAAATTTTCGTGTGCCCCTTCCATTATTTCCACAATATGGCAAAATCGAGAGGTACTCGTAATTAAAAATGAGTTTAAAACAAGGCCTGAGGGCATAATAAGACTGCGGACATCTCGATTTCTGTTCAAACCAATAGAAGATACACTCCTTGCTTGGTTCAAGCAGCAGCGAGCTCTCAATATCCCAGTAAGTGGTCCAACTGAGGCCAGCAATCTTTTCTACTATTTGTAGCAGTAACTTATTTTTTTACTAAACATACTAGGTATTTCCATAGAAAAAAAAAAAAAAATCTGTCACAAAAAAAAGTTTGTTGCAGGTGATTTTCGGCTACAACAAACATCCGTTAAAACAAGCAAATTTTAACAGTCCTTTGGAGTTCATTGTTACCGATTTTCCCTGTAATTAATGATCAGAAAGCAACGAAACTTTAAAATTCTATAATAATGATGAGTCTTTTTTAAAAATGATAAAAAAAAGTCTCCAAAAATGGTTTTTTCAGGATTTTGAGGAAACTACAAAAGAGATCGAACTAAAATTGTCACCTTGTACATTATTCATAGGTATGTGCAAATCAGATAGAAGTTCGATGATTATTGGGAAAACTTAAAATGAAAAAATTGTTGGAAAAGTGGTTTTTTTCTGGATTTTGAGGAATCCATAAAAGGGATAGGGCTAAAATTTTCACAAAACGTATTCCTTATGTAGAGCCAAGTCTGACGAGAGTTTGGTGCCTATTGATACTGTATTTTTCGAAAAAGTTATAAAACAAAAATAGCTGAAGAAAAACAAGTGGCCTATGTTACTTGAAGTATCTTTTTCTTATTTGTGGCGCAAAAGCTTATTTTACTTCAAACTGTAACAATGAAATTTCAATATATCGATACCTATATTGTGGAATGCGGCCATCCCCTAAACTCAAAATTTAAAACTTTTAGTATATTTTCCCTAATAATAAAATTAAATTAAATTAAAATTGAATTCACGCACTCTAAAACGCCGTGAGCGTGTTCGGCTAGGCTAAACTCTTAGCCTAGCCACGTAGCCTAAACATTTTTCCCTCTCTGTTACTTTCGATCTTTTCATTACCACCATTTTATTTCTAGTGGTGGTAATGACACTATACAACCTCGGTTGTTGGAAAATCCCCTGCCATTTTGTTCTGAATTATATATTTTTTCCTGTATACTACAATATTACTATGAATTCTGTAAGATTTCATCCTCCGTTTTGTCGTCGACCATCAAGGTCGATTTATTTTTTCGTCTACATTTTTATAAAGATGAACTTTTAATACATTTTTTTATATTTTTTTAATAATGGTTTAATTTTATATCCGCGGGCATCGGGCCCGCTCGAGGCAATCAATTGAGGTAAATTCAGGCTACTCTTTTTGAAAAAGACGCCTTCTCGGACACTCAGCTATGAGATAAATTTCTTTTAATTCACCTTTTCTTTTTTCCCTGTTGCATGGTATAAAGCAGTTCAATCGATCACCTGGCTAGCTGAGCAGGTCTTGGGGGTCCTTAACTCGCATCTTCACCGAATTCTGTTGGTGGAGATGCTCGTGGAACACTCAATTGAGTGGTTTTTTATTAATGGGAAATTATGTTAGGTTTTGTATTGGGTTGGATTGAGCCACCCAGGGTCGCATACCACAATATCTGTCCGATACTGGTAAATATCAATAGTTTTTTGCAATTTTTTCACACATTTGGAATGTAGGATAGTTTGCTGAATTTATAGATGTAAATTGGCAAGCTGTGTTTTCTGGTGAAGTATTCGGTTAAACTTTTTTTTTTTTCATCTTCCTAAGCCATATTTTCGTCCTTTTTAGCATGTTCTTAATTTTATTTTATTTTATTTTATTTCATCAAATAATACCTACCTCCTCACTTTTTTATTTCTACTATTTTTTGCTTTCGCCTCATCTCTTTGGGCTGATTTTTTTGCCTTCCATCCGGTCTATCTGTCTGTGTTTCTGTGCGCCGTCTCCCATCTCCTCCTAACGTTGTGATAGCGATGACAAAAAAAGGAAACGAACTTTACGAAACGTATCCGGGTATGCCCATATACATATAATAGTACGTATATAATGCCTCATATAACCGTCGGTCGTAGGGAGCCACAAATTTTACGAATGAATGAAAAACGTCTGTGGTGGTGTACGAATGTATCCTGTTAGAGTTTTATTACCTTTACGTTTGAATAATGAAAAAGTATTCCTGCTACGGAGGCTTTTCCTCTACTTTACGTTTCATTGTGTACTTATTATTATCATTCGTCTCGGCATTTACGGCCTGCTCGCGCACGAGGCTAATTCTACGTTTTGTAATTTTCCGATCTCAAACGAGAGAAACAAAAAGAAAATAATGGAAAGAGACGTTCGAGAAAAAGCCGGAGAAGGAGACGACGCGACTGAGACAATGGCGGGAAACGGAGAAGAAATGGGCATAGCCGTACTCTTCTTCGGAATACAATTTTTACATAAAACAGTTTTTGATACGAACTCCAAAGGATGGAAAAAATGTGAATGCGAGGAAATGAAATAGGTAGACATAATGCTGACGAGTGTCGTGTAAGTACAGTGCGCTTGCGAGTGTGTCTCACAATTGGTGGAAAAGGGGGGAATGCATTTTAAAATTCAAAGAGACACAAAAAATTTGAAACCGTAAGTGGCACCTTTAAAAACGTTATGGTCAATTGCATTTCGAAGTATCTGCACCTGTAGTCAAAAATTTGCTAATTATTAGGCGAAAAGTCGGGCGACAGAAGTAAAACCATTCTTTTATCAATTGTTAATGTTGGGAAATAAATGTTGTTCAAACGCTGGTTGGCGATACCGATTCTACATTTTTTACTAATATTATTGTTGTCATACTGCTACGTTTATGGTCATCTTCTGTAACAAGTTGTAGACTAAACACCTACGTGTTAACTCTCTCCGTAATCGATGATTTGGTGAGGTAGTTCTGTGTTTTCCTACGCTAATTGGTCGTCGATGTATTTCTTTTCATACTCAGTGGACATCACACCCACCCACTTTGTCCGGTCGTTCAGTAGTTGGGAATATTGGAAAGAAATCACCCCGTTGTCATTCGTAATAGCTGCTACTTATACACAGTAAAAACAAATTGCAGCAATATCTAGGCGAGTGTAGCAGGTTTATTTGATATTTAGCTGTGGTAGCTAATTGAAACCAACAAAAGTAATAGGCAGTGATTATAAATAGCGAAAATTATACACTTAGTCTAGGTAGTGAATGTAGACGGTGGTTAAGCCATAAATATATCCCAGTAAAAATAAATTGGTAGTTTAGAGGTGATGGTTGAAGTTAATGACAGTCAGTTGTGGTTGCACATTGAGGCTGAATAATGGCGATGGTAATGCAACTTCGTGTAATGATATAGTTGTTACAAAACAATACACGTCAATATTATTTTGAATAATTATAAAAGAGTGTATAAGTTGTTACATGTTAAGATGAAATTAATAGAAAGAATTGTACAGAACATTAGACTAATAAATAAGGGTGAAGTTTGAGTGATTTGAATTGGGTGTCGTGTGAGATATGAATATGATTGGATGTTTAAGGAAAACGTAATTTGGATAAAACCAATGAAATGTACTAGAAATGACATAAAGTAGAAGTGTTTAAAATGTTAGTAGGAATTAGAATAAGTGCAAGGTATTGAAATATATTCGTAGAAAAGGTGACATCATAAATATGAACGAGAACAGTTTATAGAGAACAGGAGGTGATGTCACCAGACAAGTCAAGACTTGAAAAACAAGTTTGGACTAGTCTAAAATGACGTGAATGAAAGGAAGAATAAATATTCAGAAATATGGAGAATGATGTAGGAAAATACTAATTTGGAATAAATGAGAGTAATTGAAATAAATGATATAGAAATATCATCACACTTTGCTAAGAAGGTTAGGTATTACTATTGTAAATTTTCGATGGGTAGTAACAGTGATTATTGGCACTTGTTTCATCCAGAAAACTTCTATGTTAAATACCTATGTTACAAGTGTATTAAAAAAAATAATACTAGCCAGAATTCATAGGTTGCTAGCAAACACCAGAACTACAACCAAAGTGAAGTGTTAAACTCAACAACCCCAGCCCAAAATAAAAGTAACTGTGTTACATTACACGTATTAGAATTGAAACTTTGCTCTCAAATAAATAAATCCCCTGTACTGCCCAATAAAATTGTAAAAAATTTTCCCAGTCAACCATTTTTGAGTCACACGAGGTAAAATGAGTGGTTCAATCCAAAAATGAACAGAGAATTTGAACTTGCTTCCTCAAAAAATAATAAACGTCTGTAAACAGACACAGAGGATGTTAAAAACAGTGTGCGAGACAACTTTTTTTTTTAATATAAAATTTGGCTAATACACTCTCAGGACATAATGTGAAAACTAAACAATACTGAAAAAACAAAATTGTAAAAAAATTTTCATTTCAATAAGGATTCGAACAAAGGTCTTTAGAGTGGCGGTATTTGCCTCGTAGCAATGAGGCACGGTGGAACTTCTAAAATTCCAGTTTTAAACATCACTACATAGAATCACAAAGTATTAAATATAAGAAAGGATGCAAGTTCATCTAACAGGCTCGCTCACTTCAATTATGATGTAAAATTTTTTGAAATTTCATGGAGCAAAATATTATGATCTGAAGAAATCGATTTTTATCTTATTTTCAGGATGAAAGCTACAAACTTCCATCAGAACAAAAAAAAAAAAATAGGTAAAACTGGCAACATAATTCATAACCCCCAGCCCGTGCAAAAGGAAAACAAAGTCATTCTACTCCCGTGACATGCCCCTATGATTAACTTGGATGGCACATCTAAAAGACAGTGTAATCTCACGAATTTATTCTCTATGATCTACTGCGTAAAAAGTTGACAAAAAAGAAACACTGTATTGTGGTTTGTAGGTTTCTGTTGATTTATTCTTTAAAAGTTAGAATTTCCCTAATTTTCAAAATATGGATTAGGGATTAGAGAATAGAGAAGTGAGTTTAAACCGTGCTGAACAAGTAAAACGATGAACCTACTCCCAGGGATGAGCAAGAATTACAATTTCATGATGCGTTCACGAATCACAAATCACCCATACAAACATGACTTAAATTACGAATCATGAATCACGCGAATCATTACACCGTATTACGAATCGTCTTTTCTCATTAGACCAAAAATGAGAAAATTATACGACGAACGTTTCACCAATTAGAAACTTTCTACTGAAGGGTAACAGATGGGGTTTAACCTTTGTTGTCAAATTTGATGATTCTTAAATTCTCTGATGGTCAAAAACTTTCAGTTAGATTCTAATAACCAATCTCTTTTAAACCGTTCAAAATGATTCGTAATTCTATCAAAAATGAACAAATCATGCCCAAACCTACCCAAAAATCGATAATTTCACTTACGGCACCCGTCAGCAGAAATGAAGAGTTCAGCAAATAAACAAAAAAAGTTTTTTCATATACTCGAGAACACCAATGCCGAATGGAATGCGAAAATATCTCCACATTGACAGATTTACTCCACGAACAAATATCCGAAAATATTGGCGAACTTCAATTTTTCATTTTAAATCAACTTTTCAAAATTTAAGCGCTGTAAAAATCGCGGAACTTTTCGTTCTTCCGAATGTTACACGATTCAAATCATTCATCGAACTGCGAACATATTGCAAAACGAACCGAACTGGCTACAGCCTTGAACGTAGAGAACGGCCAAAAATATTTCAACGATTTTCAAAAAGAGGACATAAACGTATCAACGCCGATGTTCTATAAACTGTATAGTTACTAGGTAGCCTAACTACCTACCTATAAGTTGCCTGGTGACGAAAACGGATGATTCACTAGATTGTATACTTTATCTTGTCTATCTTACTGTCCGTTTCAAGAAATTTCCTGAATCTCTTTCGATTATCGCAGTCATAGGTACCAACTCACGGTTTTTTGGGGAATAAGCTCCCTCAATAATTCCCACCATAATTTTGTAAATTTAAATATGGATATACAAAACTAATATGCTCCTTTTGCGTTAAATAGCCAAGAATTCAATTTTTAATGTGAATGTGTAGTAAACCCAAAGATTTTCACATTTAATTTTCAGCCCCCTTCCTAATAATTTGGCCAAGTCGACACCCATCATCATAATAACTTCGGACACCCATCATCGTAATAACTTCGATAGGTTCATATACCTTTTTACGAGACAAAATAACCTGTTATCAGACAACTATAATTTTGCCAACTTTAAGTACAACACACTTATAAAGTGAAGCGTCTACCTTCAGTCAAAGAAGATATTTTTATTTGCATTATCATAGGTTATAATAGGTGTTTTTAGGGTGATGTTGTATATGTAGTGATGTTTAAATCGACAAGTTTGCAAGCTTTACTGTGTCACCTTTCTATATGACCAGGGCTGTCACCCCAGAAACCTGTGATGGAATCCTTGTCAACAAAATTTTTTTGGAATTTTATTTTTTCATTATTATTTTTTTGTTTTATTTTCATGTTGAATCATTCAGAGCGGATTAACCATATTGTTTATTCTATAAAAAAAAAAAAACTCAAACAAGTGGAAGTCTTGTATTTTTATTCTCACCAGTACTTTTCATCCATTATCTGTTTACAGATGCAACTGGAAACACCCGACAGAACATCATCTTTGTCTAATCACAGACACTTGTCTCATAAAGACATTATTATCACCTAATCTTCTTAATCAGATTTAATTATTCTCAAAGGAGAATCTCCACAATCATGTCACATCATATTATATCATGTGTATGTGTATGAATATATTGTATTGTTATGTACCCGAGTATTAATATACTCAAGATTAAAAACTATTAGAAACTATTACCAGGACCAGTTTTATGTCCGAGTCTTAATAGATTTAGACTGGAATGGCAAAATTTGTAGCTCAAAAATACAAAAAAATGGGGACCAAGATAATTATCCCTTATATTACTGGGTTACACCTACATCGTAGAATATATTTTTTGGGACTCTGAATCAAAATTTCAAATCTACTTTTGTATTTAACCAATACTTTAGGAACACAGAAGATAATTTTTTCTGACACTTACTATTGGTTACTGGCATTGGGAATCCAGCTGACAACCTACAGATTGAAAAACTGACACAAGTGTCTCCCATCAGCTTGCTCACTTTGTCATTTTAATGTTATTACTGATTGTAAGTCATTTTTCATCAGTATAACGTTGTAAATGAATACATTTTATTCAGCTGCTGTGGTCCAGTGGTAGAGGCCTGGCTTATCACTCAAATTGTGCAAGGTTCAAATCCCACGAGGTAACAATTTTGAGGGAAAAAATTTTTTGTTATTTTTAAAATTTTTATTTGTAAAATGGTTTGTTAGGTTTGTCAATTTTTTTTGTGTTTTTAAAAATAGTTACTTCTGGATTAGACATGTTTTTAGTTATAATGAGTTCAGATACTAGATTCACTCATTGCAGAGGCGGTGAGATATTATGGGCCGATGCAGAGGGCTGGTCTATCGTATGCCACTTTGGGGGCAACAATTTTGTGGGGATAAAACGGGTGGGGAAATGCCCCTTCCCCTGCAATTCACCCTGTCATTACTAACATACGAAGTGGCATGCCTAGGCCAAGACTCCCCACATCGTCCATAAAATCCCTCTGTTGGTGCTGTGCTGATATCTACTATGCTCACTAACAAATGTGAGAAACAGTAAAAAAAAAAATTCATAAATGACAATTTTATCAAGCTGGCAGGAGACACTTGTAAAGCGACGACACTATGAGTGTGGCTACGCTGCCACTGATAATTATGTGAGGTGCGCATATCTAGTTGGTTCACATCTGCATAACCACTCCCTCCCAGTGCTATGGCCACCGTTTTAGCACGACAGCAGAACTCAAAAGGAGGAGCTCTACCAAACCCGCAATACAAGCTTAATCGTGGCTCGATGCCATTCTACAAAGGGGTGATGTGCGAACTGGTGGAGGAGCGCTACAATTCTTCTCACACTGAGGTCAGCATCTCTGTCGATTGCCAATATGAGGATTGGAGAATTTAGGACCCCCCAAAAAGTAGTTATAATAAAGAAAAAGGCGCAACATAAGAAAATACTGGATAAGCACAAGGCAAGTGAAGCTGCATGTAACAGCTTGTATTTGTACAATATTATACCTAGCTTAGCAATAACCAACCATGCTACTTCAACGTTAAATAATAAAATCGGTGACGAATTCCTTTCCTCTACTGCTCACCTTCCTCCATTTTCATCTAAAAACTTAACAATTTACAACGTACCTAATAGGTACTTTGTAACTAACAAATCGATTGTCTACAAAATCGTTTTAACGTAGACCCCTCTCATTCTCAATTCTTACTGCACATTTAATAAAGAGTTAAACACTACTACTGCCTACAGGCAACCAAGAAAATAGAAAATGAATTTATTTGCATGATTAACCGCTGCCTCTTACTAAGCAACTTATTCTTTGACGAGGAAAAACAAACTCGCAAGTGCGTTCAGAAGATAAAGCTGTAAGACATAATTAAGTAGACCTACCGATAATTTAACAAAATAATAGTCGCTATTCACCTTCACTGGGTGCTAGTAACTTGGCGGAAGAGAAACTATAGGCTTGACGTGCCTAAGTGCATCAAAGGTTAATTAATTAGATTGTTTATTTTAGTCGACGAATGGTTTTACTTAAGCAATGTCCGAAATTAAGTTCTCAAAACGTAGCACAGAGGCTACATTATCAGAATCTTAGCAAGATTAGGAGTAGTTTAAAAAGACAAATAATTAACTATACCTAATCGAATGATGCAAAATACGATCGAAATTTTAATCGGTAAGAAAAAATTCGTAGTAAACATTATGTCTGTTTTTTGGTTAAAAAAGTGCAAGTACTCTTGCACTATTTCAGAAATCGTGTTTTAAGATATAGTGCAGAGTATTGGAGTTCCTTTGAATTTAGTGCAAACTTAGTTCAGAGAAAAGTGTAAAAGGTGCACACAGTCTCTACACTAAATGAAAAAGAGGTGTAGAAAAACTAAAAAGTGCGAAGAAATTTCTCGTCTTATCACATTCGATGAATTGGGAATTCGTTTCTGATTCGTTTATAATGTTAGTACGATAACTGATAATATTTATTTTTATTTTGTTTTGCTTGCACTTCCTCTTAAAAATTTCTTTTGACAGCAGTAGTTGCACCTTTTTTAAACTTTCCTGTCCCCGTTCTGAACTACTTTGAACTTTCACAATTTTTGACCAATATAACAAATAATAACCCATTGAGGAATAATGTGAACGAAAATAGGGATGAAATTTATTATATTGGTGAGAAACTACTGTACTTGGTTGCCCAAACGACACTGCTCTGGCCAGCCAGTGACTTGCTTCAGACAAGAGCGGACACGATTTCTCAACCATTGGCAACATGGACTACTTTTAAAGTGTTTGAAATGATTTTTGTGATTGGAATCGTTTTTCAGTACAATCAGTATTTTGTGATTTATGACTCGAATCAGACTGGAAATTAAAAATTTATGATTCTGATTCTTTTAAAAGTGCTACCTATTCAAAGGAAAAATGGAGGATTGAAAGTGTGGGGCTGTGAACATATATACGCAAACACACATGAATATCTATAGGTGGTGGCATGACCGTGCGGATATCATCACTACTTTTAAATTTGTAGTCGCTGGTTCGATCCCCAGTCCAGGCAGACCTACAAAATGGTGACTTTGATGTGATACAATTTTGTAACAGCCCTCCTCTTCTTGTTCACAAACCCCCCTCTGCAGAGAGGCATAGAAGCCATGATGGTGTAAATCTGTGAAGTTTGGCTGGTTTCCCACATGATCAACAGCCTAGCTCTGCCCTCTACTGTGTTTTCATGCTGCATCGTAGCTACAGCACTGGGGGGAGTGGTTGTGGGGATGTAAACATATATATGCACATGCACACATGAGTATCTATCCGTGGTGGTGTGGCCATGCGGATATTGTCACTGCTTTTAAACTTGTTGGTTGCTGGTTCAATCCCCAGTCCAGGCAAACCTACAGAAAGATTTGTGATTCGAATCACTTTTTGAGTCGTTCAAATGTGTCACTTGTGATCCTTCAAATCACTTTTTTGGTGATTCTGCCACTCCTACTAAAGACCATGATATCTAGTAAATGATCAGGCACCGCACTACAAACAGTTGGCTGAATATCATTACCGCAGCAGACAATGGCTTCTTACATACCATCAGCACTGTGACTTGAACCCAGATCTTCTCAATGTGAAGCCAAATTCCAGACAGCTGAGCTATGCAGTACCCCTTCAATGACTAGTATTGAATTTAAAAAAGTAAAGAATTATGGTTATTTTTATTAGAACCTCTGCAAACATCTCGAAGGTATTATAAAAACTATCATTTGAAAGTATTACAGGTAATTGAAAATAATATGAGCCAGACTAGCAGAGAATTAATATTTCTCTTCTCCGCAGCATTCAGAGGCGTAACCAGAGAGGGATTAGAGGAATAAAACCCCCTTCGGATTTTCTTAAACAGAATTTCACAGAGTAAGACCATTATGGTTTTTAGTATCTTGATAAATAATGAAGATCTGCATAAAAACCAGAAATTCATATCCCAAAATACTGAGAAAATTGTTTCTTCAATTTATGAATTCTGCTCCTCTCCCAGATGAATCCAACATACGACCCAGGCTCAAGAGGTAAAGGTCGACGTTTTTTATTTTAAATTTTTGGTCCACTCAGATGGTTGACCAGAATCCGCCTGTGGTTTTACTCTCGGTAAGAAAAAAAATTTCTTGAAATATATTGCTGGGAATGAGGGGAATGGGGAGAAATTTTCTCCCATCAATTCCAACCCCTTAAGAAAATCCTAGCTACGTCGCTGCCAGCACTGTGTGCCAGCAATATATTATTTTACACCTAACACAATTTAAATTATTTTCTTTTTAACTGCATTTGCACGTAGGTATTTCTCAATCTGGAACGAACAACTTTCTCTCTGAATAATGCATAACAATACCCAATAAAATACATTTTAATGTAATTCTCTTCCGTTATATATGTTAAACGAATAAAAGAATAACAAAAAGGACAAATAGCAAAGCAGACAAAAATGGGAAGAACAAAAACAAAACAAATAACAAAAAATTGTCTACTTAAATGTACACACATACGACAAATGTATTGCCACAAACTGTCAAACATAATATTAACTTCACTTCGTCACCATACTCGGATGTGTATGGGGTTGCAGCGAAAGCAGACGAAACCTTTTTTCAGTGTGCACCACTCATAGGGTACACCAAAATGTATTCGTATTTTCACACTGACGCTACCTATAACGGTGCTCTTGCCTGCAACAGCTCCAGCAAATATAGGCGAAAACTTAAAGTGACAGTTCGCAGATATCGAGAAAAGTTTTATTTCTCGCCGACTAATGAAATAACTTTTCTCTGGTGCGAAAATTTAAAAAAATACAGGTATTTCTGCAACCCTCCCACCACCTTAAGTTTCCTCGCCTTCTCGAGTGCTCTAATTTATTCCACCAATTTTTGAAAAGGGCATTCATAAAATATTGCATAAATAACGTCGAGCTTTACAATTAATTAACGAATGCTTAAAATAGCTAACGAAAATATAGCCATTTTGCAAGGAATATTTTAAACAACTTTTGCTGCAATTCCCTTTTTCAAGACGTTTATTTTTATCTCGGAATTTAAATATTACCGTAGGCTAACGATTTTTATTTTATTTTTTATTAGATGTGCTAAACTTCAATAACTGGACCACGTTGAACTGAAGATAAATATACCAACAGCTGAAAAATCTATTTCACCAAACTCTGACTTCCTTGCAAGGCGAGTCAGCTCCTCAATCAATTAGCACATTTTGTTAATGTATTTTAGCTGAAACTTCTGCAACGATAGGTAGCTGTAGTCAGTTTGTCCATTTATTGAAAAATATTATGATGCAACAATAGTTATAACGTCGCAGATATCAAAACTATATTTGGTTGACATAAAAGATTTCCCCAGTTCCTTAATTAATGTATTTGTTTGGGATGGTGCTGTTTGTTGCACGTACACTGAAGTCGTTGACGCAGCTCTTGCCTTCGTAACTAAAATTTTATATGCGAATAAAATGAGGAAAAAAATAAGGTTTTAATAAGGAGGTCAGGTTAGAAAATTGTAAATGGGAAAGCACCGGAGGAGATTCATTAAATGTAGGTACCTAACGGAATTTTTATTTTTTGTTTTTACAGATGAAACTCATAACGTAGAAGCCGTTCTTGGAAAAACGGCCTATTTACCTTGCAATATCGAATCAAAAGATCGACAAAATGTCGTTTATATGGTACTGTGGTTCAAGCAAAATGACGACAAACCTATCTACAGGTACGTTACGAAATATTTCCTTCTTTTTTTATAATTATGGACTAGTCTTAACCTTGCGACTTCGCTGGCAGTTATCCAACAAATAAGTACGAAAGTTACATTTAACCAAGATGTGTACGCTTAAATTGACGATATATTGGAAACTGTGAGGAGTGAAACAGTGGACACACATGTTTACGGCTATTTTGCCTATTTTATTAGGATTTTAGTGGAAGTGAGTATGATTAATATGGACATAAGGTAAACTACCAGATTTGAATCATTCTCATTTGTGGCTCAAAATTTTAAAAATTTACATTTCCTCCCTTTAAATGAGCAAAAGAAAACGGAAAAAACTCCAAAATGTTTAAGGAGCAACTGGGAAGCGAACCCACGCCCTTATGGGGCTTTTATCTAACAGAACAGTTTCTTATCCATAGGAATCCCAGTTTTGGTATAATTATCAAAAAACTTTGCAATATTCTCAACTTTTAAATTTTGAAAAAAACTTTCCCTCTTTGATCCCCTCAATATTCCTCAGCGGGAATTGAAGATAGAAATGAGAAATTGATACCGTTGGAAAGAGGAGAAAATTTTCTTCAATCCAAAACTAAATTCTTTTTTTTTTATCATTTTGGACATTAGTAAAGTTTTGATGTATGAATTTTGGTATGAAAAATTACCAGTAATATTAGAGAATCGTGAATATAAATTATTGTATATGGATACAGATAGTTTTATTTTTTCAATTGATGATCATAACATTAATAATTATGTGCAAAAAAATAAAGATTATTTCGATTGTTCAAATTATTCGTATGATCATATTTTACACAACAACTGAAACAAAAAAAAAAAAAAAACTGGAGTTTTTAAGGATGAATTGAATGCTTATTTAATAACTGAATTCATTTCATTGGCTCCTAAAATGTATGCTTACAAATTGAATGTTGCTTCAAAAAAAGAAATAAAAAAAGCTTAGGGGATTTTGAAGAATACTGTCGAGAAAGATATACCTACGCTTTAAAAATTATTATGAAGCTAAGATTCGATAAAAAATCATTTATTTGCAAAAAACGATTATTTAATTGTAAATTACCTACATAACTTAAGAATTACAGAAATTAATAAAAGAGCATTAATTTTACATAAACATGCTAAATGAGACTTTTTTGAAAATGAAATTCATAGTTTAATATTTGGTCATTATGCTTTACAAGGTAATGGGGAAAATGCAGAGATCAACAACTGTGATTTCAAAAATAATATAGTTGAGGATGATTTAGGAACAGATGTGGAAATTAATGTAACACAAGATGAGTCTTTATTTCAACAATATGAAAACAAAATTTATTTATTTTATCAACAAAATAAAGAAATTTACTTATTAGTAATTTTTATTTTTTATTTTTCGATAAAGAATATATAACCTATTCTGTATCACAAATCAATCAAGCATTAAGATTTTTTTTTTTTTGGAACTTCTTCAGATTTTGAAATCCAAGCCATTTTAAACCCTGTATTTTTTTTATAATTTCTGCTCAAAATTTTTTCCACCAAATAAATATCTGGATATATAGTGAGTTTCATTTCCTCATTATAGAAACGTTCTTTTACAATTCATTGTATGAATTTTTTAATTTGTAAGTAATGAGTGAGGTTCTATGAATTTTGTCTATAGTATATATTTTGGTACTCCAGTTTGGGGTATATCCTTTTTCAAAAATAAATTAATTCTTTCAAATTCAAGTTTTGTTCCCAATTTTGATTTTTATTTTCTTAGATGAAGATGTAAGTGTTGTAAAAATATTAGAAAACACTTTTTGCTCGTCCACGTTTGTACGAATATTATTTGGCTTCATTTTAGTTGTTTGGTGAGTAGTATTGTTATAATTATCAACCAGATCATTCAATATGTCAATCCACATATTATATGATCCATGAACAGTAAATTAAAAAAAAAAATTGTTCTTTTAATGTCCTGATAACACGCTCTGCAATTCTGGCTTTTGTATCAGAATATGTTTAGTAAAGATATATATTGTATTTTTTGTACAAATTCTTGCAAATGGGGCTGGTAAATTCAGAACCCACATCAAAATGAATGTTTTTGGGTGCACCATAGAAAGATTAGTGTTTGATAATATTTTCAATTATTGGACCTATCTCATCTCCAGTTTTACTTTTTAATGCTTTAGCCCACACATATTTTATAAAAACATCAATTATTATTAAAATAAAAGAATGACTTTTTTTTTGTAATTTCTCAAATCTATTAAATCCATTTGCCACGTATCACCTATACCTCGTAATTGCACTCGACGTCTTTTAAAGTTTCATCGAGCAGGGGCGTGTAATTCTTCAGCAACTTGTTCCATTGATTCGATAAATTTTTAAGTAATGCAAACTAATAAATCTACATCATTTTCAATGCAATTACCTATTTTATTTTGAACATGCCAACTACCCACTGTTTGGAAAAAATTTAACAAAAAAAAATAAAAAACGAAACTATTTTAGGTTATAGTGATATTTAAAAAAAATTTGATGCACTTTTTCACTAAAGGTGGTGTGCTTATATCCCACTTCAGAACATACTAATGCATAACAAACAGTTTTATCTGGTATATTTTAGTTGAGATTCTGCAAATTTTTAAATAGTTGCTTTGAATTCTTCTACTTTATTTTGTAAGAACTATAGTTCTTCACTTGATATTGTATTGATAGTATCATCTTTTTCATTCAATTTGTCAAAATGTTTCTATTAACTTTCAAATAAAGGTTTGATTAGTGATTTTGATACATATGATTTGAATGATTCGATCGTTGATGATTTCATTTCTTCAGCAATAGATTACATTTTGTATTGACCCATAGATATTTAACAAAATGAAAAAATTTTCAAATTTAAATTTACCATCACAAAACTAAGAATTATTTCATTTGTCATTAAACTTGAAAGTAAATTCATTATTTTTTTCGTCCATATTTGGTATGCTGTTATATGAAATAAAATACACTAATCCAAGCAAGTAGTTTTTATTCTTATCTAATTGAATAAAGAGGAAAAATATCAAGCTTCAAATTTGACGTTGATTGAGTAAAACTGAAAAATTTGCCTAATAATACCACCATATTGAATATTGTTTATTTATATATTTTTTTTTTGTTCGACAAAAAAAGAGATAATAAGTTTTGACTCAATTTTTAAATATATCTGATATATATAAGAAATATTAAACTTAATTTTCCATAATTGGATAAATTAAAATTTTGTAGTTTTCTTGTATTATAAAATAATTTATGATTTTCAGCAAAACGCACAATTTCATTTGGCAGTGGTAAATCACCAAAACTATCAAAATAATAAATTTTTTTTCTCTTAAAGCTACCCAATGAGTTCCTTTGCCATCTAAATCAACCAAATTCACAATGAAAGCTGTGGAATACCTTGTCGTGAGAGATATTCACACTAGAAGGTCTTCAACAGTATTTTGCGTGTTCTGCCACTTCATACGAATAAGTATGGGAGAGCCAAATCCTCGGCGAACACTGGCGATTTTTGAGCCGGTTCTGAGAGTTTATATACCGAATTTGGCACACGCACACGGACACACATACGTACGTATGTATACGTAATTATGTCATACGTTGCGTGGTTTCCTGTCTCCGTCGAGATGATAAGAAACGACGCAGTGCGTTTGGTACCGAGTCGTGACATTACCGAGATCGTTATCAGGTAATTGATCTCAACTCGTACGATGTATCTTACCTGTACGTACATACAGGTACGAACATACAAACGCATTCGTGTGTATTTGTTTAACGTCATAGAGACGAATATTGCCAGCCTTTGGGCGGCGACTGTCGTCGAGGGGTGCGAGCCCCTAAAACCTCATACGAGTAATGTCCCCACAGCTACTCCCCCCCAGTTTTTGCGCCGCGAAAATGATAAGTCGCGTGCCTGGGGGGACTTATCGAGTCTACTGTCTTTGGTCTCGTTCCCACTTAGCGAGGGCAGACCCTACCGCGGCCCCAATGCATTTGTATGATTGCTTCCTTGCGTCTAAACGGGCCTGGTAGGCGTCCCTGCTATTCTGCCCCCTTCTTCTCGGCGGTCGTTGTCGTTGTGGAGCCGGATAGTAGGGATGGGAGCGGTGAGACAGGCAGGGGTCGGTTAGCGTCAGGGGCCTTGGCCTTCTATACATCGGGGAGTTGGAACTCCCAGATGGTTGGTAGGCTAGGCTGGTGGTGAGGGGAGGGCGTGGGATTCGCACCTCTTTCACCTGTTGTTGTTTCGCCTCCATCCTTGCTAAGGCTAGGGGCTCCGGAGGTGGGTTTGCCACTCCCGGTGCTCCTTCTGGCGATTTTGGGGGCGAAATTAACGGAGGAAGGGGGGCGGACATTATTTTAACAATATCCGCCGCCGAAGTCGTATCCATGAGCAACTCGTTCTCGATTTGCTCCAATTCCTTTTCGCGTTCCGTCTGTTCCTTCGTCTTGATAGGCTGAGGCACAGGCGGGACTACGAATTGGAAAGGCTGGTTCGAGGACGGGGTGCTGGATGAGGACGACATAAGGAAGGAATAAAACAAGGTACAAAGAAAGAAAAAAGAAAAAATTACGAAAAATTTTCGGCGTGTTCTAGTTCGACAGTCGAAAGGCGAATGAAAAACTTTGCGAGAATATTTTCGATCGCAGCTTTATTCCAAGTCGTTATCTTTTTTCAGACTTGTTCGGAGGGGATAGTGCATTCAATATTCTTTAGCTTAAAAGTTTTCCGGTTAAATTTGGTTAAGTACAAGCAGAGTTAAGCGTGTTTGAATTTTCGTACTTTGAATTTTGTATTTCACAAAGGACTGCACTCTTCGTTTGTGACGTCACGATCTATTGACTATTTTGTTATCGGTATTGTTTGTCAATAGAAACACGTTGCAATGTTTTTCTTCCGTATTGCACGTGGATTTGTTTATTCGTGTCGTATTTTTATTGTACGCACTTTTTCTCTGCTTATCTGAAGAATTTCTATTGTTACGAATATTCTCAGATTCTCGTACGTCTTTTTGTGCGGGTTTGTATTTTCCGCTGCGGATATTAACTTTCGTGAATATTTTCAGTTTCTCCGTGCCAGTCTCTCGGATTTTCGAGTTGGAATTTGGTTTTTCTGCTTTCTGCTGCCAAGGGGCCTGCCTCTTTTTCGTGGGCACAAGGGGGCCGACGGATCGTATTGTATTTTGACGATCTCGTCATTGAACTTCACCGTTTTCTTTATTTTTATTTTTTTTTCTGGTGATTTTTGTGATTTATCACCTTTTTCGACTGGGTTGTCCTCAACTTTTCGTGGTTGTGTTGTTTCGGACTGTTCAGTCTGTTCTTCCTTTATTATTTCCTTGTGTGTCATCTTCCTTGTTGCTCTTTGGAGCTATTTCTTGTCGTCATTTATAAGGTACGCAGGTTTCAATCTGTCAATTGAAATCGTTTTTTGTTCACCTGCGATTAGTATCACGAAATTCTTGTCATCTCGTGATACAACCTTATAAGGACCGGCGTATGGTTTCTCCAACGAAGATCTTATTTTTTCGTCTCTCACAAACACATGAGATGTTGTGGCCAAGTGTTTGGAGACATAAACCTTTGGTTGGCCATGACGAGCTGCCTGATTCAGAAAGTTGTTGGCGTCAGTCCGTATGTCTTGGACGAGCGTTTCGGGGCTAATTTCTTTCGAATAGGTGAAAAAGTCCCCTGGTAGGCGTAGCTCTTCGCCGAGCGCTAACTGCGCTGCAGAGTGACCCGTGTCCGTTTGAAGAGCAGATCGAAGGCCCAAGAGGATGGTTGGTAGTATGTCAACCCATCTCTTGGTGTCGCAAGCCATAATGGAGGCTTTCAAAGCTCTGTGCCATCGCTCAACTTTTCCGTTTGCTTGAGGATGGTAAGCTGTGGTGTGATTGTGTTGTACACCAAGCTTCTTAGACAGCTCTTGGAAGAGCGAGCTTTCGAATTGACGACCCTGGTCCGTGATGATGACTTCAGGTACGCCATAGCGGGCAATCCAGGTGTCATATAACCTGGCAGCTACCGTGGGAGCTGTCATCTCATGGAGAGGAACTGCCTCTGGCCATCGAGTTGCTCTATCGATCATCGTTAACAGGTATCTGTGTCCTTGGGATGGGGGTAATGGACCCACCAAATCTATGTGTATTGTTTTGAACCGCTCCGTTTGTTTAAAAGATTTGAGAGGCGACCGAGTATGTCTTCCTACTTTGGACTCTTGGCAATTCAGGCAACTGCGAGCCCATTTGTTGCAGTCAGGACTTCATCCGAGGCCAAACAAATCTTGATGATACTAGTCCAGCAGTGCATCTTGGTCCAGGGTGCGATAGATTGTGCACACTACTGAATGCCAATTTGCGATACTTTGTCGGCAGGAATGGCCTATTCTTGCCTGTACTAATGTCGCATGTTAGTAAAACATTAGTACCAGGGATTTTCCTTTGTCTCAATTTGAGAGCTGTGTCATCGTTCGACAACAGTTCTTGCAGTTCTGCATCCCTTAACTGTTCTTTAGCTATTTCAGCGTAAGGTAATTGAGACGGTGCCGAGATAGCTTCGATCCTACTAAGAGCATCAGCTGGAGTGTTGAGTTCTCCACTTATATACTGGATGTCCGTAGTCAACTGTCCTATGTAGTCCAATTGTCGAGCTCTTCTCGGGGAAGCTGGTTCTGTCTTTTGCGTGAAGGCATGTGTTAGGGGTTTATGATCTGTATACACAGTGAAACATCTACCCTCTAATTGGTGCCTGAAATGCTTCAGCGCAGCGAATATTCCCAGTAACTCCCTGTCGTATGTGCTGTAGTTCTTCTCGGTTTTTGATAGCTTTCTGGAGAAGAAAGCGAGCGGTAACTTCTTGTCATTGTCCTTTTGGTACAGTGTTGCACCAATAGCAAAGTCGGACGCATCAGTTGCGACACATAACGGCAGACTTTCGTCTGGGTGAGCTAGTAGAGTTGCATTTGCCAGTGTTTGTTTTATATTTTCGAAGGCTTTTTCAGCTTCTTCAGTCCAGTCGAGTGGAGTTTTATCTTTCTTCTTGTTTGTTTTTATCAATGCAAACAGCTTACTTTGTTCGGCTGCAGCATTTTTAATGCAACGTCTGTAGAAATTCACCATCCCCAAGAAGCGTCTGAGTTCTGCTACGTTGGAGGGTTTCGGGAATTTCAATATGGGCTCTACCTTGGTCTTCAGAGGGGAAATGCCTTCGGTCGAGACTTGATAGCCGAGAAAGTCAATCCTGGATTGTTTGTATAAACTTTTTCCAACATTGATAGTAAGTCCAGCAGCGTGTATACGTTGTACGATGGTTCTTACATTCTTCTCGTGCTGTTGCTCACCGCCTTCTGAGCAAATGCATATGTCATCCAAATATGCATATGCAAACGGCAAATCCATAAACAGTCCATTGATGAATCTTTGGAAAGTTTGTGCAGAATTACGGAGTCCAAACGGCATTCGAAGGTATTCGAATAGCCCAAAGGGGGTTATGACCGCTGTCTTTGGGATGTTCTGTTCGGCCATTGGAATTTGGTGGAATGCCCAGTTGATGTCGATTTTTGTGAACATCGTTTTACCCTTCATATTCGCGTTGAAGTCCATTATGTTTGGGACTGGATAGCGATCAGGAACTGTTTTGGCATTTAAGGCCCTGTAGTCTCCAACGATTCGCCACTCTCCACTGGCTTTTTTGGTCATGTGGATCGGGGAACTCCATGAACTTTTTGAGGGGCGGCATATGCCTTCTCCTATTATGCGATCATAGTATTCCCGTGCTGCTTTGAGTTTATCAGGCAGTAACCTGCGGGCTCTAGCATGGCAAGGCTGTCCTTTAGTTTCTATATAATGAATGGTATCATGTTTATAGGTCGGATGCCTGCGAATCGATGGTTGAGTGACTCCAGGATAGTCTGACAGAATCCGTAGGAATTGTTCGTCGACTTTCGTGCAACTGGATATATTGGTGTCCAGTTGGTACGCTAGCGTTTTGCCTTCCACCCATAGACCAGTATTGTTGTCTATGATTTTTCCATTTTTGAGGTCAATGACCAGACCGTAGTGCGCGAGGAAATCTGCACCCAGGATCGGAGTTGGAACGTCCGCAATTGTGAAGGACCACGTCATGTCTCTTCGCAAACCGATGCTTACTTTGCTGGATTCTATTCCGTAAGCTGGAAGGTTTTGACCATTCACAGTTCGGAGGTAGTATTTCGGAGGAAATGCCTTTTGGTTTTTTTCTACTGGCAAAATGCTCAAGTCTGCACCTGAGTCAATTAGGTAACGTCTCCTATTTGTCCTGTCCTTGATGAACAGGCGGCGTGAGTATTTTTTCGAGGGATCTTCAGCCGCATAGACGACCCCTCTTTCTAGTTTGACGACTTATTGTATGATTTACCCCACCATTGGCATCTGTTGTTGCACTTGGTGGCCTCTGCGCCAAACCGATTATGAAAGAAGCAGGATTTATCGTCCCAGTTTTGAGACCGGGGTTTGGGGGACGATGTTCTTCTTGGGGGAGTTGGACTCTGACCCCTGGTGGAATTGCTCTTGCGGTCTCTGGACCTGGATTTTCTGTCATTACTTCTATTGTTGCTTCTGCTTTTCGAGCGGTTGTTGTTTCTACCGTTTCTTGGATTATTATTATTGCTTTTCTTCTTAATTTCGCTAGTCAGCTGAGCTATCTGGGCTCGAAGCTGAGCTAGTTCTCCGGTCTCGGTTGATACTGCACTGATCGAGGATGTTGATCTCGAATGTTCCAGTGCACTATCAGCACTCTTCGCTAGGAAGTCTAGGTCCTCGGAATTGTTTATTACCGTGGTACCTATGGCTGCCAGACACTGCACAACATGTTGGGGAAGTTGCTTGCAGAACTGGTTTCCAATGACTGACGGTGACATTATGTTATCGGCCTTTTGTCTGAGTTTGGCCATGAAGGTGGAGGGTTTGTCGTCTCCAATCTTCATTCCGCCCATCACATCATCAATGATTTGGTTCTGAGTTTTACCAAACACATTTCTTATTTTTCTGCAGAACCAACTGTATTTATCTGCTTCCGCCGGAGGGCATTCCATGATATCCGGAATGCGGCGTATAATTTCTGCGGGCATGCCGCTGCAAATGTGTGAATATTTTTGGTCGTTTTGCAGATTCTCTGTCTTAAAACGACCCTTGAGGAGAGTTAGCCATAATTCAACCTCATTTGGTAGGAACTCCGGAATCTCTATCCTCCGTCTTTGGATGGCAGGGTTCTGCAACGTTTGCAGTTGCAACAGCTGTAAGAGCTGTGCGAGTACTTCGGGGGTCAGCTGTGGCTGACCACTTCCGCCTGCTCCTGGTTGGTTTGATGATGGGTTCGGGTTCGTGTTTCCGTTGGGCATCGTGTGCTGGACTTCTTTATTTATGTTTTCTGCGAAGAGTCTTCCAGACTCCGTGGTTTGTCGGTCTGGGGTTGAAGGGTCGGAGTCTTGGCTCAATAGACGACCGCTTCTGAGTGTTCGAGCTGTTGTTTCGTTTGGGTTTACAACAGCTCCCAAACGCAAGGCTTCTGGCCTCCGGATTCGTTTTTGTTTTTCCGGAGTCTCAAAGACTTCTGAGTCTCTGGTCGAAGCTGGAGGAGTTGGCGGATGAGGGCAACTTTGTTCCTCCAGGTCTACTCGTCTTGGTTCCCTTCCGGCAAATATATTTGGAAGGGGGGGTGTAATTTCCCACTTTCTAAGTCAAGACCTCTGCTTCGACAGCCAAAGGTGTCTAGATCTTGTAAAAATTATTTGTATTACAAGCGAGTAACTCGCCAGCGCACCGCGCCTCTTTTTAGTAATAGCGCAACGCGCCTCTAGACACCCACGACGTAGCCAAAAAATCACGTCGGGGTCACCACTGTGGAATACCTTGTCGTGAGAGATATTCACACTAGAAGGTCTTCAACAGTATTTTGCGTGTTCTGCCACTTCATACGAATAAGTATGGGAGAGCCAAATCCTCGGCGAACACTGGCAATTTTTGAGCCGGTTCTGAGAGTTTATATACCGAATTTGGCACACGCACACGGACACACATACGTACGTATGTATACGTAATTATGTCATACGTTGCGTCGTTTCCTGTCTCCGTCGAGATGATAAGAAACGACGCAGTGCGTTTGGTACCGAGTCGTGACATTACCGAGATCGTTATCAGGTAATTGATCTCGACTCGTACGATGTATCTTACCTGTATGTACGTACAGGTACGAACATACAAACGCATTCGTGTGTATTTGTTTAACGTCATAGAGACGAATATTGCCAGCCTTTGGGCGGCGACTGTCGTCAAGGGGTGCGAGCCCCTAAAACCTCATACGAGTAATGTCCCCACAAAAGCAATATGCTTTCCACATAAAGCTTTAATGGGTAATCATTCTCTGTCATAAACGCCAATAAAATTAGGAACTAGTAAACGTATGAAAAAGATACGTCATTTTTATAAATTATTGGAATGCTGTTTATTATTTTATGACCTTCAATTAAATTTAAATTCTTATATTTGAATTTGTCCATGTCTTTGACGTTGATAGTAGGAAGGCGGATTTAAACATAATCCTTGTCCTTTTCTTTTTGGTTTTTTCTTTCTTTTCAATCCAGAACCACATTTCTTAAATAAATTGGTTACAAAATCTTCAACATCACCAGCAATCTTGACAATATTAGAAATATTACTACAAACTGTTCCAGCTGTACCTAGAACTGCCATAAGAGGAATTAATAGAATTATTCCACCTTTCTTTCATTTTTGACTTTTCTTTGAAGTAGTAGACGTTGAAAATTGTAAATTTCTAATGACTGCTAAATAATTTTCGTCTAACCCAGCTCCTTATTTGCACTTAACCTTCATAAGTGTAGTTATTAACCAGTACAAAAATGTTCCTTATTTGCTTTATCAACGTTGGGCTTATAAAAATTTCCCAAGCTTCTTTCTCTAATATTTTATCAGCCTTATGACAATCGTTAATACTAGTATGAGAATTGTAAAATAGATTGCGCTTTCTTGCTAATGCATCTAACTTATTCAGAGGTTTGTTGTCAAATTTTTTGGTACCAGGACCTAAATATATGTATCCTGGAGCGTGAAATTTTACTGGTGAATTATTAATTAAAGAATTTATTAGTCCCATTCGTTTTTTGTGAGATGATTGGAACATATTTTCATTCTGCAAATGTCACACACACACACACACACACACACACGCACACACGCACACACACACAAACACACAACCTGTATATATATACATTTTTACTCTTCCATCTGTTACCTATTCCAAACCACTTGGTACTTATCTTTCTTACATACGTGTTTCAGTTTTTATCTTCAAAAATAAAAATGGTAGAGTCAAACGTTGAAATAAAACAACACAAATTAAAATTACCAATTCAATGTTGGATAATCTATATTTTGCTTCTAAAAATCTTGGAAATTCTTTACCACTTCTCCATAATGAATCATTTCCAAACAATATTCGCTCGATAATTTGTGAACCCAGTGGATGTGGGAAAACAAATTTAATTTTTTCATTACTTACCCACCGCAATGGATCGGGATATAAAAATGTTTACATTCTTTCAAAATCTCCGAGTTAAGAAAAATATTTGTTATTATGTCAATTATATTCCTTCATTCCCAAAACTGAAGCAATATTTTGTGAAAACGAAGAAGATCTACCACTGCCACAAGAATGAAAAATGAATTCAATAGTTGTTTTAGATGACATACTATGTTTAAAAAAAGATAAAGATAAAATTCGAATGTATTTTTGTTGTGGTAGACATAGAAATTTGAATGTGTTCTACCTTTATCAAACCTACACTCACATAGATAAAAATTTACTTTGTGAAAATTGCAATTTCATAGTTCTTTCTGTTCAAGATGAATTGAATTTAAAACACATATAAATGAAGATCATTTAAATAGCATTACAGATTGTTCATTCGATGCGTTTAAAAATATTTGTCAATTGTGTTGGAATGAAAACAATATATTCTTAACTATAAATAAAATAAAAAAACATATTAATAGCGGAAAATTTCAAAAAAAATTTATAAATTTAATCATTTAAAAAAATTGAAAATATGAATTTCAGTTTACTTCAAGAATGAATAGGTAAAGCTATAAATGAACAAGTTTCCACAAAAGAAAATTCAAGTCAGCTCATAAATGATTTGAAATTCAAAGTAAAAGAAAATAAAGAAACTGAGAAAAATGTCAATTTGATTAAATCATCAATATTTTCAACAATTACCATTCCATTGACAAAAATATCACAAAATTTGGAAAATAAAATTATCAACCACAGTGAAAATACATCAAGTCATAAAAACAAAGATAAAAATGAACATGAATCGAAATTAAATTTCAACGATAATTTTTTAGATGATACACTTTCAAAAATCCCAATTTTCTACGCCAAAGGAAAATATAATAAACTTGTAACATGTATAGATATAACTGTAGAAAATAAAAAAATATGTGGAAGTAAAATGTATTTGTCCTATTCAAAAACACCGATGAATATTGATGTTGCAAATAACACCATCCATGTTGGAAAGAATGCTTACCCATATTCACCAGAGCTAGCTTTCCTTTTGTTTAAAGATCAAGTGCCAAAACACAAAATTGTATCATCTGAAATATAAAAAATATACTACAATATTCTTTGCAAAAGTGGAGAATTAAATCAAATCCCAACGCATGATAAATTAATGGGTAAGTATCAAAAAATAATAAAACCACACCTACCACAATCCATTCCCTCATTTTTGATTATGGAAGAAGAAAATGATGATAATTATGACAGTAATAACACAAAAGACGAAGATTACTTACAAGATTTAATTTTTAGTAATGAAGATAGTGAAGAAAAACATCCTCCAGTACTTTGTAAGTCAAATATTGAAAATTTGGAGAATACTAAAACCTTCCAATTGAAATCTGGAGAAGGAATGAGGATAGGAAAAAAAGTAAAAAACAAAAAAATAATTCTTCTTTTATTGGAAAAAAATATTTGAAAAGTGTACAAATGAAAACATTTAATAGAAGATACAAACCAGAATACATTTACTGGAATGATCCCAAAGAATTCATCGAAGGGTTGCTGCTATTAATTTCTTCCTAAAGAGCAGGTAATAGTAGTTCATGGATTGATAATGAAATTTTGAAGAAGCAAAAATTATTTTATAAAGTAAAATATTTCAATGTAGAATATAAATGAAATATAATAATTAATCATAATTGTTGGTGTTAATATGTAATTTTTATGATTCAGTCAATAAAATATTTTTATTTTTATTTTGTTGAAAAATTCTAATAAAAAATAATATGCTTAACTCTTGTGGGTGAGTAAAGATTAGAGAAGAAAAAAGAAAAAGAAAAAAGATAGAAATAAATACTTCACACATTTTTCATGGGAGATTAATAAGAAAATTATCAATTATCACTGAATGATAATAAATATGAAATAGTTACGATAATAATACCGCTTGAATGAATCAAAAACATTATCAACAAACACAAAGTACGGACATGTTATCTGTCCAAAAGCTGAACCTTTTTTTTATTTTTTTACCACACTCTCAGGAAATAAAATTATCAACAAAACCACAAAGTACGACGATGGTGTTATCTTGTCGTACACAATAAAATATTTTTTTCACCATACTCCCAGTAAATAGAACGATACCTCCTGGAGTGCATAAAAAATTTTTACATCCTTTTACTGAAGGTACTACAATACTACCATTTCCATCATATAAAACAAAATGATACCCCCAGGAGTGTTAAAAAAATTTTAAGGCCCTCTTACAGAAATCACCACAGTACTACTACTTCCATCATATAGAGTTTAACCATTTTTTTTTACTGCACTCCCAGTAAATAGAACAATCCCCCTTGAGTGTAGTAAAAATTACCACAAATATTAGGGGTCCTCTTATGAAAGGTACTATGATACAACCACTTCCATTAGCCATTTGAGGTTACATCTCTTATATAAACTTATGCGGAAGTGACTTGCAGTTATCAGGTAAAATACATTTTTATACATACTGGAGTAAATCTGTGCACCCTGATGGACAATTTTCAACTCATTTTTAATGATACATACTAGATGATAAGTTTTTAAAAGTAACTTAATTCCAAATTTCAAATTATTTTTCAAAATAATGATACTAAATTATTTTTGAATTTTAAATTCAACTGTTAACTGAATATTGATATTGATAGCATGTTGAAGTTATGGATTTTGTGATTAGTGTTTATTGTTTTAAGTTTCATTACTTGGAGCGGGTAGATTATTCACATCACACCTTTTTACAGTTTAATATCAAATTGGATATTTGCTTCCTTGTAACACTTTTTCTGCCATATACAGGGACCACTGTTTTTACAATGGGGCATCTATCCAGTCACGAGCATGTAAATTTGGAAGACGTCCCAATGTCACTCAAATAGGGTTATGGAACGATTCAGAGTGACTCCACATGGATCACTCATTTTATGATTAAGTTAAGAATGGTTGGTTGATGTTTGAGTGTCCTCCGGGAGTCTTCCAAACAAATTGCAGAACGCGCGCACCAGTATATGACACTTTCGTCGTGAAAAAAGTATGTCTGAATTAGAGATGTGTTGGTTGACCGAGAACTAATTCATTTGAACTAATCTTTTGAAAGACATAAATGAACGAGATCAAAAGATGAGAATGAACTAGTTCACATTGAACTAAAAGATATTATCAAATCAAAGTTACATTGTATAGACATACAAGCTAGTTCACTCTTATATATCACAGAATTGTTGTTAATCATTGGATTGGAATTTCTTATCAATCAACAAAAAATGAAACAAAATAGTAAGCGTTCTCGGGGAATGAAATGACTTCTTTTATACGTGAGTATATATATATATACGAATTATATATAGATATACTCGTGTGTAAAAGAAGTCATTTCATTCCCTGAAAGCGCTTTCTATGTCTGAAAGTAACTACGTACAGAAAATGTATACGAATCAGCTCTCCATATGAAATAATACATACTCAAATGTTTGATTCATGCAGCTCATTTCGTTCATTTTAAACTAGTTCACTGAACTAGTTCATTCAAAAGACCGAGACCTATTGAACTAAATCCACCAAATGAACTAAAACGCACATCTCTAGTTTGAATATACGTGGTTGGTATTCTTTATCATAAAAGTGTTAAACTTTTAGGGTACCTACGTATAACTTTCATCATTATCAATTACAAATGCAAATGGATTCTGCTGGTGATAATGACATGCGTACTACGTATGAAATATTATGTCTTTGGATAACATAAGCGTCAAATCTAATCCTCGATGTCGCATTTGCCTATCTGATGAATATGTAGTAAATCTAATTACACCGTGCAACTGTTCAGGTAACCTATACGGTTCAAAATATTTTTATCTTTTCGAATTCAAATAAAACGTGGACGTTACATCTGGACAAGAATTTTTTCTTTTTTTCAACTTTTTCCGTTTTTGAAGCTTTTAAAAGCTGTGTTGATTGGAAACGCGGAAAATATTGCTCATTCATTTCGCAGGCACAATCGGTTTGGTGCACGCCAGCTGTTTGGAGCGATGGGCGTCGATAAGTTGTCGATTGTGTTGTGAAATTTGCAAATGCAAATACAAAGGTCAACGGGTACCCAAATACGGCTGGTTCGGGTCGGTGCTGCCGTTTGTGCGAATGAAATGGAATTCGGTGCGAATATTGGTATTTTTGCAGGCCACTTTCTTATTCGTGGTCGTAAATGTGGAAATTGGAAACTACGGTTTCGGTAACGACGATCCAGACTTTCCAAAGGCCTCGTCGCTGTTCCTATTGTGGTGCCTGATCACATTCAATTTTCTCGTCTACTTTATCAGTTTCAACGTCGCTTCGGTGGTCGAATCGTGGAGTAGGTGGCGACAAAGTCAGTTTATTTTCTTACTGAATCGAAATTAATCGTTGGAAAAAAATATTTTCATAGGTATTTCTTGTTCGCGTTTTTGCACTACCTTTTGACCCTTCTGTTCTTTCCATTTCGTACTTTTGTAATTGTATGAAAACAAATGTCAATATCAAAATTATTATATTATTATGTCGAAATAGTTCAGGCAAATTAGCTTTAAAAATGCTTCAAAAAGGAAATAATTAGCAGATAGCTGAATTTCAGTGTGAACGTGGGCTTCACCTAAAAGTTCCAATGCAAAGGACTTTGGTTTCCACCTCAGGGTGGTTATAATAATTATGTTGGCGGAAAGCTGTTAATTTTCATTTGAGTGAAAATTTATTCAGAAAAAATTGAATGAAAACTGAAGAATCTATAAAAAAATGTTGACCATTTTTTTGTCAGGTGCGTAGATTTTGTATAAATCACCCTTGAAAATACCTATTTTTCTATTAATGCCTATTTAACACAGTAAATGAATGCAGTGTAATGCATACCTAATATATTAAAATGATACAATACGTCGGTCAATCCCCTATGAATAAAATTATTTAAAAATTTAACTCATATACCGTGTTTAGTATATATTATGCATTACAGTGCGTGTATTTACGGCTTTAAATAAGCATTAACAAAAAATAGGTATTTTCAACTGATTCATGCAAAAACTATGCGCCTGAAAAAAATTTATATATTGTTTTATAGATTCTTTAGTTTTTTTAAATTTTCATTGAACAATTTTTCACTTAAATGAAAATTACGTGATAAAAACTTGCGTCACTACTTAAACCCCTCGAGGGGAAGCCAATATATACGCCAAAATTCAGATTTCTTCCGATTATTTCCTTTTTAAATACTAATTTGCCTGGACTAGAAGCAAAATCGTGCAGAAAATAATAAAAACTGATTCCTTTTACCAATAGTGCAGAACAGAATGTGAAGCGAATAGATTTTCTGTAGCCGCACAGCAAAAAACATCATGTTTACGTATGTATGTAATATAAAGATATGCATTCATCATTTTATTCCCTAAAATAATAATATGTACTACTTTTGGAATCTTTTCAATACAAAGTGTCCATAGATGAAGTCAGACTATTATTTAGAGTGGAGAAAAAATATTTCCAAGCAAAAAAAAAGAAGTTTCATTTTCAGAGGAAAAAGTGGAAAAATAGGTTTAAGTTGAAAACAAGTTTTTAAAAGATAAGTTTCTATTTAATTTTGGCTTCAGCTTCGTGCGAAATAAAAATTATTTTGTTGTGGAATATTGGCAGAATGCAGAATAACTCTTTTTTTACATACCCCCATGCGAGTATAATTTTATATTTTGAGAAGTGCATAGAAACGCTTAAAAAACTTCCTGCTATATCAGTGAACCTAAGAAAGAATTAAATGAAGAAACTAATTCATAATTAGAAGTATGCATATCAAAAAATATTAAGATCAATAAGAGTTAATCAGGATCAATTAAAACTTTGCCCACGTTTATTAGTTTAGTACAGAGTTTATCAAAAGCTATCCACTTAGAATTTTAGAGTTTTCCATTTGACCCATCAGACCATCAGTAAATTAAAATTAAAATTCAAGTCTCCTCCATAAATATGCCGAATTATGCAACTTGAAATACCAAGGCGATTTATTTTCTCGTTTTTTCTCTTTTACACATCCCTTTCATCACTTCCTTGGTTTCATCCTAGGTAAGTTGTTGATAACTAAATTCGTCTTCTCATACTAATTAAATGGTTTTCTTTTTTCAATTTTCCTTTTTTCACTGACGAGCAGTTTCCTCCAACTCTTTTTTATTGTACACATTTAGCTGATCGTCACACAGAGTTTTATTCTTCACGCAGGCGGGGTAACACTCTTCATGTTTTTCCTGTTTCATATTATAAAAGAATGTTATATGTTTTTGTCATACACGGTGATATTTTTTTCATCACAGTTTGCTGAATTCTCTAGTGGTACCTAATGGCCACCGATGTGTTTTATCTAGGTACAATTAAATTTTGATCATCTCAACATTTAAGTTCTTACTTCTAAGAAAATGTGAATAACATAGCCAAGGTTCGCAATCTTTTTAATTACCATCAGCATGGTATAAATTTAGGTTCTCGAATATCTGGTAGGCTGTTTTGATTGGTTGGTGCTGATTTTGTGGGTACCATCCCATATAGATGGTTTATACCTAGGTTCCTTGGTGCGTGTTTCATTGGACAAAAATTCTTGTCAGGATTACAGTTAGTGGATGTGTTATGAGCTCCCTGGCATACCACACATTTATTCTGTATTATATCATTCTAATACTGAAAGTTAATTGTCTATCTAGTCAAATTAGCTTTTTCCTAAGAAGGGTCTAATCTTGATTTACCTATTTTTATTTTCTCCTTACTTTTGGCTTACTATCCATTTTATAATTTTCTCTTTTCACTGAAAAGAGAGAGAAAGAGAAAGAGAGAGATCAAAGTAAGGTATTGCATTAATTATTTAATTTATCATGCTGTCATAAAATAAAGTAGCTGATTTCCATCCCAACTCAACAAGTACTCAAGTTGACTATAGTAACCCATTAATTGTCAATGTTTCAAAAGTGTAGGTAAGTTCATCAGTTTAGTTACTTTAGTATTATTTTGTCATTCAAACCTTGTAGTGAATTTTTGTCCATTTCTTCAGTTACTATCATCAGTACCCACAGTACTACATCACAAGTTATCTACAGATTTTCTTGTTGGATTCTTAATTAGTAAAACATTGTGCTCCTAAAACAAACTCCATTTGTTGTGATCAACCGATGAGAAGTATTTTTTCAATTATTTATTTGTAAAAGCTGATGAGGTGGTGATACTTTGTAGTCTTGTTTTCTGATTTTAGTTCATCAAAATTCAAAGAAAAATTTATCTCGTATGTTAAGTGAAGAATGCATGGTACAGTTGTTATACACAAGTTTATTCAACTTACAATTAGAATTATGTGGGCAAATTATCAATACAGTCAGTGATTTATAGAGTTGTGAGTACCTGTACCTTCCATTATTAAGATGAACCATTACCTCCGTACGATTTAAGTTATCAAATGCAATTGCGAGAGAACCGTTAGTAGTAGAGATATGAAATTTTGGTCAGACATTGAAATATATTAGATAATGACTCTGAAAATTTGGTTTAAATTGTACATTTATTTTTCGAGATATCACTGAAATTCTGTTTCAATTGATTAAAATTACCTGTATAAATTGAGTCCACAGTTGAGAAATTTCTGTAATAACTCCAGAACCAATTGTTTTATTTTGACCAAAATTTTCAAAGAATCTTCAAATAATATATACCAGTGTCTCGAGAAAATTTCAGCTTTCTACATTCAACCACTCTCTCTCGATTCATTTTGAAAACTTTGTTTTATTACCTATAACTTTCTAATATTAAAATAATCAAAAATGAGCAGAAATAAAACTTCTACACAATTGAAGTTATCGAATACAGTTGCGAGAGAACCCTTAGTGGTAAAGATATGAAATTTTGGTCAGATTTATCGACGTATATTAGCTTACGACTGTGAAAATTTGATTTAAATCGTATGTTTTCATGTTTGAGACATAACTGGAATTCTGTTCTGATTTTCTAATTAAAATGATATGAATTTAGTCTATAGTTGAGGAATTTTAAAAATATCTCTAGAACCAATTGTTTAATTTTAACCAAATTTTCACACAATCTTCAAGTAATATACGCCAATGTCTCAGACAAATTTCAGCTTTCTACATCCAATTACGCTCTCTGTTGATTTCAAAAACTTTGATTAATTACCTATAATTTGAAAAAATATTAAAATAATCAAAATGAGCTTTAATGAACATAAACACAATAAAAGTTATCAAATGCAATATCTCAATTTCTAAAAATTGTAAAAAAAGTTCAATAGAATTATAATTTAAAATCATCAAATTCCACAACATAATTGCAAACAGGTGTTAAACCTGCAGTAAAATGGTATAAAATTGATAGCAAATATGTAGTAAGAAGGGAGAAAAAATGGGTAGAAAGCAGGTAGCAAAAAGGGAGAAAAAGAGTTCCAGTAAGATCACAATTGGGTAAAAATATTATCGGAAGAGAGGAAAAAGTAAGGAACAAACAAGGAACAATATACAAACAACCAAGGAGCTACAGGGTAGTGGTAAAAATAAAGTGTATAAAGTGGTATTAAAAATACCAAAAAAAAAAAATTGTCACTTTGAGGTGAAAATATTGCGACAGTGTAGCAAATAGTACAATAAAACATAAAAATTGACACAAGAAAGAAGAAAATATTATTTTGATTTAAAAATATTGCCACAATATGGAAAAAATAATGTACAAAAAATGACATCAAAAATACCACAAAGAGGTAAAAATTTCTGCCACATTGTGGCAGAAATTCTATTGCTTTGTGAATTATACTTTTTCCACATTATGACAAAAATACACATTGTGTTAGTTCTGTTCTGTTCTCTGATTGGTGAAAATTTGCCTCAATTTGATAAAAATTTAGTCATTTTTCTCTTGTGATGCTCCATTCATTCACTTTGATTGGTTGCTATGGTTGTTATCTTTCTTTTTATTTTGTTTATTTAAAAGAGTTACCCAAGTGCGTTCTGAAACTAATCAAAAAAAAATCACTCTAACAATGTTATTATTTCATTTCTGCTAGAGTGATACAAAAAATTGTCCGCAAATTATAAAACGCACTCCTGGTTGCATACATATATACCCTATTCACTTTAAGAACGACATGATGTCATTAAGCCGTTGAGCGTAATTAATACACCATTCAAATTTAAAATTTATAACTTTCTCAGACACAATATTGTGAATTATTGTTTTTTCCTTCCCCCTTCTCTAACAACCTGTGTGTGACATCATATTGTTCTTAAAGTAAATAGGGTATAGTGTAAGCAGACCTACAAAGTTAGGGGAGCCTGAGAAAGTACAAAAAATTTTCTTCTACCTCCACCATTTTTGCCCCATTTGATTTTTAACCCATTTTCCTTCCCCAAAATGGAGGCTGTTGAAATTTAAAATTTGCAGATAACAGGAGCAAACGTATTTCTTCGCGAATCAGAATAAAATTTAACATGTAGGTACTTTTGGTTCATATCTTGATCGGTCAAGTTCTAAAATTGGCTGAATCCTACCATTAGTTTCAGTATGGTGGCTATTTGAAATTGAAATTTGAAGAAAATGGGGGCAGCCAGCGGGTGTAATTTCTTCCAGCTTGGGATAAAATTTGACATGTGCACACTTCGAATCTATATCTCAGTTAAGTTCAAAGATGGGCCAAATCAAATCCGCCTGTTAGTTTTTGAATTACAGCTGTTCGAAATTTTCATAAATAACCAAAATTCACAAATCTCCAGCATATTACCTATGAGGCTGAGGTAAAACTTAGTAGAAACCTTTTCGGTTGAAAGTTTGTGAATAGTATTTTTATTCATTTTTTTTTCTCGTAAAACCCCTCACTTTTCAGTAAAATTAGAAAAGAAAACACTCGAGTATTTTTATCCCCTGATGAGTCTCCAAAAAGGGAGGGATGATAACTTTTTAAGACGTACTCGCAAAGGATAGATCCCAAATATTTTCCTGAAGTAAAGCTTATTTAAAATTTTCAAAGAAAAATTGCGAAAACAATAACAATAACAAATTATATTTGAAACAAGCAAATTTTAAGTCATCATGGGTACCAGGCACCCACAAGAACCCACATGCGCACACCTATAATGTTTCATAAAAGACAAAAGTAAAATTCATATTGTATCAAAAGTTTTAATTATATAGAGCCATGAATTAGATGCAAACACTTTTTTTTTCTGGGGTAGCCCATTTATCATATCAACTATATCCTTGCAAATCATAAAATTCTAAGGTAAATGAACTATATTTGTAGGCGCATATTTTTGCATATTCGGCTATAATACATAATTTAGCATATTTTCGTTTTTACAGCTTATTTGAGTATATTTGATAAAAAAATTTACAAAATCTGTATTAAATTTTGTAATGACAAACTGAAGCTGACCTGTTTCGTTCACCACATCCAAATTAACCCAGGTTATATGTCGTCACAGGAACGATGGAGTTGGTGCACTCCACATGTCTGCAAAATTGGATAGCCATTAGTTCGCAACTGAGTTGCGAAATGTGCATGTGCAGATCTCGCGGACGTAAGATATTTTTCCCATATTTGATAAAAATAAATACATATTTTAAGCGCTTATAACACTTTTTTTAGAACATATAATGCATAGCCCTAGTTATTATATAATAGATCAGTCAGCGTGATGTCACAACCTGTCTGAAATGTGTCAATAGTTGCAGGTAGATGATTTTAGGTCCAAACAAATTTACATCTTTATCACAAACCTATGTAAATTCCCATAATATAATTACGAAAATAGAAAGAAACTGAAAATTTTTGAAGAACAATGAGGTAGAAAGTTAATTGTATTATGCAGAGTATCATAAGCTATCGGTATAACAGAAATGTATTATCACCCGATCCTCAGTCTTTAAAAATGTTCTTTCACTTTTCTTACTGTACCAATTAGATGGGTCAAATTGTTTGTTTGAACCCAGTTTCAATTGATAACAATGTGATGACGTCAACCCGTGACTAATCTATTATAAATTTTTAATAGACTATATTTTATTAAGTGCCTATAAACATACACTTGCATGTGGAGGAAATATTTTAGGCAAAAACTTTTTTTACTATTTCTTAAGTGTGCTAATGAGTATAGTAGACGCCAGCACAGTATTGATGGATGGATCTTTCGGACAATGCAGGGTGAACTGCGAGGGGTGAGGCTTTTCCCCACCCTCTTGATCCCCCCTGTTGTTGCCCTCAAAATGGCATACCATGGACCACCCCCACATCTGCCTGAAATATCCCACCACCTATGTAATAAGTGAACCTAGAATCTGTACACATTCTAATGAAAAACCGGTCTAATCTTGAATAATTATTTTGAAAAACATTTAAAAAAAAAGAGAATCCAATAAACCATTCTTGGAAAAAAAAAAAAATTATAAAACTTCACCCTTGGTGGAATTTGAACGGGCACTACTGATTCCTAAAGCAGCATCTCTACCATGCATCCACTGTAGGAATGTGACAAAAGTGTTAACAAAAATGTAACATTATTATAACATTTGACGTATTAATTTGCCCAAAATATTTCTTCCACATGCAAGTGTATATTTACAGACGCATTATTTTATTGTATCAGTCAGGTCAGGAAAGAAAAAAGCATTTATTGCTGGCTACAGAACAGAATGTAAATAAAAATACGCAAAAACAAGGCACGTAGTTAAGAAATTTACCGTACTTATCACTTTTGTTCCCAAACAAGTGAGATCATGAAATTCTGGTGTTGATTTTCGTTGCTTTTTTTATTCATTGTCACTTATCACTCCCATATAATTTCGTGTTTTTTGTGCGTGCAATGGAGGATAACGACGGCGATCAAATAGAACTTTTTTGTCGCATATGCCAACAAGCGCAGGATGATGGAAGCCTCATCAGACCTTGCAATTGCAGGGGTAAATAATGAAAAAATTTTAAATTCTGTATTAAATTTTGTAATGCCAAACTGAAGCTGACCTAAGTTTCGTTCGCCACATCCAAATTAACCCAGGTTATATGTCGTCACAGGAACGATGGAGTTGGTGCACTCCACATGTCTGCAAAATTGGATAGCCATTAGTTCGCAACTGAGTTGCGAGGTGTGCATGTGCAGATATCGCGGACGTAAGATGTGCAAATATGGTGTACTCACCTCCATCGTACCGTATGTAACCTCGAGATGGTATCGACCAAAGTTGAACTTTCTGTTGCTATTCCTATATCTGTTTCTGGAGCAAACGTTTTTGGAGGCGAAAGACTATTACTGTCGCATAGGCAAATACAGTCGCAGTTCGTTAAAATGTCGCCTACTCACGTCCATATTGTTTCGATGGCTCAACTACATGCTGTCGCTGCGTACCTTCGTCCTCATAACGATGGCATTTCGTGATTGGGCTGCGTGGCGAAAAACGCAAATTGTGTTTGTATTAGATGGATGGTAAAAATAAAATAAAATAAGTCGAAAGATGAAACTATAAAAAATGTAAAACAAAAAACCTTATCTGAGAAAAATCCAACAGAGACATGTATTTTGAAAATATACTTGGGTAGGTAATAGAATATTTTCACACTTACATTCGTTGAAAACTACACAGTAATTGACAGGATCCAAAATTATTTTGTAAATAACGTTTGTGCGCTGAGAGATTTTTTATTTTGTCACTGAACAGTTTGTTATGTACCTAACTTAATTGTGAAATTTTAACGCACGTAATTGAAGAGTGAGATTTTTACAGTATCAAAATATATATATACGCGTACAAAAATTAATTTTGGGGGTAGCATCAATTTGGGGGTTCATGATGTCCACATAACAACACACTCGGTACCACAATATTTTTCAAAAATTTCCTAAAAAAATTTTTTTTTAAATTAACAGGTAAATATATTATGGCAACCTACAAGTGAAGAAGTAAACTGCTCTCAACATTAAGAAAAAAATATCAAGATATACTTCATCCACGATATATTGTATTCCCATTCTGACATAGCAGAATGAATATAGATAATAAAAAAAAGTTCCCCACTCTACATGTTAGGTACTTTCTATACATTATTATTGAATAACTAGTGAGTACCCAACGCTTCAAAGCAGCAATAATTTACAGAGACCTACATAAATGCATCAGAATTATCAATTAACCAGGCAGTACCTTGATATGATGTTATGAAGAAAAAAATGACTGCCAGTTAGACCATCAATGTAGCCAAATATGTCTGTAAAACTGATCACATGAAAGCGTTACAGAAGTAGGTTTTATATATAAGATTATACACATTCCTGATTCACCTGCTCCTGGTTTTTCAATTTACTCCCTGCTCCGAAACTAAGGCTCTTGATCAGACTCCGAGTTGAAACATACGCCATTTTAGATTATAATTTTGTTCTATTCGTGGATTATGCTCATCATCAGCGGAATGAAAAAACCAGTGATCGGAAAAATTACGATCCAAAATAGCGTATGTCTCAACCTGTACTGTGATTATAGTTCTCTACCAAAAGTATTCCGATCATATTTAAAATGAAAACCATTGAACCAAGAATGAATCGAACCATATTGGATAAATTTATACCTTCCCTTTATATGGGTACAGAGTGAGGTCAGAATCCAGGAGATGGCAGGTTCATATCCTGTCCAGATTACAATTTTTTTTTTGTTTTTGTTTTTTCTAAATTATTTCTATTAATAATTTATTTCGAAATTTTGCCAGAGTGGCAGTTTAGGTGACTTTCTAACGGATAAAAAGAAAATCAGGGGGTATAATATTACAATTATTGAAATAAAAATAAAAACATAACCAGTTGGAGTTTGTCATTTCAATTGCAGTTTTATTGATTAACGTTGGTCAGAAATAAATATAACTTGGTTACCGTGCAACCTCCATGTAAAAATTTTTACACGCAAGCAGGTTTACTCTTTACATCGAGGTTAGGCTTCAATCAATGAAACGCGCTACTTTGGGCTTGCAAAGTAATATCAATGTAAACACTGCCTTTCTGATAATGTATGATAAAAGGTTTTTTTATTTATTACTTATTTAAAAGGTGTTCAGCCAACTTTTCACTTATTATTATTTGGTCTATGCGCATGCGTCAGTACCAGAATTTATTTTAACATGGAGTTAAGTTTCTCTTCCACTTATCTATAAAAACCACAAAATTAACAGCTGTTTTTCACTTCACCTAGACTATAAAAGCTTCACTTTATTTCTGGATTCTCCGCATTTTCAAACCTCCAAATAGATCAACCTTCTCAATTTATAAAAGCTTTTGTTTGTAAAAAAAATTCCTTTATAACTTTCTGCGTGCCAGCGATGCCGTATATTCATGAAATTACCATTTTTCCTCTATTTTCCCCCTTTCCCTCTCATGCGACCTTTTCCACTTTTTTATCTTCTTTATCAAGCAAGCAATCGAAGCAATGAGTTGTAAAACTGCCATGTACAACTTTTTTTTTCGAAACTCAAGCCTCTCCAGAAGCACAAACGCCCCCAAAATGGGAAGAAAAAAAACTGCTTTACATAATTCATATTTTTCAGCACACCGTCGAAAAGGTATGAAATTTTGAAAAATTTTGTCTCCGAACACAACAGAAATCCACAATCGATTCATTTTAGTTCAACAGAACTGTCAATTTTCTGTAAGCGAGCCAAACAAATGTAGAAAATTTGATCCAAAATTCAGTGCACCAAAAAATATTTTCGTTGGCCCATAGCTTTATGTACGAATAATTCTCAGGACAGCCATTAAATTAATTTCTGCAAACAAAGTTTTTCAACGAGGTGTTAGGTTTTTTTTAAATTTTTTGTTACATTATAGACGTCAAACTTTTCTCGTAAAAATACGGTAGCGTGCAAATTAAGAAAATTTCAAAAGGTACGAAAACTGCCTAATTTAAGATCGTTTTGACTAAAATGAATACAACTTCTGAAATTCAAGCGCGTTGGCAGCAAATAGGCGAGGTACCTAAGTGACTACATACCTATTAATTTATAGTTCGCTTCTCAGCAAAGAAGACTCGAATAAATTTGGGACCAAAATTGTGAAAATGCTCGTACAGCACAAATTACATGAATAAACATTATCGTATGTAATAACCACTACTTCCCCAACTCTCTTCTCAAACAGGTTTGTGAAAGCCCTGTTCGGTTGCTCGGATTATAAATACGATATATTTTATTCATTGGGTAATCGCAATAATACGCAAAACGGAAATTGTTCAGCAACAGTTATTCAAGTCAACTTTGAAATTCACATCTAAGGCTCGGACGCAAGAATGATTCTTAAGTATCAACAGTGACTTAAGAATCACGTATCTTAACAAAATTATATCATGAGTGTGAAATGAAAACGAGCAGTTCGTTCAATTTAGACGTAAATGAGATGGGAAGAAACCATTTATTTTGCTACTTACTGGTCAGTAACTGATAAAAATATTCAATTAACTACCCGTTTTACTAACTTGGCTCAACATAGAACTCGATTCAAAACTAAAAACGCATGCTTTTTTTTAGTATTGAATCGAGTTCAGCGTTCAACCACACTTAGGCCAAGCGGCCAAGTGCCAAGTTGGTAAAACGGACGTCAACAGACTCTGTAATGTCTTTTGCATGCGGGATAAAGACGTCTTGTCATACAAGTAATCTCATGCACTTATAATCAATACAAAAACTAGATTCTATGGTAAAATCGGAGAAAATAAGATGGAAGAACTTGTGCATGGGGTCTTATGCCTCGAGTGGCCAAAAACGACTCACACGATCATCATTTTTTCAAAAATTTATTTCTCTTACTTCACCTTTTGATAGTAAAAATATCTATCCTATTTATCTAAATACTTATTTATCCATATTCGAGAACATAGACAAAATTTATAATGGACTTGAATACCGCTATGTACGGAGGTCAACTTCTGAACTCCCGCGAAGTGTAAATACATTCGTGGAACATTATCTTATCTTTTTTTCGAATTTTTCGGTGGTTACAGATTCGATGCCCGTGGCAGAACCGCAGGCAAAGAACTGCACTGGTCGGATGAGCGCAGCCTGGGACCACGAGCCTATTTTACGACTTATTCGCGTCCAGCCAGTCTACAGCTGGATAATGTGCAACTACACGATGAAAACACATATCGGTGCCGAGTTGATTATCAGAATGCGCCAACTCGAAATTTTCGAATTCATCTCACGGTCTTAGGTACGATACATAAATAGAGTTTCATTTTTTTCTTCACTTCTCCAAAAATCCATAGGTACGAAGCCTAATACGACGCAGAACAGGACCCCTATACGACCGTATTGCTGCCTACATGTCGAAAATACACACAAGCTCGTAAAAATGGATTAAATTGCTCGCAAAATGTACCACCGTCGCCGTAAGAACATAAAAGTTACACGTCAGTTCATCCATATGATCATTTATGGAAGAAAAAAAAAGGTGGAAAAGTATTTGAAGGACAACTCCGGAACGATAAGAGTCCCCATCTTTGACAAGTAACGAGTTCTGAAAATTGAAGAAAAAAATTTTTACAATGTCAATTAACCTATTCAACTTTGGACTCCTTGCTATCAAATGACTGTTCGCATAGGCCTACGTAGTTCTTACGACAGCATCAATTTTTCAGAGGAGCACGAGAATAATGAAAAATGAAAAAACAATTTTTTTATGATTCTTGAGATAACACCTCCTCAGGTAAAAAAAAAAAAAAAACTTTCTTAACAGAATTTCTTTTAGCTTGTCTCAATTTTCATTGCCCCTCAGTAATATTTTCTCTCTTTCTAAGAATATTTTTTGTTGTAAAATGAAAAATTTTTCATTTTACAATTACTGACATCTAAAATTCATTTTTACTTCACCTCACAAGGCAGTGTATAATTATATATTT
>WOFM01000425.1:1039516-1069514 GCA_011428145.1 Ericerus pela
TTTTTTTTTTTTGATTTTCAAAAACATCCAAGTACTACCTATCTGTGATTCGCAGATGCCTTAATTTTTTATTGGAAGTAAATGTTGTAATTTTGAAATTCTAGAAAATGAAAAATTGAACAACTAATTCAACCAAGGTAAACTAGAGGAAGAACTCTGACAAAATTTACTATATAATTTTTGCGATATCTGCTTTGTTTAGAAGTTATAGCCATTTTATCCAATTTAAAGCGAATACCCTGAAGATAGAGGCTATCTAAAAAACGAATTTCTGGTCCACTGCCAGAAAAAAAGTAGATAGGGGTGTCCATGTGACAAATGCTTCTTGTTTTCTTTAATGTAGATAAAACCGTAAAGAGGGAAAAATCATTATTTTTCAAGTCACTATTCTATTAAAAAACAACAAAACACAATAAGTAATATTTGAGTGAGAGAACTGGATTATGACAACAAAAGTTCCGATTTGTGTACATTGGTAACTTTAGAATACCTATGTCTCTTTAAACGAGTTTATCGACTCAACTAATCGAAAAACAAAGAAATCTTAAAGTCAAGCCCTCCAAGATGATACACAGTTGTTCATAAAGATGAATATAATTTATATTTAAAAATAATAAAGAGAACGAGAGTGGTTGTACAAAAAATTCAAGAAAATCCAAAATTAAGCCACTGAAGCGTTACGTTTATAGTATTTTTTGAACCACGCAGGTGTGGCGAGTATATAAATTCATACTAGTATACATAGACATTTTTATTTTTATTTTTTTTGCTTTATTTCTTTGGTCGTAGTGTCAAGAGCCAAAATATTGGCAATAATAAACGACAATAAATCTTCCAAGGTTAACGGATATAAGAGTAAAAGATAATAATATAAATTTGGCAAAGAGACCTGCTGCAGCGAAAATGATCCTTTATTGTTGAAAAAAGTTTGGTTCTCGAGATGAAAGGCGATTCGTTGTAGTATTAGCTCACCCTTTCACCTCCGCCACCACTGTCACACTGCCTTGTTTTTTAAAAACCATCCAGCGTAATTCTCCTGTACTCGAGCAGCTTATGGTAATGGATAAAATGTTCATCCAGTACAAAAGGGTACAAAAGTAGCTGAGGCTAACAGTTAATACACGGTATCTGGAAAATTTTGTATACTCCTGAGATTGGTTGTGTTGAATATTTTTTTTATTTATTTTTTTTTTTGTGTAGGCCCACACCTAAAATGAAAATTTATGCCAGAATTGTCTTTATTTCGCTAGAATCGGTACAGATTTCGGAATTCTTTCGGTACGGTTCCCCAAGGAGGGAATTAATGTATTTCAGTCTTTGTACATGGAAGGAAGCCCGTAGTTATGTCTGTCCAAAAGATACAAGAAATTTTGATGATATCAAAAAGGCTATCCGGCTCAGGAAATTTTTCATTTAACATTTACCTAAAAAAGAAAAAAAAAAAAAAGCTATAGTCATTTGGTATTAATGACGTAAACATACCAAAAATGTTATAAGTATCTTGAAAGATACACGGAATTGCTACGTAATAAAATCAATTCATCGTAAGCAAGCTATAAGTACCCATAATAATACAGTTACTAAGAATGTAGCTTTAGGTATATATTTGGTAAGTAATTTCAGAAACACAACGATTGATTACAGTAGATCGGTATAAATAGTAAGTCACGAAGGCCCGAATGTAAGAACGATTTTTACATAATATGCCAGTAGTATTAGTGGTAACGAGCATTTGCTTTTTTTTTAATGTTCAAGCATTTGAGCATGTCTAAAGCAGAAAGAAACTCAGTATTTGACGCCGTATATCTTACTTTATACATGGTGAATTGTTTTCGGGCGGAAAGAGACAAGGGTATCGAATACAGACGATTTGAGAGGAAAAAACTTACAGTAAATTTGTACTTGGCTGCTCTCTTTTAGAAAATCATGGATCAACCACTGAACCTAAAAAAAAATGTCGCCAAATATTTTCAAATTTATCCAAAGCTCTAGTGAAGGAATTCTGAAGCGAACATTTTCGCGACTGATTTGAAATCATTTTACAGATGCTCTGTTAGTCAATGCAAGAAATGTGTATGATAAATTGAATTAACTAAAAAGCAAGGAGGTAGCCACCATGGCCACGTGGATAAGTCTGCTGATTTTTCCTACTTGCTCTCACATTGGTTGATTTTAGCTAAAATTAAGAAAAAAAAACTTATTTACTGGTAGACCCTTGTTTTTGACCGCTGCAGCATGAACTAAACTGTTATAAGAAAGGATTTTATGAAAATGTCCTTTCTACAAGTGGCATATTTATCTTATTTTTGATGGTCCTAAGAAGTAGAATCCTACTATCAACACTACAATAATATTCATACATACTCACCTGTCCAGTAGAAGAAAACAGAAGAGTTTTGGTGATTTTTCTGTGAAGATTTCCATTAAAAATACCGGCTGATTTTTAAAAATAAATACATACATCTAAACAAGAGTCAAATGACTCCTGTGAGTAAAACTTCGCAATATCCACATAAGAGCCTCTCAACCTCATTCGTCAATCGTCGCACGTTCCCACAAAAGCCTTGTTAATTCTCTCTAACGCAGTATCCTACCTTATAAGCGTAAAAGATTGACTTGTATGGCCCTCGAATAACACAGAATGGCCTCAAAGAGGGAAGGGAAAGGTTACCAAAGGTGTCAGTCCCGGGCTTTTTCAGAGGGCCCAAGAGGGCCAAAATTTTAAAATAAATAGCTGTTTTCAAGTAAATATGTTTAAAGAGGGCATCAGAGCCGATTCACTAAAATACATATTCTAGAATATAAAACAAAACATACTTTGATCACTCGGTTCGTGAATAAGTTTTCTCAGTTTATAACCCCCTCTCAGAGGTAAACCCTGCAAATGGCACTAACAGGGTCTGTCAGTATAGACCCTTCTAAGCTGTAAATTTCTCTGTCTGACTCTGTAATACTGGACAAAATTTCTATTCTAGAATAGATCTAATGGAATCATATTCAAAATGTGAATCTCGAAGCTTTACTAATTGAGAATAACACAAAAATTAAATTTAGCATCCCATTGATAAATGTCCGGGTAATTCAAAAGTGAAACAATGTAAAGATTTATGGACATATAAATGAAGCTCAAAGATAAATGTGGTGTTCCATCATACCAACCGACATCATGAACATTAATAGGTAGAAATTAAGTTGAACATCTAATAAAATATCTGATCAGTCCTCTGCGATTAATGATAAAATATCAATAAATGTGGAATGCCTTAAATTAGGAGCAAGGAATTCACACGACGGAAGGTGGTCTGCAGTTTTGCGATTTCACCAGCTTTTTACTAAGAAATATGTGAGAGCTAACCTCTATAAATACTGGCTGAAGTTTGATGTTTACTGACACCTTTTATACTTGGCTCTGTACGCGAACATTTATAAAAATACATACGTATTTATGCATATATTGGTAATCTAATTACATTATACTTCGAAGTTGCCAACATGATGTAATCGGTGACAATGTGATTTGTCACAATCCGACAAGTATGAATTACGTATAAAGTGTAAAGAGTAATTCGTGCAAGTATATTTAACATGCAGTGCACTAAATTAGCCAGCCTTTTGGCAGTGACTGTTGTCGAGGGGTCTGAGCCCCTAAATACCTCATACAAATAAGATCCCCACAACAAAATTTTTCTGTCAACAGACAAATAAGTCAGCAAAGGCAATATTGATTTGTGATTCTTATTGATACAGAAGTCAATTTTAATATAGTTACTTTTTTTTGTAAATTATTAGAATGGGAATTTCTAAGATTAAAAATTTCTAACTAATGAAGTTTCATTAACGAAGTTTAAAAAAAGCTAAGAGAGAAAATCATAATATACTTATGATGAAAATTTAGCTATCTTTTTTTTTTTTTTTTTGACAATCCACGCAATAGGGCCAAATATATGAGAAAACAAAAATAGGTTGGATCTAAAGATAGAGCAGCGATTGAAATAAAAAATGGCTCGTATCAAGAGGTGAAAATTACGAATTTTTTTCTCCATGTCCCCTCATCTATATTTCTTTGGTTAAATCATCGGTTTTAGTGGTATAAAAAATATTTTTCAAGTTAACAAAAATTTTCTTTTACGTTTTTCGTTTACTGCGTCAAGTTCGCAAATTATTGAATTTTCTTTTCGATGTGCAACTAACCCACTTCGTGAATCGCGAAAAGAATTTACTGTAACCATATTGGGAACGATTATTTGAAAATACAATCACGTATTTGACACAGAGCAAACTTCATTTTTTCACTTCTTCGTAACGCTTCCTCCTTCGTTCATTCCCAAAATAACTATTGCCATATGATTCACAGTCGTCGAAAAAATAACTTGTCCCTCTATTTTACGTTTAACAGTCTAGCCATCTCTCCATTATTAGCTTGCCTTCGATTCCTGTAGCCAAAATCGTTATGAAAACGTAATAAAGTGACTATTTTTTATTGTTACAGCGCGGCAAGAAAAACGATGAAAACAATAAGAAACATTATTACCCCATTATGTAAGTGAATGCTAATCAGTATTTGGTTGGAAAAATGAAAGTAAATATGTTCATGTGGGACGTGGAATAGATAAATTTAATCTCAGATTCAAGCAAAAATTTATTTTTGTACCGACCCTTACTATTCAAGGACTACCCATGCAAGTTGGTCTACCACCCTCACGAGTTTTGTAACTATTACATAAGGGTGAGTTAATGAGACCTTCGTCGCAAAGCGTGAAAGAGCAGTTTGAGACTTAATTTTAATTTTGATCTTGCTCATTCAGTCCATACGTCTTAGCCTCGTATCGGTACTTTTGTTGTTAGTTTCGATCTTACACAATGGAGTAAAGAAATAATAAAAAATTAAACACAAAATACAGCAAACAATGAATTTATTGTAATTTTATCGCTTAGTAATTAATACAGAATATCTATCAAGCAGAGTCGATGTTAAACCTAGAACAATGGTTAGAAATAACCGAAGACAAGGTAGCCAAATATCCGAAACAAATTATTAAATAAATCCACTAATAATATTATGAGGGCAATACATGTATGAGGTATAGGCCTCGACGACACTTGCCGCCAAAAGGCTGGCTTATTCTCGTCTCTATGACATTAAACAATTACATACACGTACGTTTGTATGTTCTTACCTGTACATATGTACAGGTAAAATACATTATACGGACTGTGATGAATATTTTGATAAAGATCTGGGTAATGTCACACCCCGGTACCAAATGCTCTGCGTTGTTTCTTATCACCTTATGGAACCGGAAATGACATAATATTAAGACATAATATCATATGTATATGTGCTTGTGCAATATATCATTAGACATGTTTTTTCAGGTACTGAATTCAAATTTGATGTTAATTTTATTATTAAACCCATTTTTCAACCTTCGTTAGGCATAAAAATGGGAGAATTTTTCATTTTCAGATTTTATTACGTAATATATCAGCGAACACTTATAAAGGTGTAAAGCATCTGTCAAGTAAATCTGACACCATAAGCAGCTAGTACCTATATATACATACTTATAATTATATACAAAAGCCAATTTCTTGCTATTACAGTATAGGATGAAATTTTTTTCTGATAGTTGTGAAATTTGAAACAAACTGTTCTATTAGCCAACAACCTGACCTATTGATTTTGTTGCAGATTGGTGGTATGGTTCTTCCAGTATAGCTATGTTCATGTTTGTTTTAGCTATAAAATTTTTAAATTTCAACCAATAGCTACAAAATTCAAAACAACTATTTGTTATAATTTGTTATAAATTGCTATTAATTTTGATGAAGATTGACTGCAGGGTACTTCCAGCAATAATATCTTTATTATTATTTTGGCTATGAAATACCTAATTTTGGACCAATAGGCATATAAATTAGAACAAATATTTATTATGAACTATTTTAACATTTTACTGATTTTGGCGCAGATCAGTTAGACATTATTTACAATTTTGCTTTTTTGGGTATTATTTTGGCTATAAAATGCTTGATTTTTGAACCAATAACTAAGAAATTTGTAAAAAAATATCAACTTTAATTTATTGCAACATACTTGCAATTCTGGTGCGGATGAGTGGGAAGTCATTTCCAAAAGTTAATTTTTATTTAGATTTTAAAGGAAATTATTATTTTTAATTATGTAATTTTACGTTAACAGTTATAAAATTTAATAATAACTTTTTACTGACTAATTTTATAATTTTTAAAAACCTAATTTTTTTAAAGGAGCTAGTTTGCGTTTGAAATCTATTAAAATGTGTTCCTCATTAAATGCTTCAGTTCACCCCAGCTGGCACTAAAATGTGCGTTTTTTTTTCTTTTCAAAATCGACTACTATTGCTTATAAGGATCTTAATTAAGGAAACAAAAGCACTAACCTTACTTCTCGTGTCACGGAAATTAGTTGAATTTATCAAAATAATTGTAGAAATCATTGCGGAATACTAATTCGTTGAATCATTTTCAACCAAAAATGGATGTAAAAAAATAATATGCCCCTTATAGAAAGAGCATTGGCAACTTTAATCTGCGTATTTTTTTTTACAGAATAATTTAATTCATGAGTAATGACTGTGTATTTATGTGAGTACAGTTGAAAATTAATATTTTTCTCAACTCATACACCAAAAAGAGGTTAGACTATTATTAAATCGATTTTTGTTAGCAAAGTGATAAATTTCAGAGTGGATTCTGAATAGTCAATAATGATTTTCATTACTTCACTAGTATTGTAATAGAATTTTTACTTGACCATTTTTTGTTCATTTCTTCAGAGCGCCGTTTACACATACGCAATTGGCGAAATTTCACGAGAAAAAAGAGCCGTTTTACATGGCGATACCTACAAATAACCAAATTCACCACGCCGTAATATTATTTAATTACTGTCCAAAATTCTATTCACAAATGAAGTTTACCTATTCAATCGAATACCTAAATAATAACCTCTTTTTGATGGATTCGTTGAAAAAATTATCGTATTCATCTAGTTAGCCACTCATGATACACAACTCGTTGGGATTACAGCACTCGCCTACGGCTGAACTAGGCAACTCATCGACAATGACCCGTTTTGCTAATTAGTTGAGTAAAATATTATTAATTGAATGAATTAAGTCTTATAAGGATAGAAATTTTATTTTCATTGAAAATCATTTTGTTTGTATTTTTATTGCCGTACATAATAGAACAAATTTTTCTTAAATTGAGGCATGATATATCGATTAAACTTATGTTCATCTCCTATTGAACAATATAAAACTTAATTTCAATGAATAACTTGAGGTCTATAAAAGTAAAAAAAAAAGCAAATATCTCCACTTTATTCAAATTAATCAGAACAGTAGTAAAAAAAAATATTTGTCACGTTCCTTTAACTGATTCATCCTAACCTTTTCAATTGCATGTTAGTCCATTAATTTTACATTTCACAAAAAAAAATGGCGAGATGAAGCCTTCCAGTCATACACGTGATTTCTTCTTACCAAAAAAAATTCTAACTTTAATCGAATATTGTCATTAAATTTTACGCCAACTACCTACCGTTAACATAATTTCACCATTGTTTTAACGTTTTGCCTTCATAAAGCAAAATAACTTGATTTTTTTTTTCAGCCTCCACAAAATTGTACTCAGACATTACTGTTTTTTGGGTGTTTTTTTTGTTTTATTTTTTTTTGCTTCATTAAAACAGATTTCCTTTATAAAATTACCAACTATGCAAGGAACAAGCAAAAAAAAATTAAAAACGAGACGAAAGCGCCGTAAATACGCAGTATACTACACGCATTACACGTTCTCGTAATGCACCGTAATTGGGTATCCTGCCAGACAAAACGCATATCTAACGCGAGAAAAATGCGCAATAAAAACGTAAAAAAAAAAAAAAAGTTTTTAACGTATCTACTGTATAAATTTTTCACCCAATTTTCACAGAAAACGATTTTATCAGCTCCGCCTCTTCGCTCCACTTCGTTCTCATCATAAAAATATCGAGAGAGATAGAGAAAGTGAAAGTGAAAGTTGAAAATATTTTAAATGTCTCCACGTTTAACACTTTATTGTTCGTCTATTTTCCCTCGAGAAAAACCTTACTGAAAATCGTGGTTTATAAATGGAAAAAATTCTCATCTAATTTTCTCCTCTACAAGAAGAAACGCGTGACAGGCTTATTTTTATCTTCGCTGTGCTCCGTTCGTTTCACCGGTGTTCGTTAGGCACCAATTTTAAATCCGTTTCTAATAATGAAAACTTTCCAAATGGTTCAGAAATGGTGCAGTTAATTTATTTCAATTGGTGGATTAGCTATAGGTACCGGGCAGTCAAAAAAAAAAAAAAAAAATTGCATTAATACAATTACCTATCTTTTTAGTAATTTTGTGATACCTACCTACATACGTTAGATCGTGGCAAAAGACAATAAGCGAAACCGAGCATGGTTTGGAAATAAAATTTTGCCGAAAGAGTTGAAATTGGCAAAAATAAATTTTTTGGACCATGGCACAAGTACGTAGGTACTCATCTTATTACCTAATCTTCAATATTGTAAGGAGCAAAACAAAATTGCTGTAATTCTATCCCAAAAACTTAGGCTGAGTTCGGCTAGGTAATGTTTCTTCAACGAAAAGGAACTGATTTGTAGAAGTTCAAGAGACGATATAGTACCTACCCACCTTTTAAGTTGATGATTTAAAATGGTTTCATTGTGCTAAAAATTCGTGACCATTGGTTACAAATGAAATGACATCTGAAAAGGTAATGGGAATAGTCACATACAGAAGTCTAGTTTTCACTTCATGATTAGGTATAAAAAGTATATTGATGGGTAAATAACTAAATACCACTATTCAGACGTATGACATTGAACACATTCGAACAGTTATTGATGGATACATTAAAATTAGGCAGTTTAATTATTATCAACACAGATGAAGTCGATCGATTGGATCTGCCCATCTTAATCTTGAACAAAAAAAAAAACCTTGATTTTTCTTTTATACTCCAGTATACACGCAGAATAAGGGTTTAGAAACTGTCCAAGATATGGGTACCTGTATGGAACTCAGGTAATTTTGTGATCCTTTTATCACTCGCCTTCGGCTCGTGCTGCAAGGATCACACTCGTATCGCAATCACCTATTTCGCACGAATGTCATATACTATTTTTTTCAACCACCCCCTCAAAAAACAAACAAAAAAAATGAAGAAAAATAAATATTTAGGTAACTGGCAAACATATAAGCCCAAAGTATCACAACTTCTTCAATCAGAAGTTGCGGTGCATAAATTAAGGTGCTAGCTTTTGGTTGGATGCGGAGGTTAGAGGTTCGATCTCTGGAGCAAAAAAACTTTTACTAATAAAAAAAATAAAAAATATTGTATCAAAAAAAAAAATACTAAAGTGTATTGTAATGTTTGATGAGACTTAGTACGCATGTGTATGAAAAAACGAAAGTCACAGTGTTTAATAATGTAAAAAAATCAAAATGCGCATGTTTGAAAAATGATGTTAAAAATAGTGTTGAAATCTCCTTCTTCATATACAGTTAAGAGTCATGAAAACGCCTGTTTTTAAGGTAGGTGTTGAAAAAAATAATTGTTAAGTTAATATTATGTGATTCCTATTAATATCAAATTGTTTTATTTATTTTTGGATAAACTTTGACTAAGTGTAAATTTTATCCAGCAACTGGAAAATATCTTATAATGTCGAAAGGGGGAGGAGGATGGTCGGGATCCAGCGGCTAGTAGCCAACGAACCATGAATTTTTCACCCACGTAATATTAGAGCACCAATAGAACCTAGCTAAATACATCGACAGTACTATATAATCAAAGCCTGATAACAATAATAAAGGTCCATACTTCATGGGCCATAGCACGTGAAAAGTCACAATTATTAACTCCAGCCAGTATTCTACTTTCATTCAGAAACATTGAAAAGTGCTCATGCTGGTTCGAAAATCACATAAATTTCCTGTAATTATGATTTGAAAATCAAATCACACAGATCAGTTTTTTTAGGATTGTAGAACTGAGTTCTTAATAAAAATAAAAAATCTCTACCTACATTATTATAAAATACTAAGAGCTAAAAACTGTTAAAAACACTATCATTTCAGAACTGCTGGATGGATTTGCAAGAAATTTTCTAGAAAAAATTGGGCTACTCCAAGGAAGATTCATAGCCATTGTGGACGTCCATAGCCAACCTGGGGACCATTTGTGAAAACAGAAAATGGGCAAAATATTTCTTAAATGGAAAGAAAATGAGTAAATGATAACTGAAAAAAACTTTTTCACCTCTCTTTTATCGTTCTCTCCTGGTTGGTGGGGGGGATATTTTATGTGCGTGCATGCGTGCATGCGTGTGTGTGTGTGTGTGTGTGTGTGTGTGTGTGCGCGTGTGTGCGCGTGTATGTATGAGTGTGTGTCACTGTTTTGTTTCTTTTAAATAGATTTTATTTGGGTCAACAAAAAGGGGTTTAAGATAATTTTTTCTCATATTATCAAGGGGTACATCCAACAGCAAATCTTTGATTGCGCGCAAACTGTTTTAGCCTTCTACAAACAATAAATCAATAGCGCACAATCAAGTTATCAAAAGCACGCCTATTCCCACATAATAAATGTGTTGATTGCTCGCAGTTGTAGATATCAACACATCATCAACTGCGCGCCATTTTGATATACTGAGAATACAGTCTCATTATAAGAAAAGTTGGACTTACATCAGTATTAAAATAGGCGCATTAATTTTGCCATTAGCTTAAGAGTAAAACTACAAAAGATATTGAATGTAAAATTTATGGCTGAAAAGTGAGTACTTATGGTTGATCTTTGTACAGATTATGTATAATTTTACAATTTGATGCGTTTTTTTTTTAAATTCAGCTTGCTGGAATCAGCGATGGATTTAATATGAAAAGTTAAATAGCGTAATTTAATGATGACTAAGAAAAAAGATTCTTTACTAGCTGAACTGAAGAAAACTTGTTTTTTAATGCACGACTGATGGTTTTTACTGCAGTTTGAAAGATAAAACTGATAAATAAATAATAATAATCCGTGTTCTATTAATATATTGAGTGTAGGAACCTGCGCACAATTGATTGACTTGGAAATTATATTTTACAATCCGTAAAGCGCCACTGCACAGCACTTTGGCTTGTGCCAACCCTAGAATTTTTCTGGTAACACTGTAATTTTTTGTTTGTGTCTGTGTATATTTGTGTGTGTAGTGACGCATGCACATCGAATATGAAGGAATAATTGGCGAAATAATATCGGGGAAATAATTTCGTGAAATAATTAATGGCTTGTACATTTATTTTAGTGAATATCAGGTTTCAACTTTCAGGTATGCAATCGATTTGCATGCAATTGATCCAAACTCCATCCTACAATATGTTTTTTGGGGGACTGAATTCAAATTTCTGGCGCCATTTTTCTATTAAATCAATTCTTGAACCCTTTCAGAACATAAAAAAGGGGTAAAGGTAATTTTTTGTGTAGGTATATTATTGAGTGATGAATCACTAGATATATTTTTTGATCTGGTCCAATTTTTTATTGAAACAATTCATTTTTTAAATATTTAGGGTCACAAAAAGGTTTTTAAAACATGTGAAGAAGGCACACATAGATGAATAAACACTACGCAAGTGAAGCTGCGAGTAACAGCTCGTTATTAAACAAATACTCGTCATAACTATGCACAAAAATTACTCAGCAGGCAGATTAATTCAAGTACATTGACATGGTCTCTTTTTCGCTATTTTCTTTTGCAATATTTCTGCAAATTATTTGCACCCGTACAAATAGCAAACACTACATACTTTATTCGTCTGCAAAATTTGGCTGTCGAATTGTTCTAAATTATACCGCACTGAGATGAAACACAAGCTTTTTTATGATAAGCAGAGTCAAATTTCTCACGACCGAAGACCAAAAAGATAGAACTGTTATCAATAATTTGTTTCACTCACTTCGATCCTCAAGTCCAACGAGGTATCTGAAATTCACGATTACAACAAACGTTAAAGTTTTCTATGTCCTTCAAATTTCCATATTTTCATCAATATTCATCGTAAGTACACGAGTTTATTCTCAAACTACTCGAAACTCAGTTTTCTGAATTTGTATCCACAAATTTTGATCATTACTTGTCTATACACAATCAATAGTCTCGCCTTTGTCCTCCATATGATATTATTCTTATACATACAATCATATACATTCAAAGTACTACCCACGAATACAATACCTACCGCTTCCACCTTCACCAGCAAACAAAACCACTTGTAAAAGCGACGAAAATAGGGAGATATGAGATTTCCAACTCGTGCATGTATATTTTCGACACACTCCACATAACTGCAGCTCGAGAAAATAATTCTCGTTCGCTCATTTCAAAAGACCCTCAACCCACACACCGCCATTCCCATCTTTTGCCATTATCTTGATTTTACACGGCCGCCATTGTATTCACCGTATCTTTTGAAAATTTTCAGTTCCACCGCACCAAATAATACTGTACGATAATTCCGGAAGAGAAATTCAAAACACCACCGGACCATTCTACGAAGGAGACGATTTGATCTTAATTTGCGAAGTTCGAGGAGGTAAGTCCAAAGTGTAGTACCTATATAGGCTTTATAACGCCAAACAGTCGATTGAGGAACGACGGAAAAACGGCGTGAGAAAGTGAAGCAGCCGAAGAGAAAAGTAAAAGGAATGAAAGTAGAAAGGAAAAGAGGAGACGTACCTGCAGCCCTTGCTTGGGTCTCAAATATTACAATTCGCCTTAATGAAAGAATTTTTCTCCCTTTTGCGTTGAAGAAAACAAAGTCAAGTCGAGTTTCGAGCACGAAAGCGAATAAAATTGAAACGAAACTGATCACTGAAACACGTAGCTAATATACAGACTGCGAATTTTGTACACGTTTTTCTCAGATTATTAATTCGTCTTGCTTCTATAGTGAGTACTCGTGCACCAAAAGGGATGAGAGTCAGCGAACACGTCTTCGAGAATTTTTCAAAAATCCTAGATCAATAAAATTTATCGATCTCCATCATTTTTGAAAACTATCAATGAATGGCTCTCTGACCATATGGCAGAATGGACGACCGCCCAGGGCGACACATTTTCGGAGGCGGCAAAATTGAAGAAAGAAAAAAAATTAAAAACTAGTGCAGTAGCTCCTACGCTTGAAAATGCAGGATTTCAAAAAACCAGCCATTTACAACCAAAATTGGATTAAAAGAAGAAATTTCGGAAGGGAAAAAAATGAATGAGAAAATTAAAATTAAAATTTTAAGTAAAAATAAAAACCTTTTAATTTTATTATTGGGGCGTATCGAATGAGGGTAGCATAAAAGGATAAGGGCAGGTCAGTAAGTGGGTATGTCCAAAAAACAAAATCAAATGCATTTTGTTCATTTTTAAAAAAAAAAAGTTCTACTATCTGAGCATCTTGTCTTTATGTTGTGAAACTTTTGAAAGTGTGAATTTGAAAAAGGAACGCAATTTGAGGAACTTTTGTGTTCTCCATCACAACAATGCTCATGTCCACAGTTCTATTGAACGAGATTTTTGGGAAAAAATGATGACAAAAACTCTCAACTACCTGCAACGATATTTTCTTATGTACATAATACTTCCCTAAATTCGTATATTTATTATTATCATCATCATCATCATCATCATTACTCTCAATCTATTTTCTCTTCTTGTTTCATTCATAAATACTCAAATCATTCAAACAATTCAAGACTTGCCTGATGACACCATCTTTCTACACAAACAGTTACATTATTTACACAAGTCCTATAAATTCATTTCTTGTTTATACTACTTTTGCAATCTTACATATATCATAATTTCCACTAAATTATTTATGAACACCCACTTTATGTTATATTCTCTTAAGACCATTGGTCATACTTCATGTACATACATTTCTATTAACCAATAAGATTGAAACTCTTCTCCAACACACTGTTAATTCGCTCGAACCTCCTCTTTAGACTAATAATCTAACTACTATATAATCTCATGTTTTATATTTCTTTTCTACATTCATTCATTTTAATCCTATACTCTCTTGACATTTTTTTACTGCTTATTACTTACATGTTCTTCCACGTTGTATAAACTTACTGTTTAATACACTCTTTTATCAGGTAGTGTGTTTTAAATATTCTGTTACGATATATAACCGTCACACTACCACTACTTTATCCATTACACCTTACTTCTGAAAAAATTTTTTACTGAAACATTTAAAAAAAAAAAGTGAAACATTTTAGGGGAATTGAAAAAATTAAAGATGCATCATCATGGGTTCTAAAGACAATTACCAAAAATTACTGTGGGGACTCACCGGTATGAGGTACAGGGGCTCGAACCCCCAACAACAGTCGCGGCCCCAAAGGGCAGGCAAATAATCGTCCTTGCGACGTTAAACACACTAAATACGTTCGATCGTAATTACCTGCAAATACATGAAGGTAATGTACGAGTACCAAATTGTGACACAACGAAACAATGTCACGATCCGTAAACAAACTGGTCAGCCATCTCTTATCTCGGTAAGGAATGACGCGACCTGGCTGCCCTCACAGATGTACGTATATTCTTACGTATGTGTCTTAGTGTGCGTGTAAATAAGCAGTATATAAACCACCCGAACTGGCTCTAAAATTGCCAGTGTTCGCCTTGGTTTTGGCTTACCCGTACTTATGTACGAAGTGGCTGAACACGCTTAAATTCTGTAGAATTTCCTTCTGGTGAGAATATCTCTCACGACAAGGTATTCCACAGTGGTGACCCCGACGTGATTTTTGGCTACGTCGTGAGGTGTCCTTAGGCGCGTTGCGCTTTTACAAAATTTGGCGCGGTGCGCTGGCAAGATACTTGCTTGCTCAGCAAATACAAAAATTTTTTGCAGACTAAGACACCTTTTAGGTTGTTGAAGTAGAGTCTGCTGAAGTAGGAATTTATACCCCTCTCTTTAAAATATATAAACAAAGAGAAACCAGATAGTAGACCTGGAGGAAGAAGGTTGGACTCATCCCCCAACCCCCCTACTTTGACTCGACACTCCAAGAATTTACCAAATCTGGAAGAAGCCCCTCAACACCCAGAATTAGCACGACTGGGAGCTGCAATAAATAAAGATCAATTAGCAGTAAAAACGTTGAGAAGTGGTCAAACTTTAAGCCAAAGTTCTGACCCAAAAACACCTGTCCTACAAACACAGGAGCCAGTGTTTTCGACTAGTAAGGAAGGAAGTAGTTCTGTGGAATACGCTTGTCATCAGAAAGACACAGCAATGGTCCCACCACCAACCAAAAACCCACAACCATCGCAGGGAGGTAGTAGTCAGCCACAGCTGACACCTGAAGTCTTGGCGCAGATTATGCAACTTTTGCAATTGCAGCCAGGGCAAAACCCCAACTTCTACAGACAGAGGATAGAGATCCCGGAATTTCTGCCAAATGAGGTAGATTTGTGATTGACTCTATTGGAAAGCAGGTTCAAGATGGAAAATATAACACAGAACCAGCGGTATCTCCACATCTGTGGAGGCATGCCCCCACAGATAATCCGCCACATTCCGGATATTATGGAATGCCCTTTGATAGAAGATGACAAATATGCCTGGTTTGTCAAGAAGATCAAGAATGTATTCGGAAAAACAAAAAACGAAATTATTGATGATGTGATGGGTGGTATGAAGATGGGGGTTGACAAACCCTCAATCTTCATGGCGAAATTGAGATAGAAGGTGGACAATATCGTAGCACCTTCTGTCATAGGCAACCAATTTTGAAAACAACTTCCTCAAAGTGTTGTGCAATGCCTAGCCACCGTAGGTTCGACCGTGATAAATACATCCGCAGACTTGGACTTCCTTGCGAAATCAGCAGATAATGCGCTAGAATATACCAGGTCAAAGCCAGGCAAATAATCGTCCTTGCGACGTTAAACACACTAAATACATTTGATCGTAATTACCTGCAAGTACATGCAGGTAATGTACGAGTACCGAATTGTGACACAACGAAACAATGTCACGATCCATACACAAACTGGTCAGCCATCTCTTATCTTGGTAGGGGATGATGCGACTTGGCCGCCCTCACAGACGTACGTATATTCTTACGTACGTGTCTTAGTGTGCGTGTAAATAAGCAGTATATAAACCACCCAAACCGGCTCTAAAATCGCCAGTGTTTGCCTTGGTTTTGGCTTACCCGTACTTATGTACGAAGTGGCTGAACACGCTTAAATTCTGTAGAATTTCCTTCTGGTGAGAATATCACTCACGACAAGGTATTCCACAATTACCATCAAGGCCATCATCGAAGCTGGGAAATCCAAATGCTGAACAGTATTAGGATATAGGGGGATTACATTATAAAAAGATGTAACCTTTGTTTAGTCATTTTTTTAAAATAAATAATTTATTTGAAAAGCAGTTCACAAACTTTATTGTCACACCTTGTAATGTTAATGGGTTGCATAAGGTACTTTACTTTAGGGGCACCCAAACGGTACTTTGCCTAGAGTAGCAGAATAACTAGGAACTGCCTTGGATCTCACCTTCACAGACTATTTTGCCTCCTATCTATGACTAATTACCAATCCACATAATATGGCAACTTACGAAACAATATATAGTTACTCATAAAACTATATCGACTTCTGCTTCACAGTAGCAACCATTATGCAAACTCGTTAAAGTTAGAGGGAACACGGTATTTTATTTTCGTCGTTTTGAAAGAGAAGGTGTGGTGAAACAGTTGAACCAAAGTTAATTTAATATCAATCGTATTACATACCTCCCAGTTGGCAAAAGGTTTCACAAATATGACAGAAACAATTTTTGAGAATTATGTACGAAAATTGTTTCAATGCTTCAGAAATTTGGCCAATCAGAACACAGATATGTGGAAAATCAGCATTTTTATAAAAGAAACTGTTTTGAACATTTATCACTCTATTGAAAACTCCTACTAGGATATCACATCACTGAAATGTTACAAAAAAAATTACAGTGTAACACAAATGTTTCAGACAAGTTACAGTGGAAGAATTTCAGTTTTCTTGTCTCACTATCCCATGACTTTGAAATGTGTCTGTGATCTTCCACAAATGTTACAAAGATGATACAGCGGAGCTTTTATCAATGCAACTTTCTTGTCCTATTATTGTAATACGAATTTTCAATGTTTTGCAATTGTTGGAGCTATGATTAGGGTAACTTTCTTATTCTAGTGCAACATGAATTTTCTATGTTTCGCAAATGTATGCTATAAATTGTAGTATACTTACCTGGGCAAATATAATACATATATTGTTAAATTCTATAAGGAAAACAATTTTACAGGGCATTTTAGCTTCTGAAAAAAATATAGATCATATTTAAAACGTGAAAACAATGCTAACAAATTCGTTATCTTACCCACACCATCTTACCCTTCTACCTAATATTTTTCTTTCAATTTTATAAAAAAATTTTCATAATGTTGAAAGCTAATATACAACCTACAAGTGATGCACTAATAATTTACGAACCAAACAATACTTATTCGAAGTCATTTTTCACACAAAAAAGGAATACGTGTTGATTTTCTGGATAGAAAATTCACCGCAAGGTAAACTGCAAAAACTGTTTTATTATAATAAGAAGAAAGATAATGTGGTTAGATATCAAGTAAGCTTTATATATGGTAGATAGAACTGTGATAGTTTTTAGATGATTACATTCAGTAGTGCTACCTATGACCATTCTCATACAAACTTGAACTCGTCATCTTACCAACTTCGCCAACTTACCCTCCTTTCCTACACCTGTTCAATATTTTATGTCGAATTAGGCTTTTCTGTAATATTGCAGAACTTATTTTTAGGAGTCCTCATTAATGAAATAAAATAAAACAATGAATTTATATTTTTTAGGAAAACCTTCGCCACGAGTTACATGGATATGGAAAGATCAAATTCTTCAAAATCACTCAAAAATGGCGGATCCGAATGTTGTCATCAGTAAGCTAGAGATTCGCAATTTAAGCAGAAGTCAAGATGATAATTTTTACACGTGTACAGCCAACAATAGTCAATTAATTTTGCCATCGAAGCGGAGTACGCAATTAAAATTAAATTGTAAATATTTTCTTCTTATTATTAGCGTAGAATTTTTGGTTATCAAATTGAATTAATAATTTATTTTTATCTTTTCTTTTTCACGTTCCAGTGAAGCCATTAACTGTAAATATTACGAAAAAACCGTCCGAAATGGTTGCCAACCAGGTACACACATTAACATGCGAATCAAAAGGCTCAAAACCACCGGCTGTGATTACATGGTGGAAAGGTGATACGTTGTTAAATGTTACCAAGGCGAGTAATCTGAAAGAAAGATTTTTTTTCATTTACCCATTTGAAACATTCTTTGACCCAAGCATTTTCCCTTATTTGACATCCGACAACAGGCAGATTCGAAAAGATGGCAAAGAAATTGTACAGTCTTTTCGTTCAGGAGCCTATATATTTGCTATACAAGAGATTAAAAAAATATAGATAGAATTTTGTTTTTTTACCAGAACATAATGCTACAATAATACAGCAGTAATGTGCGAGTATAAATAAATAAATATTTCCCTCATGCAGATATCTCACAGAGACTGCATAAACTCCACATCCATCCGCACATGTTGGTCCCTTTACATTCTCACTAAGCAGTATAAAGGAGAAATGTGAGTATGCGGTATGAATTTTGTCTCCTAATATTTCAAACAAAGCTTTTTATAAGAATTTAAAGAAAAAATGTCAATTTATCAATTACCGCCACTTGAAATGAACTTGTTGTCAATAGTCAACCCCCAATTACCATCACCCTAAATCAATCGGTAAATATAGGAAAAATATTTACAAAAAATATTAAAAATGGAACATTTACAAAGATAGCTTAATATAATTATGAACAATTAATGGCTTGAAGTGGAGAAAATTACATTTCATCAGTTAAATAGATAATTATCAGTTTTGGATAACTGTGTTGGAAATTGGCAAATTAATCATTTATTTTTCAATAGCCACCACACTTGAAATTCTCTAAATTAAAAACCAACACGGTTGCCATTGCAATGAAACATTCTTGGATGTTCATATTACATATTCCACAACCCCGATATATTGTGTTTTCAATCGAAGTCCAAAATTAAAGTCTGACACTTGTGTTGGAAACTGACAAATAATAAGTATTATTTGTTTTCTAGTAGCCGCCGCCCTTGGAATTATCTGAATTTAAAATAAATATGGTTGCTATAGTAATGAAACATTCCTATAAGTTCATATTACATATTCCACAACCCAGTTTTATTTTATTTTAAGCGTCCAAAATAAAGGAGTTGCATGATTCGTGTACCTTAATTTTTTTGTTAATTTTTCATTGATTTTCACTAGATTTTTGAGAAAAAAAAATTAATATCACCATAAACACATTTACAACAGAAAACAATAACTGAAATAATTCGACAAAGAAAGCATGGAAGGGGATATACTGCTAGTCAGTGTTGCCAGATGAAGCATTAACACATTAAAATTCATTTTTTTATTTTAGGGTGGCAGAAATAGGTAGAGTACCGGCTATTGACAAATTACCTTACTAATGAGGTTAGAAGAAACATACTCTCCTCTTCTTCTCACACTGTCAGTCACACTGCATTTTCAGTTCTCTAGCAAATCGAACTTTATGATTAAGGCTAATAATAACAGACTGGAGCCCTTGAAAACACCTGAAGGATTAGCTTTGAAAGTTTTATAATTTACCTACTTGTAAATCATAAATTGGCACCAGAAGGTTTTATTGTTATTCGGTAGAAATTATATTTTGACTAAAGCATCCATCAATATAGGCGAGATAAAAATGTTTAAGAACATTAAAAGGGAAACCTCCGAGGAATTCAATCCATACCAGATTGACAAAATGAGTGCAGTATATTTTCTTATTACAGAAATGTTTCTCCTACAAAATTGAGCAAAATCACACATGACAGTTGTACGTTCTGTAGTACTACAAGTTACCTATAGTATAACCTATTGCTGCCAAATCACAACTTAGCAGAAGCAATATGAAGTACTAATGCAAGATGTGATAATAATTCTTGCTACAACAAAATTTCCAGCACCAGACAATGACATCATCTACTCACATACCCACATTCTATACTGATAGCCAAAGAAAAAAATACCCTTTCAATTTTGACTCCCAAAAGTGCACTCCTGTTGATATCTACCTGTTCTACTGGTAGTAAAACTTGTAAGTGGACATTTTTAAAACTGTCTTCGACAAAATCAATTTTATGGGTAGAAAATCCCGTATGCAAATGTTTTTTTTTCCAGTTTGTAAAGGCCAAAGTATACAATTTTGAAATGAATATTACAAAATTGGAAGCAGGTGTTATCTCCACTGTAGATCCCCATTTCTCCCTAATGTACTCACGAAACCGATGGAGATTCCCATCTCGAGTCATGTGAATAACATCCACATTTCGCAGATGTAGGAATCGACACTCCACAATTTCGTTAGTCTCATGCTGTATCATCAGCAACAAAGCTAACACCCCTGTAAAAAATGACTTAGGAACAGCACACTCAGGAGTTAGCTCCTCTGCTTTGGATAAAGCAAATCTCTGGGTGCACATGGTTAATTGTTTGTTTTCTGTAAGCTGTATGATATTATACCTATATCAAATTTTACTGTAAAAAAATTAATTCTCTTCTCAAAAAATTTTTCACGCTATGCCACTGATCTAGAAAAGACTTAATCACTCCATTTACTTTCCTAAATCAGTGGCGGACCCAAAACATCATTTTTGGAAGAGTGACAAAACATTTTATGGAGTTGAGTTTTTTTTTTTCGTTTCATCTTCAGCAAATTTCGGTTTTTATCTTGTTTCTGTGGTCGTTCTTTCAATTTTTTCATTTGAATTTTTTTTCTGGCTTTGGGGGAAATTTCTCCATTTTATTTATGGATGCACCAACGTCCTTCATAAGGAACCATTGACATAATGCCCCATCCATGTTACACAAGATGCCATACTACTTCACAGACCATTAAATAAGGCTTTCAATGTGTGTTTTTTTTTTTTTTTCTTATCGTTGTAGGTGTACCAGAATTTTACAGACAATATCACGATTCATGAAATAAGTTTCATACCTAAATCACTAGACAACAATGCACGAATCAAATGCCAAGCTATTAATCCTAAAATTGACCAGATTGGGATCGAAGACGCGTTCAAGCTTAACGTTGTTTGTAAGTACCACATTACCTAACGTAAAATATAATCACATTCGTTATATTGGCTTTCTTTCGATTTATGCAATCTGAGATTATTATTGCCTCTTTTTTTTCTCACCTTCTTCTTTCTCTGCAAGATATTATAGAAGCGAATAATATAAAAGTCCGATAGGTACATTTAGGTTCTGATTTATTACATCGACCGAAATGGCGTATAAGCTTGGAAAGAAAAAAGTAGGTGGGTACCTAGTTGGGGTATATATATTACCCAATTATGAAGCCCTTTTTTTTGCAACGAACCAAACAATTATTTATTTTTAGATACGTTCGGAATATGCGAAATCACGTTCGTGGTTTACTGAATTTCGCGAGCATGAAAATTTTCCCCCCAAAAAATAAGTCCAATTAATTTGTGCGACAAAACTGACACAATTGATTCGTATTTCCAGCCAAACCTAAAAAAGAATGCTGTATCACACGATTGAGGTGAACGATATTGAACGAAATTTTGTATGCAGGGAAAAAAATAATTCAAAATTAAAAAATTCGAAATTAAAAAATCAAAAATATTATGCAATCTACAACACTAAATGTGCGTTTTCCCATAGGTGATTCTTTGGATGATTTTCTGATTTTTTGGAGGGTTGTTTCCTAATTTATGTTATGATTCTAATTTCATCCGATTGTATTGAATCCTATGTTATAAATTACATGGAAGTAAATCAGTACTTAGAACACTGTTTTACTTTTAATCTTACATCTTTGTAAATTTCTACTAAATTTATTGATCAACATAATAAATACCAGTATATATAATTACTGGTTGCTCGCTCTGAGTGATACAGGCAATTTCAGTATTGATTATTCTACTTGCTAAAAGTAGTCAGTTTATTTATAAGTATAGAATACCTCTCTATTGAAGTACATCTTTCTGTCACTCATCTTTAAATTTATAATAAATTTAAAAAAAATTATATCTTATCTGAGAATCAAACCCAACACCTCCCACATGGCAAGCACACACTGAGACTACATATCGCAGCAGCTGTTGCAAAATGACAAATCATTTATGATATACTATTTTGGCATATCTCTCTCACTTCCTTCTCTCCATCAAACTTTCTCACTCTATATTTCCCTTTATCCCTGTAAGAAGTTAAGTAACTATTTTTCTATTTATAAAATACATATCTCATTTTTCTCACAATACAGTAAATATAATAGGTAAGTAAGTACTGATTTTGAACTTTGTAACTTTTTGCAGCCCCATATCTCAAGAAGGGGGCAATATGAAGCCATGAAATTTAGAGAGTATACTTATTTTATTGAGTACAATACGTTTTTGTGAAAAAAATTCTTAAAAATTTTTTCTGATGGTGAGGGGGTCAAAATCCATAACTTAGCCCCCAGGGAAGATACGGACCTCAAATTTGGCGTAAAACCTTCCTTGGAACAACATAAATAAGTCCTGAAAATTTCAGCTCAATCAATTGAGTGGTCTGAAGTGATGGGCATACAGACATACAGACAAACAAACATTCACATTTATATACAGGGTCTTTAGTGAGATATCTGCCAGACTTGAAATTTGGATATAATCAGGTACAACTCAGAAAAAATTCCTCTTACAAGTTTCTCTATTTTTAAAATTGACTGGGTTATGAGACTAAAAATTGGAAAAAGATAGACTACCTGTCATGCACCCATGTTTGGAAAGTTGACTAACCATAGATATTTAGATGTGAACAATTTTTTTTAGACTTTTTTTATGATAATACTTAATTAAACTTGTATCTATGTACTCAGAATCTCTTATTAAATTTTTTTCTCAGATATTTCAAATATTGAATTCCAAATTTTCAAACTTGCAAACCCCATAACACCGTCAGGTTTAAAAATAAGGCATAAGCTAAGACGAACTTTTTTCTTAGTTAGGTCAGAATATAGTTATATCCAAAGTTTCAAAGCTCTATCCTCTAATTTTTTATTAAATTTATTATCACTATATTACAAATTTTAAAATTTCCAAAACGTAAAAAATAGAGAAATTTGTAGTTATAAGGGGAATTTTTTCTTAGAGGTACTTGGTTATATCCAAATTTAAAGTCTGGCACACTTTTCACCAAAGACCGTGTATACAGATACACTCGAGTTGAACTGATATTATGGGGGATAGGAATATGTATGTTCTTTATATGTATAGACATAAGAAGTGGCCTGAGGTCAGACAGTATCTCTCTATACTTAGTATATTTCACTCATAACTCTATTGAAACATTCCGTTTTAGTATCAAATTGTGTAATCACTCATAATTTTTAGTTTATTTTACCAACATTAAAATTATGAAAAACCAGCCAGCCAGCCAGGAAAGCAAAGGTCTAATTGCAAGTAACACGTATACTACCCTCACCAATACAAGCACAGACTGTGTGTTTATTACGCAATTTGTAACAATTTGACTTAATGACTGCAATGACTGGATGAATGCAGTAGTATACACTTTCGTGTGCGAAGGAACATTATTATACGAGGTATATTACAATTTTATAAAACTACCCACTCGAACAGTTGTGAAACTGTTGGACTCTGGGGGCTTGGAGTCCGTTGAAGTATGAGGTAGACAAACAATTAATTTAACACCGGAAAATAATTAAAAGAGAAAAACACAAGTACCGCACTAATAAAAGAATTTAATTGAGAGAGAGATAATCACATGTACAGACACAACTCACGAACTGAACAGATAGACGACGCAACTGAATAGGAACTGGAGAATGACGATACAGTGTTACCAACTAGTGATTGAACAATTAAAATGTACCTACTTGGTACTCACAGATAAATTGTGTGACACAGCTAATAATATAACCTCATTCAATTTATCGAATGCATATTGGTCTTTGTGAAAAGTTGGGGAAAAAAAATTTCCCTCCTGAGGTTGATTGAGTGCGGTACTTCTATTGGGTCCGGAATGAATGAACATATACCACGTAGTTAACTGCTGTTGATACTAAGCAACCCACAGCAGTATGTAATATGTACCACATTGTACTCAGGCCTGATAAGAGAGTGAGAAGGGGAGATTTCCTCGAACTCAGGATTTTTAAGGCTCGGACGTTTTCAAAAAAAAAAGAGAAAAATAATGGATTTCTATGGAAAACCTACTGAAAAACACTTCAAAAAATTTTTACACTCGTTCCGCTCGCGAAAGTAACTTCCCCAGTATTGTAAAACCCCTCACACAGATAAATCTTATACACCAAGAATGCAATTTTCAATTTTTTTAGGGGCCTCATAAATTTTTTTTCCCCGCGACCGAATTTCTTCTCTACGATCTTGACAGCACTTATGCTAAGTACCTACTTTGTGATGGTAGAAATATCGATAATTTGAGTGCGAAAAAATATCGATATTTATCTGACATTTTTCTTAAAAATTTAGGTACATTTTGTGGATATTTTCCCTAAAATATTCATATTTTTAGTATCGTTATTTTTCTGGAAATATTGATTTTTTATTAATATGTAATATATTATTATTTGTAACACTTTTATTTGTGACCAGGTCGAAGGAAAAAGAATTAATCATTTCGTAAATAAAGAATTTAGCACAAGTTTCATTGAGAAAACTTAGAAATTTACTAATTGTCAAAGAAAAAATACAAAGGCACTCCACTCTTACAGGAAAAAAATTGATGGAAAGTTGTACAGAAAAGAAAACGACGTTCAAAATGAAAAAAAAAAAAAACAACCCGATATCTTCTAACAACAAATTTACTTTTTAAAAGAACAAAAGAAAAAAAAGCACCAAAATTACTGGAAAATATGTAAAGAAGTGAAATAAAAATGTTTCTTTTCAAGAAGTGAAAAAAGACAGTGAAGCATTAAAACAAGGGAAATCCTTTCATTAAAAGTTTTTTCGGGGAAAATTTTATATCATTCAGCTCATTTCTTTGAATTTTGTTTTTTGTCTTCTTTTCTTACACTTTATACATTCCTTGCCCTATTTTCCTTCAGAACACAATGACTTGAAGTTGAAAAAAAAAGTGGCAAAAAGCTGTGTTGTTTTTCAACTAACTAAAACGTATTAAAACATATTATAATTTTATTATAAGCTTAAATGGCGAGAATAGTTTTTCATTTGATTCTCAACTTTTTCACATTTTATTCATTAGCTACCTGTGCAAACGTGGAAAACGAAATACCTACAATGAGAACTATCGGATAACGAAGGGTTTATTGTAGGAAACATAACAATTTAGGATAATTAAATTTTAGTTAAAAACAACGATAAACAGAACAGAGGAAGTGATTTAAATTAAAAGAATGCGAAAACAAGCCAAGTAAAAACTACAACATAACGGGTAGGATATGATAACAACGAGTAAAGTGTAGGGTGATGTTTGGCTCTTATATTTTAGACCATCTCAGAGCACAGTAAATAGGGAAAAAAGTGTTGCAAGTGAGGTAGTGAAGTTCGAAGTTTATGTAAGTACTCATCCTAGACCAACTTACCAATGCTATTATGGACTAGTTGCCTAGAAGTGCAAAACTAACCTCAACGTATACGTGTATATCATCATCTAAGCAGCGTTGTCTGTGGAAAACAAAAACGATACGTATTAAGAACTGAACCGATAATTCGTGCTCATGCCGAAGAAAGATGTAACTGAACAGGCAATGTTTGCAACACCATTCTAACTATAATACATTGCTAGAGGATTACGTTACAAGATTTTCTTTGGCATTTTAAACAAACTCCCCAACAAACTAGTGCTCAATATTCATTATGGTGCAATAGTCACATACAACACGTGAGACGGAATTACTAATGGAGTAGAATAATCACCACCCTCAAGTAGACATTACTGGTTCATCAACATCACATGCAATTCTCTTCACAAAAATCAGAATTAGCTTCAAAAAACTATGTACATGTGAACCTATGAGCATGTACTTGTATGGCATTTTATTTTATGTATGACGGAATGATATCCTCTGAGCGTCTGAGTTTTATGTGACAATGTAAAAACTAAAGAAAAAGAAAGTTGAAATTTTCAGCTGGAACAACATATCACATCCTACATATATTTTAGCGCTGAATCGAATGAAATAAACCGCAACTCGGTGGGACCGATAGTTCTTAGAGTTACTTCGAATTTTGTACCAAGTTTTAAATGGTAAAATTCACGTTTTCTAGTATTTAGCTTTCAACACTGAATACAAAAAGGCATATTGTTTCAGTTAACTTTTTAGGGTTCGGAAGCGTTATACACAAAAAATGATAAGAAATATTTTTATTGCAAATATAATGTTAAACATTTTTTGACTGAACTATTTTCCCACTAGTGTTAATATTTCACGAGAAAATTGAAAAAAAAACTAATTTGGGGCCATATTTTCCATAATTCCCACGGTAGGAAGAGGAGTACTGGTTGAGACTTCGTTTGTTATTTAGGACGCTCATCCCTAAAGACTGGTGGAGAAAAACAAACTATGGCTATTTTCCAAAATAAAATTTCTATCTTCTCTAGACTACGGATGTATTTTCAACGTAGAATTACAATATTTGTTTGTTACATAAAAATTAGGAGAACAATATGCAACCCGCAATGGGAAAATCGCTTTATATTGATTATTCAATAGATACTGACTGTGCTCGTACATGGAATATGCTTTAAACATTAATCTTCTATAACACAAAAAATTTTGAAAAATTAACCGCTCAGTTCATTAAACTTCTGTAAGCAGGTGATCAAGGAAATTAATAACCCTTTTTTTTCACGAACTAAATTACCTTTTTATAACAAAAAAAGCAGGCAGCCCGAAAAATTTAGAAGTATGTGGTCTAATCTCCGAATGCAAAAAAATGAATTTTGAAATCGCAATAAGGAAGAAATGAAAAATAATTAATTCCTAACATTTACGCAAAATATGGCGAAAGGAAGTAGTAAATTTTCACCTTCATATTTTCAAAACTTGGTTTAAAAAATTTTCAGAACTCGAAACGTGCGAAACTTTTAGCACTTCATTTAAACAAAAGCATCTAATGATGGAGCAACTGTCGTCATCAAAAATTTGGATTCAGAAAAGGTCGAAAAGATGAAAATACATTTTTTGAAAGAAGTTTTTCGGTTTTCGCTTTACAGAAGTAAGTAGGTAGATATATAAATTTCTGAAGTGATCCTATCATGTCAGAAAACCGAGTTTCATTTTTTTGGCTCCATTTTTATAATCCTTGAAAAGGAAAAAAAGAATCTTTCACAAGGTACCTACTTTCGCAGTGATAAAACATATAGCCACAAGAATCATCGTAAGAACTCTGCAAACAGATGAATTCTTTTTTTCATTGGACTCTGATAACGTAACCACTTAACATAGCGTAAAGAAACGAGCATACGAATTATACTACAAGAGACACAATTCGGTCATTTTCAGTGAGGACGGCTGTTTCCACTCCATTAAACCCTAAAAATGTGTAGGAAATATACTCATTTACACGAATTTTTGTCCCGTTTCTTTTATTTTAAGAGATGGCTACTTTTTTGAAATAAATGAAACTTTAGAGAAAGCTTCAAGAAATAAAATTATCTTAAGAGCAAGAAGTTTGAGCCATTAAAAGCCGAGAAAATTGAAGAATAAAATGAGATCATATATCAAATTGATTTAATTTAACTGTATCGGTAAATTTTTCCCTGGAGACAACTAATGATAAGGCTCAAAAACAATGAATTCGTGAAAATGAGTGGTTTTAATTATTTATATTTAGGATAAAGTTTACTGATAACGTTATTTTAAGCCAACTTGATGCACAATTTCATCTTTTTACTCAATTTCCTCGGCTTCTGAAGACTCAAACTGCTTGTTCCTTATCTCATTTTATTTCTTAAAACCTCCTCTAAAATTTCATTTATGTCAAACAAGTACCTAGTTATCTCTTTTTTTAAGACAATTACGACAAAAAATTCTCTTTAAAATCTCTACAAGTTGACCAAGTTCTCAGATGCAAATTAGTTTTGTGTTGCGTGGTGTTATCGGTTCCAGTATCGTCGGACACATTTGACTACTTGCCCATCTCTAGTAGTACCAAAAATTTGTCCGAATTATGCAGTCTAACTTAAATTGATGAAATCAACAACCAATAGAGAATAAGATAATTGGCAATGGAAGCTTCGACGTCATTTGTCATGCGGGTTGTATTTTTGTTCATATCGAAAATGGTTGACCTGTAGAAATTTTAAAAACTTTTGTTTGCGATCTGTGTAGAGAGAAATGGGTGGCCAGGATTCGGGGGCCCACGGTCGACCGACGTGAATTTTTCAAACACATGAAGGAGCATAAACTAAACTCACCCAAAAATACCGCCATTTTGGGTCTGGAATGTGGCGTCTTCGACTAGTCTCGAACCTATAAACTTTCAATTGAATGGCCAAACAGCAAGCACCAAACCACTACACCGCACAGACTCTACCTATACGAAAAGTATTCGACTTCGTTAACAAACAAGAATTCAAATTTTCCCTCACATTGAAACATTACGCTTTTATGAAAGGATAAAGATTTGAGCTTCTTGTTGCAACGACATTTTTTCCCTCGCAGATAGCTGTAGGTAGGTAGACCAGCCTTTGTATTTCGCTGTTTATCGTTTTCTTTGTTTCCTTACGCAATTCTCATAAAATACATAATTTTAGAAATTGTTATTTTTCAAAAGGAAATAAATGTTAGATGGAACAAAAAGGATACGTATTTTATTAAAGGAATACTTTTTCTCCCATTTTCTTTCGAAAATGTCAACACTGAAAGTTCCAAAGTGTTACCTTTGATTTCATTTTCAAATAAATAATGGTCGTTTAGCGTTTTATACATTGGTATTCACTGAAAAAATGTATCGAGGTTAAAATCCCTACAAATATCGAGGAAATTCATAATAATTTCTTAAAGTATCAGTTCAATGGTAACCAACGAACCAATTATGATCACATCACTACGATCTGAATCCAGGCAATGCTTGTACAAAATAATAGGCATATCAACTGACGAGTATGGCCTACCATAATGATAATATACACGTCATGTTTTTAGCACCCTCGGACGCATCTAAAATAAAAATAAAATTTGCCAACACCCTCCGATGTTTCAATAATAATAAATTGAAGTTTTCCCCGCATCAACGGATGCTTAATAAACTTAAAACTAAATTTCCCAGTAACCAAGGTCAAGTATTGTAATTAATAATAATAATAATAATAATAATAATAAAATAATAATATAATAATAATAATAATAATAATAATAATAATATTAATAATAATAATAAGTAATAATATACTAATAATAATTAATAATAATAATTATAATAATAATAATAAAATAATAATAAGTAATAATAATAATTAATAATAATATAATAATTAATAATAATAATAATAATAATAATAATAATAATAATTAATAATAATAATAATAATAATAATAATAATATAATAATAATAATAATACATAATAATAATAATATATACATATTAATAATAATAATAATAATACTAATATTCATAATATAAAATAATACATAAATTAACCTATAATAGACTAATATATAATAATAATAATAATTAATAATAATAATTAATAATAATAAT